>OZ005652.1:249691984-249881984 GCA_963930645.1 Salticus scenicus
TGATTCAGAGTTAGGGTATTGTGCCCTAATTTCATCCTTTTTCATAATTTCGCCCCCTTTACTTCTCTGGTTATATCTGAGTGACGCCATCTGTCACGCATGTCAAGAACAGCGGGAGGTATAACGAGTTAGTAGTGAAAATTTCGTTCGCCAAGACAGATACATCTTTTATAGTCCAGTCAAAATAGGAAAAATAGAAGAAAAAAATCGTGTAGTTTTGAAATTTTGCATACTCATAGCCGAGGGGGTCCTGAACAACATACTAAAAGTCCCCGCCCGTGGGAGGTGAGCGGGGGGCAGGGGGGGCAATTAAGGGGGGCAATTTTCAGTTTTTATTAAATATCTTAAAAACTATCGCATTTAGAGAAAAAATGTCAATTACAAAATTAATCTACGTAAAATTTCCTACAAAAATGTATGTTACATTTTGTTTGTACGATCATTAGTTTAGAAGATATAGGGAGATGAAACAACACATTTTCTTGAAAAATTCTTTTTTGCAATAGTAAAATCAACTAAAGTGTGCAATTAAAAGGGTTCTTGTCAAATATTTTCTAATGTAAAAAACAAATATATACATAGGGAATATGCAAGGATAATACAGCATGTTTTGTAAGTTTTAAATAATTTTAAGGCTAGTAGGCGCAAGTGGCGGTTTGAGTAAAAATCTGGATAAGTCCAGACAAAATAGGAAAAATAGAAAAAAAAAAATCGTGTAGTTTTGAAGTTTTGCACACTCATAGCCGAGAGGGTCCTGAACAACATACTAAAAGTCCCTGCCCGTTGGGGGTGAGCGGGGGCAGGGGGGCATTTAAGGGGGGCAATTTTCAGTTTTTATTACATATCTTAAAAACTATCGCATTTAGAGAAAAAATGTCAATTACAAAATTAATCTACGCAACATTTCCTACAAAAATGTATATTACATTTTGTTTTTACGATCATTAGTTTAGAAGATATAGGGAGATGAAATAACACATTTTCTTGAAAAATTCTTTTTTGCAATAGTAAAATCAACTAAAGTGTGCAATTAAAAGGGTTCTTGTCAAATATTTTCTAATCTAAAAAACAAATATATACATAGGGAATATGCAAGGATAATACAGCATGTTTTGTAAGTTTTAAATAATTTTAAGGCTAGTAGGCGCAAGTGGCGGTTTGAGTAAAAATCTGGATAAGTCCAGACAAAATAAGAAAAATAGAAAAAAAAAAATCGTGTAGTTTTGAAGTTTTGCACACTCATAGCCGAGAGGGTCCTGAACAACATACTAAAAGTCCCTGCCCGTTTGGGGTGAGCGGGGGGCAGGGGGGCATTTAAGGGGGGCAATTTTCAGTTTTTATTACATATCTTAAAAACTATCGCATTTAGAGAAAAAATGTCAATTACAAAATTAATCTACGCAACATTTCCTACAAAAATGTATATTACATTTTGTTTTTACGATCATTAGTTTAGAAGATATAGGGAGATGAAATAACACATTTTCTTGAAAAATTCTTTTTTGCAATAGTAAAATCAACTAAAGTGTGCAATTAAAAGGGTTCTTGTCAAATATTTTCTAATCTAAAAAACAAATATATACATAGGGAATATGCAAGGATAATACAGCATGTTTTGTAAGTTTTAAATAATTTTAAGGCTAGCAGGCGCAAGTGGCGATTTGAGTAAAAATCTAGATAACGAAGACCCAAAACCGATCAACATTAAAAAAAAAAAATCGTGTAGCTTAGAAATAGAGCACAGTTATAAAGTTAAGTGCTCTGAATAACATACTAAAAGTCCCTAACCATGGGGGGGGGGGCATTTAAAGGGGGCACATTTAAGTTTTTATTAAGTACATTTAGAGAAAAAAAATCTCAATTGCAAAATTAATCTACGTGAAATTTCCTAAAAAAATTGTATATTCTATTTTGTTTGTATGATCAATAGTTTAGAAGATATAGGGGAACGAAATAACACATTTTCTTGAAAAATTCTGTTTTTTTTTTTTTTTTTTTTGCAATAGTAAAATCAACTAAATTGTGGAATTAAAAGGGTTCTAATAAAATATTTTCTAATGTACAAAACAAATATATGCATAGGGAATATGTAAGGATAATACAGCATGTTTTGTACATTTTAAATAATTTTAAGGTTAGTAGGCGCAAGTGGTGTTTTGGTAAAAATCCAGATAACGAAGACCCAAAACTGATCAACATTAAAAAAAAATCTTATATCTTTGAGACTTTTTTTTCTCTAAATGCGATAGTTTTCAAGATACTTAATAAAAACTGAAATGTGCCCCCTTTAAATGCCCCCTTCCCATGGTTAGGGACTTTTAGTATGTTATTCAGGGCACTTAACTTTATAACTGTGCTCAATTTCTAAGCTACACGATTTTTTTTTTTTTTTAATGTTAATCGGTTTTGGGTCTTCATTATCTAGATTTTTACTCAAACCGCCACTTGCGCCTACTAGCCTTAAAATTATTTAAAACTTACAAAACATGCTGTATTATCCTTGCATATTCCCTATGTATATATTTGTTTTTTACATTAGAAAATATTTGACAAGAACCCTTTTAATTGCACACTTTAGTTGATTTTACTATTGCAAAAAAAGAATTTTTCAAGAAAATGTGTTATTTCATCTCCCTATATCTTCTAAACTAATGATCGTACAAACAAAATGTATTCTACATTTTTGTAGGAAATTTTGCGTAGATTAATTTTGTAATTGACATTTTTTCTCTAAATGCGATAGTTTTTAAGATATGTAATAAAAACTGAAAATTGCCCCCCTTAAATGCCCCCCTGCACCCCCCGCTCACCCCCACGGGCAGGGACTTTTAGTGTGTTGTTCAAGACCCTCTCGGCTATGAGTGTGCAGAACTTCAAAACTACACGATTTTTTTTTCTATTTTTCCTATTTTGACTGGACTTATCCAGATTTTTACTCAAACCGCCACTTGCGCCTACTAGCCTTAAAATTATTTAAAACTTACAAAACATGCTGTATTATCCTTGCATACTCCCTATGTAGATATTTGTTTTTTACATTAGAAAATATTTGACAAGAACCCTTTTAATTGCACACTTTAGTTGATTTTACTATTGCAAAAAAGAATTTTTCAAGAAAATGTGTTGTTTCATCTCCCTATATCTTCTAAACTAATGATCGTACAAACAAAATGTAACATACATTTTTGTAGGAAATTTTACGTAGATTAATTTTGTAATTGACATTTTGTCTCTAAATGCGATAGTTTTTAAGATATTTAATAAAAACTGAAAATTGCCCCCCTTAAATGCCCCCCCTGCCCCCCGCTCACCCCCCACGGGCGGGGACTTTTAGTATGTTGTTCAGGACCCTCTCGGCTATGAGTATGTAAAATTTCAAAACTACACGATTTTTTTCCTCTATTCGTCAAATTTTGGCCTTCGTTGCCTGGACTATTATATACGTTAGATATCCTGTTTCCAGAAGAAGTCAGTTTTTACTATGTCTTTTGTAGAATGCTATTTAATATACTGTAAGTCATTCTTTCTCATACATTGCATGATTTCTATGTTTATAAAATGTTAATAGCAACATACAGTGAGTCTTCGAATGTTCAGTTCATTTTACGGGAACTGAAGCTCTGCCAAATTGGGAAACAGTGTGGTCACAATTTCGTCTCCCTTGGGAAGTTCTTTTTTTCCTCCTTTCCCCGTCCCCACAAGAAAAAGTATCATGGTACCTGAAAAATAATGATCTAGTAGTCATGTTCAGCAAACTGCTGCTGCCATGAACCCATGAACCATAAAGAAGTCAGGAAAGTTCTAGTGATCGTACAAAATCTAAAAGAGGTGAAACAGCAAAATATATATTCCTCATTTTTAAATGCCTATTTCTATCAGATATTCTTCACCGCTGTTCTTTGTACCTTTATTCATTTTGAAGTAAAGTTTGATTCATAAGTAAAGTATTGGATTTTTTAAAGAAGGATGAAATTGGAGCCACTTTTTTAATTTTGTCAAATTTATTTAACTTTTAAATAACTAAATAATAATAAATTTATTATAACTTTCGTTTTATTTAGATGTTTGTGGAGAAATAACGAGTGTAACATCCAAATCTGGTAGGTTGTCAGGGAATATTATAGCTTTCAATGGCCTAAAGGTAATTGGGGGACGAAATTAGGGCACTTTACCTTACTGCATGAGTTTTTATGGAAGGTTAGATTAAAGTAAGTCCTGTCGTACTAAATTAAATTATGTTTACAGAGAATGTAAGAAGAATTTCCTTTTTCTTTTATTCTCTTTTTTTCTTTTTATATATATAAATATTTTTTTTTAAATAAACAGTTAAAGACAACTAGTACTACTTTTTAATTATATCTTCCAATATAATTAACCGTAGAAAATTTACAGAAAACAGTTATTAAAAATTTATAATAAAATAAATTATTAGTTACTATCTTCCGGAAACACCGGACAATTAAGTACAACGGAAGGAGATATAGAATACCAAATAGAATCCTAATATCAAAAGTTATTAAATTTCAAAATTCGCGACAATGATTATGTGAAATTGTGTCTTTTATTGTCTTCCATTACATCATTTATCTATAGTTTTATTTAATGCAACAATATTTGAATAATTTTTATTTTTATTTATTTATTTATTTTTATATTTGGTGCATTTTATTTTAAAAGAATGATCCTTTCAAAAACCTACTACGTGTAATTTTTTTAATTTGTAAAATGATTTAGGATAAACATGGTAGATTAAATGATTTGGAAAAAAAAAAATTATTAATGTAAAAAACGAATAATCGCATTCAGAACGGCGTAGACGCACGTAGAAGTTAATGTGAAATTCGAATCAACAAACAAGACTGATTTTGCCTAATACTACGCATTAAGGAAATAAAAAGAAAAATATTTCTAAAAGCATCTAGCACCTTGAATATTTTTTATTTTATCCCAATGAAACATATGAATTCCCCATCTTACAGTTTTTGCCTCTAACACTTACTAAAATTGAATTTTTAAGTAAAACTTTTACGATTATCATTTAACACTTGAAAATTACTCTTATATTTTAAGTCTATATTGTGGATATATCTAATTGTGTAAAGTGTCCAATACATCATCATGTAACCGTATTTAATCCTGATTCCTGAAATGAGCTATTTATATGTTTATTATAAAATTCTTTTTACATGTATCTTTACAAGAAAAGAAACAGTGTATACGATTTATTGTGTTATCTTTTTAAAAAGCTATATATGCTTAAACTTCCTTAATAATTAAGAAAGTGTTATATGTTTTTTGAGGCAATCTACTATTCCAATCTTATTAAAAGCACAGTTTAACTGCAACCTTAATAAAAGCACAATTTAATAGCAACCTTAATAAAAGCACAATTTGATATTAAATGCACAATTTTTTTGAAATAGTAAATAACTTTATTATTTTTTATAAATAAGGAATAAATGCTGACAAAAGTCAAATAAAGCAAAATACAGCAGTATAGAAAAGATTTATTAGTCGAAAATTCATAATTAGAATGGAAATGTATATCTTACCTATAAAGCAATATTTATTTTCTCCAATACATATGCATACAGGAATTTAATTTATATGTTGTAATTCTTTTTACGTATTTTTAAGAGCAGATACACATTGAATCATACATTACTTTGTCATGCACTATTCTTTAATTCGAATATTTTTATTAACTTTTTTTATATATTATGTTGTTTTGTTTTATCATATCTAAGTTTCAATGTATCTCATTTTCCATAATATCATAAATATTCTAAGCAATCGTAAACATAATACAATGTTACAAAAATCTCACGAAACTTTCACATATTAAAATTATATCTTAGTTTTTATGCATTATATATATATAAAAGAATATAAATGATATTCTTAGATTATATACTGAAAATGTTTTTATGAATATATTACCTGTCTTATTATTTTTTAAATATATATCCTGCAGTTGATTTATTAAAATTTGCACGATAGTAAAATTTCAGGTGAATCACAAAATTAATTAAATTTTAGCACTCTTTACTTGCTTAAAGAGGAGCATCTTTTGAGAAGAACTAAAGTAGAGTACCCAGAAGTATGATTCAAGCATTTTTGAAGAGAAGAAGGAAAAAAAAATTTCCTTTTACTGAGAAATGATATGAACAACTAACATCAGCAAGAACAAAATATAAAAATCGTCTGAGGCAATTTCTTTATTTCGGAATGAATCATGTAAGAAGTACAGAAGTATAGCATTTCATTATGATGCAAGTAAAAGAGAGAATTTAAATATGAAAAAACTGCAAGTTTGTAATATACAGGGTGCAATGTCTTACCATTACTGAAACATTCCTTAAAAAGACGTACTCTGCTAATAAATATTTTAAATGAAAAAAGAAAAGGTATCTTTCCACTGAAAAATCTATAAAATGAATAATGTAAAAATTATAAAATCTTATTTTTTATATAATTCTCAGGATCCTGTATTTATATATAATTAAAAAAAATAAAGCTCTAGAATAAAAAAATAAATAAATAAATAATAAATAAATAAATAAAAACTCTTTTTATTATTAAAAAAGACCGAGTTACTGTATCAAAAAATTGGAACTTACTTTTTGGTATCATACACAAAGTGAAAAAGGAAGTATTAAAATTAAACCGAAAAAAAGTAATAATGAAAATCATTCTTTTGTGGCACTTTTTTTTTAAATAAAATATCTGTAAAATTCATAATTTTTGAAATTTAATATAATTCAATCAATTTGAATTGTAGAAGGATGTTTTAATAAATTGTTGGGGTGTATAAAGATTATTTTAAAATAAAATTATAAGTACATGGAGACCATAATAAAATTTAGATTACGTAGGATAACTCTAGAATAGATGGCCATAGAGGAGAGATACCAAGCATTGTTGCCAGCTTTGGGGACTTTTCTATTCAACATCCACCATTAAATTTTTAATGCAACAGTTGCCTAATCACATCGAAGATTAATCGTCTATTATGTATGTCAAATTTTACTTCTCAAAATTATTGGTGGTAGTTGAATAAAAAAGTCCCTAAGTCTGGCAACACTGATACCAAGTCTAAATATTTTCAAAACTTGATCAGAGGAATGGTAACAAAAACCTCGCTCGTAGGAAAGAGTCCAATAAGTTCAAACATTGTGATATGCATCTGTGTTTTTCGATCATAAAAGTCAGTGAAATTTCAATGTTTATTTAATTTAGTGGATTAATATTTTTGTTGACTTACATATCTGAATGTTTTGCGATACGCAAGTTACTTTTTTCTTTCCTTTTTTTTTTTTTTTTTTTTTTTACTATACATACTTTTAAGATACGTATAGAATCCAACCTTTGCTTCGAATCCTAAAACAAAGACATACAATGCACAGTCACATTTTAAATTAGGCGGCTATCTGTCCTTTAATTCCAGGATAGATAACCACATCAAATCGAAGATAGATAACCACATATAACATCAAAAACTCATGATGTGCCATAAGCAACAAAAGTACTTTCTGATATTGCACTAGATCCTGATGTTACCATGGCAAAAATAGTTAGAAAACGTACCAGAAAAGTAGCTGGCGTTTTACACCACCAAAAAATATTGAAAACGTTGGAAACTTTCACCCTAGAAACAGATAAAATTGATATATAAGCTAAAAACCATAAAAAAGTCTAAAATAAACGCGAGAAAAAACAGAAACAGCGACACTTTCAGTTGTGAAAAAGATGAAATACATTTGAAATTATCAGATTCTATAGAATACGAGGGAATATAATTTGGTGAGGATCACTGTGATGGTTATGGAGAAGAATAAATACTGCAATGAAAAAGAATGACAAGGTAAAAATGCATAAGATGCCTGAAGTGGTTCCATCTAACGTATACAAACTATGAAGACCTTTGTCAAAAATGTAGTAAAATTTTACGAAACGTGAAGAATTGAAATTATACTTACAATTTTGTTTATTAGGATTTTATTCACTCATTATCCGTGATACAATTGCATCTTTAAAAACTGCTATATGTTTCTCATATTTAACTGTACGAAATGTTTTATTTCTTGCTATTTCAACTTATTCTTTCTTTTAGATGGCCATCGCTCTTCGGACTAAAGGAAAGATGGTAATCTGCAATTTTAATTTCGGATTATATTTCCCACTTAATTTTCTTAACATTTAATTATTTTTTGTCAAAAATATGATGAGTATATGAATAAGAATTGTATAAATATTATATAAGAATATGTGCAAATAATTCTTGCTTTTGCATTAAGTATTTTTATTTCATTCATTGAAAAGTATGACCATCTATCCTAGAGTTACCCTACTTTTTACAAAACTGATTTTGTGATTGCTTCCGCTTCATGAAAACGTAAGTTACTTTAATTAAAATATTCTTACGCCTGAAGAATAAATCTTTTCAGTGAACAATTAATTAAATAAAAATACCTAATGACGACATTTTGCATAGAATACGTAAACATGTAAAAATTATATTTGTATTCATAAAACCAAGAAAATTGAATAATATAAAAATATAATTAATGTAATATATTCCGCTACGCAATACCGTTTTTTACTTTAAATAAATGTTATTTAAAATAACAGGAATGTTCTTTTAAAGATAAGATATATTGACACTTTAATACTAAAATGATGATTTTATTAACCCTTTGCGGCGCAAGGTTATTTGGATCATTTAAATTACACTGCCACCGGAATACACAAACAAAATTAAAATAAAAGAAATTGAAGCATTTCTCTGCTATGCTATAAAAGTAAAATTTTGCTAAAAATTTTCCGGGATAAGATTTGCTGTTGAAAATTAAAATTAGGTGATGCTGTGGTGGCATCACCGGCCGTGAAAGGGTTAAAAAACAATTACTTTTTAATTTATTAAACGTTTTAATTGCATAAATAAAATGCTTGCATAAAATATTTTAATCCAAATATTCGCAATTTCAAATATGCTTTTTGAGTAAACAGTTTTAATTTGTTCAGAGCAATAAGCTTTGTTTTCGAATGTTGATTTCCCTAAATGTTCAGAGACACACAGACATCGCTTTTCACATGTAGACCTCATAAAAGTAATTATGTAATTATACAAATAAATCAAAACAAAAAGTAGTATATCAGATTTGCTTTCTTTTAAATTATGAAAGAAATTAAAATCCTTCCATCATATGCCTAGATATTGTTACGATATACTTGTTTATAACAATTCACTTATATATTAAAACTAGCAGTTTCACCCGTTCTCCGCAGGGTGAAATAAATAAAGAAAAATTGTAAGCAGAGTGAATTAATTTGACCCGTTGGGAAGAGTTTTTCTTTTATTTTCAGTTCTTCATTTTCTTTTCTTTCTTTCTTTTCTTTCTTTTCTTTTTTTTTTTTTTTTTTTTTGAAGACGTTCGAACAACTTTAGTATACGACATCCTTGGGGAAATTCTAGTTTTGTCACTGAAGTAGCTAGGAAGTTTTTCGCCAAAAAGACTTTCGTTAAATCATGTCAGAGTAGGTATATACCATTACGTATAACTATTCCTCACACCAAATTCGTGACTGCAGCTACCATACAGTACCCAGAACAAATTTCACGCTAAAAGAGAGCTTTCTAATCCGTCCCCTCCCCCTAAAAAAATCGAAAATTGCAAAACACCCAAAACGAGTTTTTTAAAATATGCTCTAAATCAGGGGTGGCCAACCCGCGGCCCGCGGGCCGCATGCGGCCCACCGCGTAGTTTAATGCGTCCCGTGAGGAGACTAACGATATTTAAAGTTTAACAACTTTGATTAAGGGATCAAAAATAAATAAATACCTTGTGACTTTTCGAAGTGAAAATACTTTTCAAAGATTATAGTAAAGAACTGTGTTTTCAAAGAATTGTGGTAATGAAATGTGATTAGATCTATTATTCATTTATTTTATTATAGTTTTAATATATAGTCATAAATTTTTCACGATTCTATTGTTAATTTATGAATGAAAATAATTTAAATTAATATATTCTGCTCCGAATTTTCACCCTGCCCTTCTCTGAAAAAAAAAAAGTATATAAATACATTAATCATATACTCACAAAAACATATATGCACATATGCATATGAACGGTCATAAAATAATAATTATAATTTCTTTTTATTACTATACATACGGTGCGGCCCGAATGAATAAAATGTATTTCCAATGCGGCCCACTAAGCGTTTTGGGTTGGACAGGCCTGCTCTAAATGACGCACAGCCATTTTCAAACTCTGTGACCCATTTTTGGTAGAGTTCTACTCGAAGATCTGGATTTTGCGAAATTCCCACTCCATCTCTCAGAATATATTGCCCCTCCCCCCTTAAAATAATAATAAAAAAAAAATCTAAAATCGTAGTATTTACAGAGGCTGTTCGCACATTTTTTAGACGATTTTATTTCGCAGTAAGAAAAAATCGTTTGCATGGAGAATTTTATTTTCACAACAGTTATATTTTTGGAAGTTTTATTTATCTTCTGATATTTATAATTTTTGTTTACATGCAAAAATGCGCTTTTAAAATGGCAGTGGATGGAAGGATTGGTTTCCACTCTTTCCAAAGATAGTTTTTAGTGAAATCTTTATGAAAAGCATTTATCAGGAGAAAAATGGAAAAATGTTGCAACAACAGATGAATCTTGGGTCTATTTAAGTGGTTGCAATAAAAAAAGGTCAATTTATTATCACAAAAGTGGAGAAATAAAATTGCTACATGGCTCAAAGCATCAAAAGAGAGTTTTTCTAAAGGATTTATGATTGCCACTGGTTTTTTCATACAAGCGCAAGATAAAAGCAAAAAAATTTGACAAAAATGTCAAAATCAACTCTAAATACTCTTAAGAACATATTTTAATTCCAATTTTTAAAAATGTAAATCCAGATCTTTATTCACAATGCTATCAATCCGTTGAACTGTATCAAGACAAAACAAGCAGCCACAAATCGCAATCCGCAATTGCTTTTCTAGAAAAAAATGAAACAAAAAACGGGAATTAAAACCATACCCTTCACTGACATTCCTGCTAAATCTTCTGATGTATCACTGTTGGATTTTTGTGTTTTTCGACTCTTAAAATCAACATTATCCAAACACCGACCTACAACGCTTTGTGAACTCTGGAAAGCAGTTTAAGAGAAGTAGAAATATATACCTCTTCCGATATTATAAAAAGCATTATTATCATAGAAATTCTGATGTAGAATGTTAGTTAAGAACAAGGGCTATCAAACTGAACAAATAAAACACGAAATATGAGTGAAATTGCTTCAGTACACTTCATCAAAATCGTCTAAAAAATGTGCGAACAGCCTCTGTATTTATTTTATTATTTATTTATTTATTTATTTTATACTTGAGTCTAGTCTTCTAATAAATGATTTTCTTACAGTGAAGTAATTCGGAGCTCCATATGTAATTTCTTTACATTGGAGTAATTCGGAGATTTCTAAAATTCTGAAAGTAAGCAGCGGAAGGAAACATATATTCACTCATTTTTAATGAATTGTTATTGAGAAATAAAATGCACAAAAGTACTTTTAATGTTAAGGAGACACATTCTTTTTTTTTTTTTTTTTTTTTTTTTTTTTTTTTTATCGTAATAGAGGTAAATGTTTTTTTCATTACCTTTAGAATAAACATTTTTGAAAAGTCTTTTATATATATATATATTTTAAATATAACTAACATCGCCCAGTGGTCGAAACTCAACCACTTTTTTGCAAAGGGAAGCAAAGCAAAGTAATTGCCTTTCTTAAACGGAATTAAATCGCAACACAGCTGTGGCAGTTGTTTGTCGATATGCACTCAAACCGAATCAGCAGATTTTTACTTAATATATTTCTCTAAGTTTGGTACACTATAGATGCTGAACCTTTCCTGAAATGAGAGGAAATCGCAAAGTGGAAGTAGGGGAGCGTGGGGCTAGTTGTCAAAGGGGTAAGAATAAACACTCAATTTATAAAATAGTTTGTAACATTTGTGATTAAATTTTTTATGAACACAATTCTTATGACGCGCTTTATAATGTAAGCACAATCGGTACTCCACAAAAATGGTTAATGCGAGATGCTGCACACGTGCTTCATTTTAGCTAGTTAGTGGGAAAAAAAATATTTCGTAAATTTTGATTAAGATATGTTAATATATACTTTAACAACATGTTTATAGCTTTTTATTTAGTCTGTGTGTTGAATTATAAAGTGAATGTTTAATTTTTTGCATAAATCATTATATATTTTTATATAAATAAACAGAATGTCCAAAATCATACGATGAGGCAAGTTGGAAAAAAAAAATTGGGGCAAATTGTAACATGTTAGAGGAGTGTCTTGTGGAGATGCCTACAGCCAGAACTCGAAGTCATCGCAGATTTTCAGGAAACTTTCAGATATGAAAATTTTTTGGCTTTTTTGCCAATTTATACAGAAATATTTTCTGTGTTTTTATATTATAGTACCGGTGATTATTTAACCACGAATTAGAATCACGATTTAATCCCGAATTCGAGAATATTGCCTAAAAATAGTGGGAGAAAAAAAGCAGAAACTTCTCCTCAATGAGAGTATCCTGAAAAAAGGGTGGAGAATAATTTAAACTTTGACTAAGATTAACTTCTATGTTGTTTTTATCTTTAATTTTCTCTTTATTTTACTATGATCCATTTGATATAATTCATTGTTACTATAACAAAAAGGTTATAATTCAATACTTCGCATAGAATATGGCATGATTAGCATTAGATTTAGAGGGTGACACAAAAATATTCATTTATAATAAAAGCTATTTATAAAAATTTGCTTGAATTGTACTTTCGTTTACATTAATGGTTTTTAACACTTTCTAACATTTGTCAAGTGTGAATATGATTTCAATTTGTGTATATGTCCGTCTGTCTGCCCGTGCTTTAACTCCCGTAAACATTTATGGAATTTTTTGAAACTGATATTTGTTCTTTAAGTTTACTATCGGGTGTTCCCTATTGAAAATGAAGTTTATACCTGGTTTGCGTACAGGGGCACCCAAAAATATTCGAAAGCTTTGTGTTCTATGAGAGGAGTTTCTATAAACCATATTTCAATACCTTTACTGTATAGAAACTTTAATGAAATTTTAATATGTTATTCAAGTTCCCTTTCGGATGTTTCCTATGTAAAATCGAGAATGCCTTCTATATAAATAGATTTACAGGGCCACACAAAAATATTCAGTTACATTAAGAGCTATTAATAAAATTTTGCTAGAATTGCACTTTCGTTTTCATTAAGCGTTTTAACACTTTCTTATATTTTTAATGGGAATATGATTTCAATTTGTGTATCTGTCTGTCTGATTGTCTACCTTTTTATCTGTTTGTTTCCGGCTCCTAGCTTTGGGAAATATTTTTAGAATTTTTTAAAAATGATACAATCAAGTTCACTATGGAATGTTCCCTATTTAAAATAACATTAATGGATCCTGTGCAACTAGTTTGTTTACAGAGGCAACAACAACAACAAAAAAAAGTCAATGGATTAAGTTTTAGGACAGAATTTTTTAAAAGTTATATTTGAAATCTTTCTATTGTAAAAATCATAAAAACATTCACATGCATTTTTAATATTCTAATATAATGTTTTGTATAGAATATGATATGATTAACTTTTTCAGATTAAACGTTATTCGATACAACAATTACGTACAGTTGGAAATTGTTACTAATCAATGCGTGCTGCATGATTTTTGTTTCTTTCTTTTTTTCAAGTGGGTTATAAATTTGTTTTTGTAATATAAGAAAATTATTATAAGAAAAATAAATTTATAACTTTTTAAAGTATTTAATAACAATAAAAATTACTTCCTTTTATAAAGCCCCCCCCCACCTCCCCCAGCGGCCGAGAGGTTCTGCGCTCAAAACTGGTAGACGTGAGGTGCCGAGTTCGATCCCAAGTCACACTTGTCGACCTAACTGTTCGGAGTTCTGTTTCTGAGTTGTTTAAAAACGGGCTAGGACACCTAAGAAAGATCCCCCTCAGGTCTGGGACCCTAGTGCAGTCCATTGGCCTTATTCCCATACACCAAACACACCTTTTATACAAGTAACTTATTCAAGTAATTTTGGAGATTTTTTTTTTTTTTTTGTAATTTTTTCATAGCAAATGTAGAAAATAAAATCATATTTATTTTATTATCAAACGATTCAGCGTAACAAGAAGTCAGGCTGAAATAAAAATTTGTGTTTACTATTTTTATGTGTGGATTATATACAAAATTATTTAGAGATCGTGTTTAATACCTGTAGCACAGCAAAACTGGTCGATATCTATCGACATATTCCCTCTATCAGAGTGTTTAAACAATTTTAAGTGTCATAATTTGTTTCTTCTAGATTTATCTAGCGAAAAAAATAAAAGTAATAATTGAATAAGAAAGAAAAATCAAGTGGTTCAAATAAAGCACTTTTCTACTTCTTCTCTTACACCATTTAACATTCAGTGTATTTTACGAAAGAGACCAAGAAGAGAGTGTTTTAATTATTTAGGATGTAATTTCACTAATTTATCTTTATGAACATACTTTAAGCAAAAATGTACACTGTTAAATACGAACTTCCTAAAAAGGAGAAGATGAACCTCCTAATATTTTTTGAGAAGGTTTTTATCAGAAACGAACACATGCATACTTAAATGCGGGAGCCGTTGGTTTCTCAAAAATGGGAATACTAGTAAAAAAGAAGTATAATTACTAATAATTTAATTTAATGAAAGGCGTTACGGTAAATGCTTTTAATTTGGTTTTTAAATCCCTAGAATAATGTAAATTATGCTACCCAAGATGACGAACACTTTATAATATCCTAGTGCTTTGCCAAATCATACGCTGAATTATATCTGTAACATTACACGCTGTACGTCTATGAGACGAGTGAACGTGTCAGCCTTCCGCTTCTTCATATTTATTTTATTTTGAAAAAAGGATAACTTTCTCAAGAATATATTACAAGAGTGAATATGAAATGAATAGCTGAATGTGAAACTAAAAGTTCTTAAAAATGAGAAGTTCATACTCGGAGCTTGTCACGTCCGTGAGGAAAATTCATATCGAAGGGAGTCCGTGGGATATATTCTTAGCCAAAATAATTGAACACCTAAATTAGAATTATCATAAAGAGTAAATAAGAAAAAGGAGATCATAGAAAAATGGTGTAGTTTGTTTTTGGTATTTAGTGTTTTATTAGGATTTTTGAGGAATAATGATAGGAACGGAAAAACACTTAATATTTCCTGGAACTCTTTTGAAAGTGAAATCTGAACTGATGTGATTATATTTTTAGAAGAATAAATTGAAAATAGAAAAATCAGCATAAGTTATTTTCAATTAAAGTTAAGTGTGCGACAGAGCTATTATAAGAAATGTAGCTTCGAAAAATGAGAAGATTCTGCCGATTTTTGAGAAGTGTGGTTTAACAGTATAAAATAGACCGAGTTTGTAGCGCAATATATTCTCTGGAAATTACAGAGCTACTCAAAAATACATATCGTTTTTAAATAAATATAGAGGAAAAGAACCCTCAAAAAGTATTTTTATAGCTGCACTTTTTAAGAAAAATATACAATGGATTTTATTTTTATTTAGTCTTCTATAATGCCTAAAAAACAAGACTATATAAAATAAAAATGAAAAAATTTTAACAATGGAGAAAGAAAATCTTTTAAATGTATGTAACCTATTATACCAATATAAAGAACTCCCGCAAGGGACGGCGTACCAGAGTAATCCTTCAGCCAGCAGACATTTATATTTTTACGAAAACCATGATATAAAATAAAATAGGGCGTCTTGATGCTATTAAGGTTGATCCTTAATGTATCAATTTTAATTAAAATACTGAATTATTAAACTTTAATACTTTTATCCTGATTGATTAATTTGAAAATGTACTGATTTACCAATATAAATATCAGTTTTCTAGACATAAAAAAATATTATAACTGAAAATAACTTTGCAATATTTATTATAGCATAATTAAGTAGATTAAATAGATTAAATAGATTAATTATATTACAGATTTAAAATTATAAATATTCACTACTATAGATCACATTTATATGTATTCATTTATATACATTCGTTTTTAGAAATATTCTGATAAACTTGATTTATAATAACAATATTATAAACTGTTACAGGTTCTATTGCTAAGGATAATTGTTTAAGCTTTTAAACCCACCTTTTAACCAAATTACCTTACGTACATTTTTTAAAACACTTACTAATATTTAGGGGATACAGTCGAATATTTCCGTTCTTTGTTTTAAAAATATGTTTAAGTTTAAACATAACTATGTGGCTCTTTCATTCAGTTGATTTTTCTCGGAATTACAGAAGTTTTTTAATTTGATTTCAATGAAACTTCAATCTATTTTACGTGCATTTATTCTTCGTTACACTTTTTTCAACAAAATGAATTTAAAAAACATTGTTAATATACATAAATACATGATTTATTTAGAAAATGGTACGTAAAAATATAATAATAAATCTAGTTTATAAATCTAATATTATACTTAATACATTGTATAATAATATAAAGAACTGCATAGAAATACTTCAATGAGTTATGTATTCAAACTGTTAAAACACACTTCTTAAACATAAGCAAAATATTATCATTTTTGAGAAATTTCATTTCTTGTAACAGCTCCGAGTAAAAACTTCTGATTTTTAAGATTTTTTTTTTTTTTTTTCATTTAACTATTAATTTCATATTCATTCCTGTAGTATGTTTCTTGAGATATTCATCCATGTTTCACAGTAAAATAAATGTGAAGAAGCGATAAGCTGACACATTCGTTCCTCTTGTAGTACACTGCTCGTGTAGTCAAGGATATAATTTTGCTCTCCAACATGACGAACTCTTTATCGTAGCCGAGTGCTTCGTCAAATGTTACGCCGAATCTTATCTATTACTGTTCGACTAAAAGAAGAACGAATGTGTCAGATTATTGCTTCTTCATGTTTATTTTACTGTGAAAATTGGATAACTTTCTAAAGTGCATATTACAAGAGTGGGTAAGAAATGAATTGTTAAAAAAAAAAAAAAAAAAAAAAAAAAAAAAAAACTTTTTAAAAATGAGAAGATTCTTCTTATTTTTGAGAAGTGTGTTTTAACAGTGAAGTTAATTAATGTTTTGAAATATAAACTTTTAAAAAAAAAAACATTAAATTGTTCAATTAGTTTAAAAGAAAAAGAAGAAGAGAAGAGAAGAAGAAGAATTTGCACACGAGGGTCTGTTCGACTTCCCACTGCCTTCGGTACTTACAAGGTTTAACTAAAAAGTACTAGGAGTGAGTCGATAATAAAAATAAAAAAAAAAATACTGATCAAATCGGTACAATATATTAAAATGTTTCAAAGTAGGCTGCTAGTGTGCCGATACATAGCTTCCAACGAAATATCCAGGCATTGAAGGTGTCATGGTAGGTCTTTTCCAGAATGTCCTTTAGAATCTTCATGCAAGGCTCTTTGACTTTGTCAGTTATCCAGATTGTTTTTCTTTAGTAAAAGATTTCAAGTACAAGAACATGAAAAAGTCTAATGCGAGCCACATCAACATTTTAGGGTGGCGGGACGATCAATGGTAACTTTGAGTCGAACAGGGAGCGAATTTGAAAAGATCCAGCTTTTTTTTTAGAAATATATTTTAATAGTGAACATCACTGAAGTGATTTATAAAGCAAAGTAAAAGCATTTATCTTAACGCCTTTCATGAAATTAAATTATTATTATTATTATACTTATTTTTAATAATATTCCCATTTTTGAGAAAATAACAGCTTCCGCATTTTTTAGAAAATCTTCTCAAAAAGATATGAGGAGGCTCATCATCTCATTTTTAATTAGGTCATTTTTAACGGTGCAATATGTATTTTGTATTTTGTATACTCATTTTGATACTTTTTATAAATGTATATTATATCTCTATAAAAATATCAAATAAATAAATGTATATTTATATGAAATTTTTGTAAATAAAAGATTAAACAATATGAATTTACAGATTCTAATAGGCTCTAATTGCAGATTTACGTCTCATTGAGGGATTTTGTTGACAGAACTTTAAACTCTCAAATCAAGAAAGAATGAGTTAAATTCCTTACTATTTGTAGTAATGTCTAGTGAGAGTCTGTTGTACACCTTTTTTTTTTTTTTACTCATGTAACTATTATATAATCTTGGATATATACTTTTTGAATCTTTCGGATGAATTTGGTATTTGATCCGAAGTTTTTCTTGCGTTCTACAATTTTGTTACATTATATATAGTGTATAAATTAATTAATACACTATATAAAGGTTCATAAAACAGTCTTTTTTTTTTTAACAAACAATAACGTAATGTTTAAACATTTTAGTGATGACACGCATGACACGTTTGAAAAGAAAAGAAAATATTTCTTATACCTCCAAATTCTAATTAAATTATTAATTAATTTTAAAACATTTGTCATAATTTCCATAATATAAAATTTTCTCTAGATTTGAATTTCTTGCTCAAAATATATTGTTTTAATTTATTTAGACCAAAAAAATTTTATCTGCTAGTCACTACTGGCAATTTACGGAGAGAAAAAAAAGACATTTGTTTGAGTCCTCATTTTAAATAAAGCTCCGTTTTTCTTTTTTCTTTTTTTTTAATGGGGTAGAGGGATTTTTGCATGTTGAAAAACTGATTAATACTGATTCCAAAAAACTATGAACTCTAAAATGTATAAAGTAATGTATTAGAACAGCAGCTGTTAGCATACAGTTGTCCTCTAGGAGGTTTAAATTTTATATTCCAGCAAGACGGGGCATTTCTTCATACATCTAAAGTTTCAGTAAGGTGGTTTAAATAAAATATAGTAAATGTTTTGAATTTGCTACTGAATTCTCCTGATTTAATGTAACTGAAAATGTTTCGGGACTACATGCAAGAATAAATTATAAAAATGGGGAGCAATATTCAACTTTAGAATATCTTGTTAGCTCGATTTATGATGCATGGAATAAATTAAATGTAAATTACTCAGAAGACCTTGTAAAAAATATGACAAACAGGATGGTACAATATCGACAAAGAAACTGTGGTGCAACAGATAATTATCATTTTTAAATGTCCTTAACTTTAGATATTCTTTGTGTTTTTATAATTGTATACCAGCCTACTTCATGCTTGTTTGATTTATTTGGATATATGTTTATTTTAAAATTTAAATGCAATGAAAGTTTTTCATAAAATTATATTTTAAATGTGATTTTAAAAAAAGTAATAATTATTGTTTAACTTTTTACTAACATCTTTAAAATTAATATCTGTCCTTATAATATAAACGTCAGTGTATTAATAATATGGAAAACGTAAAGTAATAATTTCAGTTATGAGTAATGCACATGAACTGTTCAGGGTCCTGATCTGCGGATCCACTAGCATATAGCAGTAACAAAACACACAGATGCAAGAACAGAAATAAAAATGATTTAAATTCATAAACAATTTCAATTCTAATCTAAAAATTAAAACAAAAAGGTAAAAAAATTGCTATATTGTGTTTCTTTCAGGAAAGTATGTTAAATTTCTTTTTAAACAGTAGTAAAAAAAAAAAAAAAAGTGGAATTTTTCTATGAAAAGATTAAAATTTAAATTGCAATCACTGTAATTTCCTTTTTTCTGGTTGCTACTAAAGCAAAAAGGAATTTCTTTCTTTACTAAACTTCTCTTTTTTACAAAATTATATGTTGTTAAAAAAAAAAAAAAAAAAAAAAAAACTTATTTTTCAGTATAATAATTTAAAATTTTTCCTTTTAATTTTAATGAATAGTTTACAATATATATTTTTTAAAACTTCTAAACAGTAAGTAATACTATTTTTTAAACTTTACAGTTAAAACGATGTCTCATTAAAAAAAAATAGGTCTTTAACAACGTCAGTTTATGAATTAATTAAATGCATTATTTTGAAAGAAATCAGTATTAAACAAGACATAAAATGTTTCCCTTTAGTTATTTTAAATAAGTAAGTTATTAATTTATTTAAATTTTGTTATTTAAATTTAGGATTACAAATTGTTTTTGAAGTTTAATAAAATTCCTTAAAAAATTCACAGTAAAATCACCAATCTACGTAAACTGTCAGTTTAATCTACTCAAGTATTTCCGGAATAACATATATTCGTATCAAGGTAGATATACGGATAAATTGATAAGCAGGAGAATTGGTTTTATAAATTCTCTCAACTAAAGATGCCAACTCAAGAAATAAAATTGGAAATATTTTTGCTCCCTTCCATAAAAGCATATACATGTATTTCTCTTCAAAATGTAAAGGAAAAGTATTAATAATAATAAAAAAAAAAGTAATTAGCAATATTATTTATTTTTGTTTCAAGTATCACTAAGACAAAAAAAAAGTTTAATTTGTAACCTTCTGCTACTTTTCTTCCAACCTTCGTGTATGTAGCGAAAATTATGACATTAAAAATTATTTTTACTTTTCTTTTATAAGAAGGTCTTTTTTATTTTCATGTTATAGTATTATATATATATATATATATATATATATATATATATATATATTTAAAATCTTCTCAGCTGTACTTGATATTCTTTGCAAAATAAAATTAAACTTTTATATGTGTTTTTTTTTTTCCTAAAAATCTCATTAAAAGAATACACGACGTTCAAAACATCCGTTTAAGAATTAAATTAATTCTGAAATTGATAGTATACATTTACCGTCAAAATCAGAATTAAACATAATGTGAAATGTTTCTCTTTAATTATTTCAAAGAATGTGACAGATTGCTTTAAAGTTTAATAAAATACAGTGAAATGTTTTGCCACAAAATTCCCATTCTAAATATGCTTCAGTTTAAGATTTGCAAAATATAATTATTCCTTTAAATTTAATAAAATCTGTAAGTTAAAAAAAAAATTAAAATAAATTTACAAAACGAAATTACTACAATTAAAGTTTTTCTCGATTGTAATTTGAGGAATAATTGGTATTATTTTTAAGTCTGCGTTAGAACAATTTGTTATTTAAAAAAAATTGCTTGTTTTAAAGAGTTAATTTCGTTTCCTTTTAAATCTTTGAAAGTTTATCGTTAAAATTGTTTTTTCAGCAATATGGAAGATTCTAATTCAAAATTTTACGTTAAGGAAAGTAATTTAAATAAAAATTAATAATTTGCTTTTAAGTTTGCAGCTGTAATATTTTTTGTTTAATGCAGCTTAAAAATTGCAAGTTGGTCTCCTAAAAACGGAAAATGTAAATTTGAAGATTAAATGCAATTTAAATGGTTTAGAAATTTTTGTTTAATCTTAATTTTTTCAAAATAATAGAATATGCTAGTCCTCTCCATTTAATTTATTTATTTATTTATTTATTTATTTTTGCTTTACTTTAATTAGTCATAATATTCTTTTAAGCCATCCTTGGGAAGGGGGAATCATGCTCTTAAATGCATCCAATTCTGTGCTAGTTCACTGGTATTATTATCAATAATTCTCATAATTTTCACCATAATTCGGTAAAAGTAATTCTCAATATGTACATCTATACGAATATTTGTCTTATACAGCCATATTCAGAATTATGAAAACATCGGATGCCAGCACCATCTATTGAGTGAGCGATTGGTTCCCCAAATGTAATCAACATTAGACTAGATGAATGTCTTATTAAATATCATGTTTGTTTAAATTTCGTTTAATAGCTCATGCAATATAGCGTTCATAAATTGTATTATACACACACAAACAGTTAGAAGTACAGGCAGACACACAGACAAATAGACATTTTCTAAAAATTGTGAAATCGTGTTTAGTATATCTTAAAAAGAATAAATCCATCAAAGGCGTACCGAAATTCAAGAATTAAAAAAAAAAAAAAAAAAAAAAAAACAGCATTGATGGATTGATAAAAGTAAGACGCGCTAAAAACAAGTATATCTGAAAGTAATTTATATATATATATATATATATATATATATATATATATATATACATACACATATAGATAGATAGATATTAGTGAGGAATATAATGGTCATACACTGTGTCCGTACAACATTTACTCTGTATTTTAACATAGCATAAAATATCGGAAGATTTTTTTCTGTATATTTTTGGGACAGAATTTCGGAGATGATTTAAGATCAGATATATATATATATAAGATCAGAATGTATTAATATGAGTAAATATGCAAAGAAAAAAATATACTTTGGGATGAAATCTATAGATTAATTTCATATTTATATCCCAAATATATTTATTAAATAAAAACTATTAATGTATATAAGTGCACAATAAAATACTAATATAATTAACAACCATGTGCACATGATGCAGTACTGTTTGTCTCATTTTTTCCAGATTCAGATTCTTTTTTTATTCAATTTAGTTCAAGATATTAAAAAAAAAGAAAGAAAAAAAAACTGCTGATTAATTTTAACGATAGGTAGTATTGGCACAGAACCTCGCCAGGTAGTTTATTTATTTGTTTTATTTGTTCGTGGTATAAAGCAAAACACATTCATTTGCTTTTCTTGGTTTAAAATAGGTACATAAGATATATTTCGTAAAATAATTGGAATTTTTTCCAATTTATAACATTTTCTTTTTTTTTTTTTTTTTTTTTGTTGTTGTTGATATTGTTTAAAATATTAAAAAAATTTTTGCCAAAATAAAAACCCTGATAGATCAATTCTCTTGCCCAAAGAATATTCCAAAGTCGAGATTTATCTTTATAATTATTTTGTGTTTATATCAGCAAGGTGAGTTTCGTGAAACTCGTTAGAGCTGATTTTAAAAACGCCAATACAAATACATATAAAGGATATGATCGTTTAACAGTGCGGCATACAAAAAAATTTGATTTTATTTTTATTATTTGCTAGGAAAATACCTTTATGCACCGATACTGATTAGATACAGATTTTTAATTTTCAAATGCTTAACGCAAATATTAATTGTATGCTCATATGAACTTTTTTTATTATCAGTTTTAAGTTTTTATGAATAAAGCCAATAGAATAAAGAAAAGTTTATTTACTAGTAAAAAGTCTGGAGGGCATCATATCCATTTCAGAAAACGACCGTTTGATTGAAGATTACTTCTAAACTGCATTTTAAATCGCTCGTTTTTTTTTTTTTTTTTTTTTTTTTTTTGAGAGACGTGTATATTTGGCACTGTAAACAGTGAATATCATTTACAAAATAAATAACTGAGGTATTTCTCTGAGGTAATTTATCCCCTTTTTATGCAGAAACTTTCGCTTGTAAAAATATGCTCGTAAACAATTGATTTTTGTTTCACTTGAACTACTGTGATATATCTTTTTTTCTTCTTTAAGGGGAAAACGAAGAAAGAAAGAAATATAAGGTAATGTCAGAGAGTAAGACAACGAAATATCCGTTATAAAATTGTGTTTGAGATTATTTCAAAAAAGAAATATGAATCCCCCTTTTATTCTTAACTCTCTAGAGTAAATGTTACAAAAGTAGTCAGTTATAGTACAGTTTTTAGAAACATAAATAAGGGTCTTGGCATCTTTGACTTGTGCTACTAAAATAGCTTTCACTTAACAACTTATATTTCCATTTAATATTTATAAATAAAAATATATTAGGTTTGTTCAATAATTTATAAATATTCAGACAACAATTTTTATGCTTTTGGGTCGTTCTCTTAGTTTGCAATTTTTCCTGAATTCCTAATCTTAAAATTTCAAAAACTTTTACAGATGTTTAAGAAAAGATGCATTAGTATTTTTTTTTATTTAATAGTACCTAAAAAGAATTAGAGAGGGAATTTGAATTTTATTAATTAGTTTTTCAGGGGAAAAATTAAAAAAGTGGATGCCTATGTAAAAATCTGCAAATGAAACTAAATATTTTTTATGTTTTTACTTTTAATGTTTTTCTTTTAAAGATGTTACAAAATCTATCCCAAATTCTTTTAAGTCGGTTCTAGTAGACATCTAAAAAACATTAAGTCGTTTTCTAAATACTTGTAGTAGTTTTCGCATTTTGAAAACCATTAATTCATGAAAAAATAGAAACTGAAAAAACGGCATTTAAAGATTTGAAATATGTAAAATAATAAAATAAGAATCAAAAACCAGTAGAAGGAGAATGTAGGTCAAGCACCCCCCCCCCCACACACACACACACACACCCACACACCACCCCTTCCGATTTTCGACGGAGGAAAGATTCAGAATATTTTTTCTCCGGCGATTGCATCGAAAGAACGGAAAGAAAAAAAAAAAAAAAAAAAAGGCGGTTGCGTGCTCGAACACTCTCTACTTCGTAAAGTACAGTGTCTCGTACTAGGGGTATTATAAATTATTTTAATAAGTCAAAAAATGTGTGTGATTCTTCAAAAAGAGAAACTGTTTCTGGAAAAACAAACAAACACAAACGTATTTTTTTCCCGTTCATTTTCGGCTCGTCTGTCTCTATATATGCATAGAAAAACAAAAACACCTGTTACAGTGCGGCCACATATCCTAAAACTAGCAGTGAGGACGCGTCCAAAATGTTGGAGGGTTGCCAGAGTGACCGACAGTTTGAAATTTGGAAAACATTCAGTAATTCCGCGCTCTTTTATTGCTCATTTTCTCTGAGTCACATGACTGTCACCCCTATTTTAGCATTTGACTCGTTGAGTTAGCACTTGCGCAGATGCTTCCACGGTGTTATGAATTGTGGTCGAAGAATACTTGATTATTGGAAACAAATAGAGAGAAGAAGTTTACTTTTAAATCTAGATTAATCCGTATTAAAGCCAAAGGTTCTTTTAATCAGTACTTAATTATTTCCTACTATATAGATTGCATTTTCTGGTGCAAATGATAATATTCTAGGGGGGAGGGGGGGAGGTTATTGGTTTCTTGTATCATTTGAAGATTATATGCTTTCTTTAATGAAAAAAAAATCCTTATTACATAGCTTTTACTATAATATTACAGTGTGGTAATAATTACCTCACTTTTAAAAGACAATTAAGGCAATTATGATCGTACATTTTAAAACATTAAATTACGTTAGAAATATTAAAAGTGTATCAGAGATATATAAATGCATGGCGAGCATGCTTTAAAATATAAATTTTCTTAGTTGAAAAATTTTCTCTTTCCATTAAATAACTTCAAACTGTAAGTTATTAAATTTGTTTTTTAGTATTTCGGTAAACTGTTAAATTAACACTCGTAACTGCTTCAAAGTATTTCAGATTAATGATAAAAGATATTTATCACTGAAAATACATTATAAGCTTAACATCTATAGTTTTGGGAGGAAAATTATCATTTACAGTATTCTTGAAAATGGCACTGTTCACAATCACCCCAAGGTCATAATTACCCCACATGATCCTAAATATAGTGCTGGAAGGGACAAGGAAAGTAGTAGAATAGAAACATACTTGTAAAAAAATCAAAAAGAACAATTTTAGTGGAAAAAAGTTTAAATATCGACTTTTTGTATACTTTTAAAAAAAAGCTGAGATAGTTTTATTATTATAAACTTACAACATATCTATATGATTTATGTTCGTAACTTTGTGTTATGAAAAATTACTCCCATTAACTGCAAGAAAAAAAAAAAGAAAAAAGGAAAAAAGAAAGTTTTTATTTTGACTCTTTCTAGATAATCTAGAAAAATAAACTGGAAGTTTTCACAACACTCTATTTCATAAGATCATTCATCACTTCATTTCTGTCACAATTTGATGTGACAAATATATAACTTTAGCGAAATAATTTCTCTGCTTCATAAGTCAAGTTTTTCTCTTCTCGTGTGATTCTCAATTTTTAAGAACTTCATTTTTCTAAATCGAAGTCTGAAATGTGTACAAACAAAAAATACTCTCTTTCTTTGCATATATATGCATATACATATAAGCATAATATTATATATTATCATAATATAATAGCATAATATTATTTTCCTAAATATAGTCTGAAAAAACTTTATAACTTAATAAAATTGTATGTTATAGACCCAATTTAATTTTATATTTAATTTAACAATATATTTAAAATTAATAAATCCTTAATGTTTTGAGGCCTTCGTGTACGGTACACTAATTACAAGTTGTGCAAAAATTTTAAGACCAGAAGAAAATATTGAGTAAACCTAAAATTGAAACATCAAAGCATTCCAATACAGTGTTTATCGATTAAGACTCAAAAACAATAATATAGAAAAATTATGTTATTTTTTTAGCATTTTAATGAAAAATTAATCTCATACAAAAATGCATATTTAACTAAATGTATCAAGTGGTCATAGACGATGACATAGTTCCTCACATTAACCAAAATGCTGTATTGAACACATTCGAACTCTTCAATCATAAAACGATTCCGTATTTCAAGAATGTAGACATGTCTAAATTATTTCTTCCACATCATTCGTTAGTGTTAATCAATTGGTTTATATTAACTTATCTTTCATTAATTTTAAGGGCTGAATTGTCACATAAAAGATACCAAACGTTTGTCATTTCCTTTTTATTTTTCCACTGCTCGACACTGAAAATGCAACACCAAGAAGGAATGATAATAACGGAATGAAATTTCTTGGACACATACATTATAGTAGGAAGAACAATTGATTAAAATTTCAGGAAATTTGGAGTAACATGTACTGAGAAAACAGTACAGAAAGAAGCGACCTCTGTGAGCAATAACAGCACATTTCTGTCTAGGCATTGAATCGAACAGCGATTGGATGACATGTACGGGTAGAGCACTTCATGAAACTTCAACACGATGTCACAATTCATCGATAGGAGTTACTGGTGAGTGGTGGGGGGCCAGTCGCTTTTCAATGATTAAACAGTCATTTTCATTGCTGCGAGATCAGGAGAACGCGCTGGCCAGAGCATCAGTCGAACACTTTCTGTATCAAAGAAAATCCGGACAATAAAAACAACTTGCGGTCGTGCATTATTTTGCTTAAATTTTGCGCTACGGAGGCCTCGAATACAGGGAGCCTTAACTCATCAGAGCGGGCCTTAACTCATCAGAAATTTAATGGCCGCTGTTCAGAGTGTCAGGAATATGAACAGGAAGTAATCGAGACGTGTATCCAATGAGAATCCATAACATAATTGCAAATGATGGACAGTATGATGATGTCGAATCCCAGCTGGCAATGTGCATTATTCATAATGCCGATAAATACGGATAAGGCAATCTTGATGCTGTAAACAGGATAGTGATTTGTCTGAAAAGTGCCTTCACGCCATTCCTGTGTCAAGGTTCATCGTCGATCACACATTAATGGCGCCCTTATCAGTGATGCAGTTTTGAGGGTAGTCAGAATATTGGTAGCTGCATACTGAGTCACCACCTAGATTGATGGTATGTTGTACCATTGGATACACGTCCCGGTCATCTCTTGTTTTCATTCCCGCCACTCTGAATACCAGCCATTACATTTCTGACGAGTTAAGGCCCATAGCTTTGCCCTATATTCAAGGCCTCCGAAGCGCAACATTTAAGCAGTACAATGCACTACCGCAAGTTGTCCATATTATCTGAACCTTCATTGATGCCGAATGTGTTCGACTGTTGCTTTGGCCAGCGCGTTCTCCGGATCTCGCACCAATGAAAATGACTGTTTAATCGTTGAAAAGCGACTGACCCCCAACCATTCACCAGTAACTTCGATCGATGAATTGTGGCATCGTGTTAAAACTTCATGAAGCGCTCTATCCGCACATGTCATCCAATCGCTGTTCGATTGAATGCCTAGGCAGATATGCGCTGTTATTGCTCACAGAGGTCGCTGCTTTATGTACTGTTTTCTCAGTACATATTACTCCAAATTTCCTGAAATTTTAATCAATTGTTCTTCCTATTGTAATGTATGTGTCCAACAAATTTCATTCCGTTATTATCATTCCTTCTTGGTGTTGTATTTTCAATGTCGAGCAGTGTATGTTTTTGAATTTCTGATTCATCAGCTGTTTCATCTGTTGTGTACCAGTCTCTTTCGTTAAATTATAAACGACGGATTCATCGTAAGTTATTTCACTTATGAGGAACACAACGACATTACTTTTGTTTTGCAAAATGATTGTTAAACTGTATTCCGGTGTACACTTCGTTCATGCCATCTTCTTCTGTTTTTAACCTAATCTTTCGATCTTTAAAGTGCCGTTCTAGTAAATTGTGCTTGTATTTCTACTTGTTATGGGAATAAAGTACAATTCTGTATATTTGGTTTAAAACAAAATATTTGGTTTTGTATATTTTAATTACAGAATCAATTTTAAAAAAATATATACAAGCCTATCCTTTTACTAGCCGAGACGTATTGAACTCTCGATGGTAGCTTCAAGGTCCGAGCCCAATTCCTTCCCGAGCTTCGATGACTTTTTGTAGTTAATTTTAACCTTTTATTCCTTCCGGTTTTAGGCTTTTTTTTTTTTTTTTCCACACATTTGACATTATGCGTTTTTACTTTCTTCGATATTCAATGGAAGAAAGTATTGGAATCGCAAAAATTTTCGACTTCGGGTTTTTGATGGATTTACATGTTTTGAGAGCTATAGAACACGATTTGACCATTTTTAGAAAATATCTGTCTGTGTGTGTGTGTGAGAGAGAGAGAGAGAGAGATAAATTTTTGGTACAACTGTATCTCAGGTACTACTGTACAGAATTTCATATAAATTGGTATGTAGTGGCACATTGACATAAATTAGTGCCTATCAACTTTTGGTAAATATTGTCCATCCCTTTTTCTAAATTTTAAAATGGGGGTATAGGACAGAATTTTGTATAAATGTGCATAAAAAGAACTATTTTTTAACAATCATTATGAAATTTAAAGGACATATTTGTAATAGAGATAGTCAACTGGGAAAAAAAAAATATGCATGTAGGAGCCCCGCCTCCCCCCCCCTGGGGGGGGAAGTCCCCTCTCGAGCGGAGTAAATTTTCATAATGGGTATCTTTCAAAAGAGCTTGCCAATACCTTTAAAACCAATGATTGAACCATCAATCTGCGATAATTTAAAATAAATTTATCGATTTTTTTTTCTTTTTTTTAAAGTGTAATAATGAGAATAAAATTGACTTTTTTTGAATAGTTAGTGTTATACTACTTCTCTAATGTAGAAATCGTCTGCATTATCATGGAAGATATTTTTTTTTAAATAATGAATTTAATGAATTATTTTTACTGAGGGAATTTGTATAGGAAAATATAGAAGAAAGTCATGTGGTGGCCACAACGTACTAGTTTTTTTCGTTTTCATCCCGTGCTTTTTCTACGGATTTTTGAATTTTTCTTCCCATTTTTCTATGAATATTTACCCTTTTTTCCTCGTATTCTACATTCTAAAGTGTGGTGGCTCCCACCCATCCACCCTTGCCGCCCCCGAGGCTTACACTAGGAGTGACGCATTAAATTTTCGATGATAGCTTAAGGGCGCCTAGAAGACGTCTCGCCTAGTATCCATGCAAGTTTTTGAAAGTACTGGATGAAAACAAAAAACGCTATGATCCGTACAAGTAACTGATTAAAATACAGGGGATAACTCTTTTCGTTGAGACAAAATAAGCAATAAAAGAACACCGAATGACTTAATGTTAATTTAATTCCAATCTGTCTATCAATTTGGCAATCCCTCGAACTCATCCTCACTGCTAGTCTTAGGAAAAGTGGTTACACTATACAAAATAAAAAATGCAGCAAAATAAATTAAATATATAAATAAAATTAAACATTTATGTTATTAAGCTTTTAAATTGTGAAGTTTTTAAAGATTGTTACTTTTCTCCTTTTTACTGTTATGGAAATATTGTATTCAGTAAAAATTTTCGATATCGATTTTTCAGCCGATTTTACATATTTTAAGGAGAATTGAGTCCCAAGTTGTGTTTTTTAGCAATTTGTCAGTCTTTTAGGTGTGTTTTAGGGGAGGGGGCATCTTCTGGCCACCACATCACCAAAACTAATGAAAACATAATGGCAAAACTTCATAAATAAACCAGGTCAAGTGTACATGTGATTTTGTCAATTTTCTGTAGAAATTGGAAAAACAGAATGTAAATATGTAACTCAAAAACGGCTCTAATGATTTTCTTCAAAGCAGCTACAAAAACAACCTTTCAGGTGTACTTTCGTACATGTATAAATTGATTAGCACAGGAAAATTGATAAACGTTCTGAATAAGTAGATCTTACAAGTGCGTTTCTTTAAATATGACTCTATTAAAATGACATATTAACTATTTTTTGGATGACTTTTCGTATATAATTAATGATTTCCAGTTAACACATAAATTTGACAAGTTTTAGTGAAAATCTCAAAAATGGCTCTAGCCATTTTCTTCAAATTTGCTACACAACCCCCCTTTTAGATGCCCTTTCACGTGTATTACTTTATCATTACAGGAAATTTGACTGGTGTCCTGAACCTGATTAGATAGGTCAGTTATAGATCTTGGAAATTAACTTTTCAAAAACTTCTCTACCAATTTTTTAAAACCTTATTGCGTAATCTGCGTATTATATGTCTTTGCGAAGTAGTACGTATTTATTTTCTCTAATAAGGAAATTGTTAGGTGCCTGATCTGTTAAATCAAATTTATGTATCCTGATCACTCTATTTCCAAAAGAAGTATATGATATACAGTGGGTTGCCAAATTAATTTGAACACTCGTAAAAATCAAGTTATCGTGATTTTTCTTCTAAATAAAAATACATTATATGCTACAATTAGTATTTATTGCTTTATTTAATGTTAATATAAATATTCAGTAGCTATATAATAAAAAAAAATCTATAATGGAAACGAAAAAAAAAAAAAGTAACATTTTGTAAAGCCTTAATATTTGGGGACATTTCCTTCGGCTGATATTAGTGCTTCAATGCGTTGCGGCATGCTTTCTATGCTGGATTTTGCCCTTTAATTAATTAAAGGATTTGATTCTAGACATTTATAAGTTTTTCGGTTAGTTTTCTCTTGGTTGTTAACATTTTCTTGGCAATTTTCCTTTTTATAATTTCTCATAAGTTTCCTGTGGGATTCATATCGGGCAGATTTCCAGGCTACGATAATACTTCTATATTCTTGGACCGTAAATTTGGTAAAAATTTTGGCTTTAGGAAAAAGGGCAAAATTATGCATAAAAGCACTAGCTCACCTTCCGAGAACCATTCCCCAGCCCACCCGGTTCCCGCTGTTCAATGTATTTTTCTAGTCAACTTTGTCCCCTTATTACTTCCGGTGTGAATTTTTTTTTTTTTTTTTTTTTTAACACACTTGACATTGTGAGTTTTTTTGCTTTTCTTCCCATGCTATTCCTATGGGGTTTTTAGCCTTTTTTCCCCTCCTTTTCTACATTCTAAAGTGGCTGTGGAAGAAGGTGAGTTCGTAGAACTTCCTTGTTTCAGTCCTGTCTCATAGTTCCTTGAACAATGTATAGAAATCCTACACTCTTGATATTTATAATAGAGCAAACCACGATCTTTTGTTGATGTTTAACCCTTTCTATTATGCAGCCAGGAGGAACTGATCTCCAGGACGCCGTCGGACGAAACTACTTTTATCGGCTAAAATTTCAAAATTAACTCGTCTGAGAAACACACCCGAAATTGAAATAATTTATGGTTTACTTGAAAAAAAAAAAAGACTTAAAACTCATTGAAACTAACTATTAATAAATATTATGCAATTAATTATTTCAATCTCCCACAGTCATATAACGATGGTCTCGAGCCCAGGAGAATCATTTCTTTTTCATGGCCTCTGTAAGCTTAGCCTTGTGAACTGGACGATGGTCTGTCAGATCCCCTTCTGCCAATCTTCGCTGCACAGTTATTTTCGAAACGGCAATACCTAACTCCTGAACAATCTGAGTTAGTATAGCAGCACTGTTTTTTTCTGTTTTGTAAGCAAATGTCCATAATTTTTCTGTCTGTTCTGGGCGTAGTTATACGTTGTCTACCGCACTTCCCTCTTCTTTTCGGTGAAAGCGACAGGTTTTTGTCTAAATTCCCTTTTATTTTATTAACAGCAGGTTTAGAAGCCCCAACAATATCTGCGACTTTCCTCCTGGAATGCTGTGCGTGCTGGAGGAGAGATTTTATTTCGGATTTTTTTCTCGGAGAAATGTCACTTCCTCTGACAATACTGAAATTTAAAAAATAATAATTATTAATTGAGTTAGAAAAATGTAGTAAAAATGAATTTAATTGTAATTCAATAATCAAACTTTACTTATGTTATTAAAGATGTGTCAGAATGCACACTAAATCTCAGTTTTAACGATCGAAAATGAACGTTCAATATTACACGTTGAGAGCCTTCTGCAACATAAAATGAAGTGATAGTCACAAAAATGTCGCTAAGCTGAGAAGTTTTTATTTAAGTCACTGAAAATGATGTGTAACATAATAAAAATTGATGAAAATGCGTTTCAGTAACTAAGAACCATTTCTAGGAATTATAAGTGACATAAAAACACGAAAATGTAAAAAAAGTAAAGTATCCACATTAATTTGGCAACCCATTGTATGTATAATGGGTAATGGAAGCCGCGTAGTTCTTACAGACCAAAATTTGTTATGTTAGAATGGGTCAATAAATTGATACCATTGCACATCTGTTAGATGGCTAGACTTTTGTGGATGTTTCATTTAAATTTTCTCATATTTTCTAAATTAGAATAAATTTCCTAGTCAAGAGATTGATTCTATCACCTTTCTTTTACATTTCATCAATTTTGCATTAAAAAAAAAAAAAAAAAAAAAAAAAATCATCATATGAATAGATTTTCCAATATCTACTTTCAAGGAATTAAAATTTTCCTTCACCCCCCCCCCCTACACACACACACACCCAACCATCCGAAAAGAAAAAAAAATATTTTTATTTTCTATTTAACGGGGAGTTTTCGGATTGAAAAAAAAATGTTATAACCAAAGTTTCACGAATGTGATAATTTTTATATTAAAGTGCCTATTTTAGGCGCAGTTTTTATCCTACTAAATACATACATACATATATATATATATATATGCAATTAGTGTATAATAATATCATGAATACTTTTCTAATTTAATTACAATAATAACAAGCATAAAATAGGAATGTTGCGGGAAGTATGTATATACATGATTTTAATGAAATGATTGTCATCATTGTTACTTTTTTTTTCTTATTTAATTTTTTATTTGTAATTTAAAGAAATAAAAATAAAATATAAATATTATATACAGGGTAATTATAATTAAAGTTACGATTTCAAAATGCTATAATTTTAAAATTACTCATCAGAGCGATTTCATATTTTACCAGAGCATTCGTGAGGCAATAAAATTTTGTTTGGCAAAAGAAGAAAAATAAGTTCCAAAATGTGCCGTTAATTATCCTTAAAGAATTTGTTTCATGAAGCTCCTCTTTTACGCTATTCACTATGACTGTTTCCGCTGTAAACACGTATTTTTCTCTTTTTACTAAAGAAATTGTAGTAAACCTTTGAAGTCTATTGTTTCCTGCTATTCCATTGTGTTGCTAACAACATTCCTGTGTCTCACGAGTCCATTTACGCATTTCCCCTGACATTAGGGACCCTCGATAGAGAGAGACTGGACATTGGCGTGCCGGCTTTTTGACCAAATTCTCCATTTTAGTGCCAGTTGCTCCACCGCTTATCATTACGCTGAGAAGAAATTTTGATTATTTTACATCTGAATCGAAAAAGAACTTATTTATTAAATTTTTACTTTGTTGGGAGATAAATTGCTTTAATTTTGGAATACTTTTAAAAGAAAAAATTGCATAATTATTTATTTTATATCATGCTTTAAATACTTTGAATTCTCTTGCTGCATACTGTTTTACGTATTTATTTCCTAACATATGAGATAATTACACTATTTATTTACTAGCTATTAGTTTTTAGGTTCTGTTGTGCAATATATTTAATATGTTAGATCTCAATGTATTTTTCTGATATATTTTAAAATACATATTTAAAATAACTATATAAATATATATATTTTGCTAGAGTACGCAAAATGTATCAGATTTCTTAAAATAAATTAATAAAAATAAAGAAAAGAAGGTGTATATTATTTGCTAACATATGAAGTATAAATTTCTTTTAAATAATAATTGTCATAATAAATTTTATAAATAATATTTAAATAAGTAATTATTTTTATTTACATAATATTTAAAAAAAAAGGAAAAAAAAGGTCAATGAAATAAGCAAATATAAATAAAATAAATGAATATATTTTTTTTTAATTTCTAAAGATATTCGTTAATATTTTTACAAATTATTATTAATATATATATATTTTTTTAATATTTAACTAAGTCATTATTATATATAATGCGTAATTGAAATAAATAAAATATGTATTTTTAGCTTATAAAAATATTACGTAAATATTTTTATAAAATAATAAAAAATAATTTCTGTTCCTCTGCAGTAGTTTTACATTTATTCATGAATTACTTGACAAAAACTAAGATTACCATATTTTTGTTAAAAATTTTCTAACTTTTCATATATAGAATGTATGTCTCAGAAAAAACAAGGTAGAATTGCTTTCATAATCAACCTATTTTGTTCAATATAGAAATATACAACAAAAAATTCCTCTGTTTTCCGGTAGGAATTTAAAAAGTAACCATGTCGAAGGTTAAAACAAAATTCGTTTTTCTTCAAATTATTTTTCTCTAAGACGAAAAAAAATTACATATTTATATTCTGCATTACTTTCTGCACAAATTTAGCACAATTTCCTTTCATTTATGTTGTATAGTAAAGCGTCAATCGCTATGAAAAATGCATTACGTTCTACGGGGATCGTTCCGAATTGGCACTAAAATGGCCGACTTTCGGTCAATGTCCAGTTTCTCTATATATAGGGTTCCTACCTGCCATTAGAAATCCTTCAGTTACTAAAGGATTTCTACTGCCATTAGCGACCCTTTACTGAGAGATACGACAAGGTGTTCATACTTTTTACTTTCTTCTATATGTAATATAGAGAAAGTATTGGATTCGCGAAAATTTTCGACCTCCGTTTTTTGACGGATCTACACGTTTTGGGATGTCCTGAACACGAATTGATAGTTTTTAAAAAATGTCTGTCTGTGTGTCTGTCTGTCTGTCTGTCTGTATCATTTTTTTGTGGACGCTGTATCTCACGAACCAATGAATGAAATTTAACCAAACTTGGTATTTAGTTGCACCCTGACATGAACTGGTGCCCATTAGATTTGGGGATCAATAGCTCAACAGGTGGCGCTGTGATCGCATTTTATATTTCAAAATTCCGTATAAATGGGCATAATGAGAGTTATTTTAAACTTGTGATTGTAAAATTAATATGAATTATTGATAATAGTAGTAGTTAACTAGGAAAAAAAAATTGTGCATGGGGGGGCATCGGTTCCCCCCCTGGGAGGGAAGTACCCCCCCCCCCCCAGGGGGGTTGAATTTTGAAGATGAGTATCATTCGAAAGATCTCGTCAATACCTTTAAAACGAATGGTTGAACCATAAATCTGTGATAATTTAAAACAAAGTTATGGATTTTTTTTACTTTTAACAACAAAAAAAAAACTTAGAAAAAAAAATCGTATTTTTTTTTTTTTTTTTTTTTTTTTAATTTTGTTACTGATTGAATATGTATAGGAAAATATAGAAGAAAGTCTTGTGGTGGCCACAACATACTAGTTCATTGGTGGAAAGCTCCGTTTGACCGCCCGAGGCGATTTCGCGCACCGCTACCATAGACATAAGGCAGGAAGAAATTGTGACTTTCAAAAATGCTTATAATTCATATTAATTAAATGTAATTAAAAAAATTTTAAGCAAATTTTCATGTTCCTAAATGTTTTTTCTGTTAATAGAAATAAAAATTTTCATTGATTTTCGTCAATTCTTTTCTAAATAAGTACTTTTCTTAAAACAGTTTCGTATTTGGCGATAACTTCAATAATTACGCAGCCAACCTCTTTCGGAAAAAATCGCACTTTTAATGTGCGTCGTTTGGTTTTTTTTCCCCTTCTTTTTAGAACAATTTTGAAAATAAATTATGTAAGTTAACATTATTAACTAATATACACTTATTATTATTTTATTTATTTATCTATTTATTTTTGTTTTACCTAATCTTATTAAAAATTATTTTGAATAATATAACAAACATTTAGATACAAATACAATTGATAGAGTAAAGCATATTTTTGGAAATTTTAATGTTAAAAATACTAATAAATAAAGAGGCCTTTTAATTTTTTTTTCTTCAGGAGTATATAAATAAAGACTAGTACATTTATTTAATGCATAAAGCTTAAACTCAATATGTGCCTTATATTTTTCTTATATTTATTCAAAAATACGGAATACGAGGGGCAAAAGAATAAGGTTAAAAGTATTAAAATGCTTAATGTTCTCTTATTTATTAATTTAAAAACATAAAATTATTTTATTTGTTTATCTATTTTATTTTATTTATTTATTTTTTATGGAGAAATCAAGGCATAAATAGAAGTAAATCCCTCCATGATGGCCAAGCGGTTCTGCGGTCAAAGTTGGTAGATGGAAAGTGCCGGGTTCAATCAAAAAACGCGCTCATCGATCTAGCCGTTCGGAGTTTTCCGTAGTTCTCTCTAAAACTCGCGTAAATAGGAACTAGATCCACTTAGAAAGACCCCCAGAGAGGGCATTTCTCATGTAGGCCTAGGCCACTAGAGTAGTCAATCAGTCGTAAGCCGTACAACCAATCAACCATTCTTTATGAGATTAGCATATGTTAGAATTTTATGTTGCAAAATTTTAAGTTTTTTTTTCTTTATTTTATTTCTTTTTCCTTTATTTGCTTATTAATTAATTAATTCATTAAGTGTCATATTTCTTTTTATCATATACGTTATTTTTTATCTTTTTTTTTTTTTTTTTTTTTCATAATTTATTCAAAGGTACAAAATACGAAAAAAAAAAAAAAAAAAAAAAAAAAAGAAAGAAAGATATATATTTGTATTACATTTGAAGAAAAATAAACTTTTGACACGAACAATAAGGATTTATAAAACTTTTAAAGTTAATAAATATTTTTACAAATAATAAGATTATTAATGATTATGCATTTAACTATAAAGTATTGGTATGTTTTTAAGTATTAAACTAATTCAATTATTCTAAACTGAATTATTTTAAGAAAAATATGTTGGTGTTAATGTGCCAGTTGCCTACAAAAGAAAGGCCGAGGTATGGGCTGAATAACCTAAATAAGGGGTGGACTTTTTAAGGTGTTCTAGCCCATATTTACGCTTGTTTCGGAGAAAACTACAGATAATTTCGAAAAGTTAGCCCGATGAGCGCTACCTGGTATCGAACCTGATATCTCCCGTCTACCAACTTTGAGAGCAAAGTTAATGTTACGTCTCAAAAATATTTGACCCCCTGAAAAACCAACCAAACCAACTAAACAATTTTTAAACATTTAATGTGCTGAGAATGTATATATTTGTAAGTTATTACAATAAATAAAATTAATCATAAAGCTAAACGTCCATCTCTCACATTAATAAATCAAATCAAATTAACTGTTAAATCGTAAAATTTTTACTAATTAATCTTATTATCGATGAACTTTCTATACCAACAAGGACAAATTTGATAAAATAAATTATTTTTTTAAATAAATAAAAATAATTTTATTATTTTTATTATCTTTATTATCAGTTTGTATAAATATATATTTTTAGACTACAGTTGCATAGTATATTATTAAAAACTAAAGAGTATTAAAATTCAGAATTTTTTATATGCAGTATGATAGATAAGATGGTGTAGATTATTTCTATAAATATAGAAATGTAATCTAAATTTAAATAATAATTATAATAAATAATAAAACGAATGTAACGTAATGCATAATGTATCTTAGTTTGATTGCAAAGAAAATTTTTTTTCTTTACTTTAGAGAATATCTTTAAAAACTTTCACCGATAAATCACCAAACACGCGATCAACGCCAAGCATTGTAAAACGGGTTACTGTAGCAAGAGGGAATCTGGACAAGCGTTTGTCCACTGAGCATGCGTACTAAGTACCTGTCGTATCTCTGAGATTATCCAGGGTTTCTAACTGCCATTACCTGACAACGCCATCTATAGAAACATGTTGGAACTACTTTTCTCCTCCCCCAAACAAATTTTCATTGCATCACTATTGCTCTGGTAAAATATGAAATTTCTCTGATTGGTAGTTTTAAAATTATAGCGTTTTGAAATCGTAACTTTGATTATAATCACCCTACATACGAGAAAATAAATAAATAAATAAAAATACATAAGTTTTGTGTTATAAACAATAAATAAAATGTCTATAAAATTTTATTTTTAAATATATTTTAATGTTTTTATCATTTTAAAGTACTTTAATTTATTATCATTTTTATTTTTCCAGAATTATTTAATCTCCTACTGGGAAATGTTCTCATTAATTCTTTTTTTTTTTTTTCTCTAAAACATTTAACGAAGGCTTAGTCGAGTTCTTTACCATTCGTTAATACCAAGAAGTACTAGAATTTTAATTAAATTTATCTTTGGCATGAGAGCAATTTGTTATTTAGTTTTAAATAAAATACCGATTAAATTACGCAAATCAAATAAAAAAGACACAGAGAAAAATAAATATATGAAAACATAATATTAAACATTTTGATAAATATCCTGCTTCCTATGTGTAATTATTTTTCTTTCTCTATTAATTTTGAAATTTATTTTATGTAATTTGATAATAGCTGAGAAAGAAAAACCTAATTTAATTACTGATTCTTTAAAAGAAAATATGCATATTTTAAATTTTTACAGATACAGAACAACAAGCATTGTTTGAAATGTTATTAATGAAACTAGTTTTCATATTCTTAAAAATAATTAATTAAGAAGTTATAAGGAAATTTCATTTACTTTTTAGATTACTAAATGAAAACATGTACCGCATAAAGTTTTATATACAATGCTAGAAAAAGTATGTATATAAATATTCAATTGAAAACAAATAAAAATATTTTAATGGATTAAATAAAACTAACATTCTTTTATACCATACCTCGTTTGACGTAGATATTTGCATATTTCACGAATTTGTTAATTTAATTTAATTTAATTTAATTTAATTTAATTTTATTTTATATGAATGTAATGATATAAATACAAATACTTTATTACAATTTCATATGCATTGATGTCTAAAATTTCGCCTATCATATTTATTATTCTTCAAATTATGATACATATCGCTCAATAAGTAGTGCTGTCGTTTCGTTCTCTAGAGATTTTACTATGGCGATATTAAGCAAAATTTCGCATAAACGAGCACAACGAGGAACGTTATAAACTCCGATAATGTTTTTGTATATGTTGGAGCACCGCCTCTTCCATTGGGTGTGTAAATTGTGAATATTAATGTTAAAAAAAAAAAAAAAAAAAAACTGAATCGATCAACATAGAAAACAAAAGAACTCGTGAATACTTATAAAGGATAAATATCAAAAGTTCTGGTCAAAATACTGGTACTTCAATATGAGTGGGAAAACCATAATGTTATAATTAATTAATAAAAACATTAATGTGATAATTTAAAAGAAAGGGATCGATTTTTTATTCATTAAAAATGACTGTGTAATGACCTTAACAGGACGGTTTTATATAAAAATATTTCATATTTAGCATAATTAATAAAACAAATATATTTCGCAATTATTTTCAGTATTGAATAAACTAATATAAAGATAATTTCATATTTAAGCATAAAAAAATATCATACATATTATTTTTCCTTACAAAATATCAACTCTTCTAACTTGCCTAAGTATACAATGTTTTAAAAGATATTTTTGGTTTAAACTTCATCATTTAATTTCTAATCAATAAAATGTACATTTTGCCAAAAAGAAAAAAAAATTATTAATTAATTAATTAATTATATTATATTATATTATTTATATTTATTTATTTATTTTTGTTAGAACTGCATGTTTTTCTTACAATTAAATGAACAATTTTTATTCACTTTGCACTTCATTTTCAATAATATCTGTACAAATTTTGTGAATATTTTGGCAATGAAATTATTTCAATATTTTTAACTTGAATTCTTATATCATACTAACCTATGACATATTTATCATATTACCATTATATTGCCTAAGGCATCAGCCTTTTTGGTCATGCGTCTGACCGAAAAGCCTACGGTTAAAGAATTACTAAATTTTAAGTTGCAACACTTTTTAACCTAGAATAAAGATTGGATTTATTATTAGCAACAAAAACTCAAAGTATCTGCTATATTTTACACATAAAGAAAATAAAATAAAAATACGCATTAATTTTATTTAGAAATAAGTTATTTTAAAATAGTAGAAATAATAATTATTCTAGTTCTCAATGCTGAGTATGTTCATTTCAATATAAAACGTCTTGTACTATAAATGATTTTTTATTATATGCATTTGATCTTTTCTTTCCTTTTCTAAATTCCTTTTCCCAAAGCAGATTCTTTTTTCCATAAAATTTCTAATTTAAATAATTTTATTTTTACATAATTTTATTTTTTCTTAATTAATCCATTAATTCCATTCCTAAGATAGATATTGGAATTTTATATTTTAAAGAAATAAAATTTGCTTAAACTATAATTCAATGTGAATGCTTCTAGATAAAAATTTACAGTCTAAAAACAATCTTAAGCTAATAATAAGAAATAGTACTTTTGAATATAAAAGAAAATGAGTTATTCATTATCTTCTTTTAAAATTAATATCGTTTTGCTTTGATTTTTGATATAACATGAAAATGTTTTAGTATATAAAATAATTGTAAGGAAATATAATATGAAAAATTATGCTGATTGAAAGTGGAGGCATGTCAGCCAATAAGTAATGCTGTCACGTTTGCATTATTCTTTGCATTATTCTTTGTCTATCTTAGATTCTAAAACTCATAAGTACTGCAAATTTGATGTATAAGAAACGAAATAATTTATGCGTTTTTAGAAACTAAACATTATAAAATAAAAACAAAGTTGTTAAAATATATGTTTTACTATGACTTATGAATTGAGAATTCATTAAAAATCTTTCTTGCTATCAACCCTCATTTTCCTTCTTTACAATTTAACTCTCCCATTGCAAGCTGTCCTCTATTAATTTACTCTAGAGTATTATTCAAGAATCATTCGATTCCTTTGTATCTATTCTTGATCTCAGAAAGCTCGGGAAGTTTAATTAAATGTTGTTTTTATGGGAGATAACTATGTGTTATTTAAGTATATTTTAGCTTTTCCATGAATAATGTAAATGAAATTTAAAAAAATTGTGTGTCATTAGCTAAAAGTACTGGAGGATTTATATGCATGCAATGACTTTCATTTTCTTTTGATTTCTTTTGAGAAATTTCCCTATTATTTGTTAACATGTAACGAAACAAAATTCATTTACTTTACGGGATAAGTTTATCGCAGTTAGATTAGGGAAAACATCCTCCCTTTACTTTCTTTCAAAAAATATTAAAATAGAAAAATATATTATGGTGTGTCACTTACGCGAATTTCTCTTACACTGCATTCACATACTTTAAAGATTGCAGATTAAATCGCATGATCAATAAGAAAATATAATAAATTTCAATCTACTTTTAAAATAATCTAAAATAGACCTAGGAAAAGATTTATTTGACTCATAACCCTGCGTGAGGTGAGCTACTCCCTTCTTCAACCCCCCGTACAATTATAGTGCCAACATTTATTATATATACATATATATACAAGGCTATAATTAATTTGCTGTCAAACTCACTAATCTTTATCCAGTTTTTCATGTGGCAACTTAATGCGAACCTCAAGATACCACATTTGAATTTTCTACAGTTATTTGTTTCAAGTTATGCTGATAACAGATATGCATACAGATCAAACGCTGAAAATCGGACTTTCGTATTCAGATCACCTTAAAACATGATATTTTACAAAAAAAACATAGCTGAAAATCAAACTTCAAAAAATTCCTTTTTTAAAGTATGGATACGAAAAATTAATTATCCTTCTCAAGCAACATTCGTCGACATAGTAAAGTGTAGCAAAGAACTTCCATCAATTGCCTTTAATGGAAAAGAACGTATATATTAATTTTAAGTAGTCCGTATATTGTCCATAAACTACATGCACCATTATGTACTTAAATTTAGTTTTATATGAAAAACGCCTAACACAAAATGAAATACACTTCCACCAATTTTCGTTTATGACCTCAATACATCCAAATAATTATTTAGAGAGACCTGTAAACGAATAATAAAAGATTTCCAAACAACAGTCTATACAAAATATGCTTTTATGCATACAAAAAAAAAAAAAAAAAAAAAAAAAATTCATTTTCTTTAGGGCAGCCTATAGATGTTTCACTGTACTTACTAGAAATATTCCCCAGAGATGTAATGTGTATAAATTCCCTTGGAAGTCCCTGTACACGAACCATTTGCTTGATCTCACCGAAAAGTTTAGTGTCGCATCACTATATAACAGAGATTTAGAATACCGAGTTTGGACTTCTGCTACTATTTCTTCTTCAGATATGCAGACGCATACAAACAAACCGCTAAAATCATGTTTTTTGGATTAAAGAAATCTTAGAATTTGCAAGTCTAACAAAAAGTGAATTTCGAAAATTTGACACAAAAATAACACTGTCGCTACCGTATATATGGGTAAGAGAAAGTAAATTTAAATAATATTTTATTTTCATATGTTTCCTTATAAAGTTTTAATGGATTTTATAAATATTTTTATTTATTTGATTCATTTTATTTTAAGTTTCCCCAAGTTATCCTAATAATATTAATTATAATAATTATAATAATACATTAAGAGATTTGACCAAAATATTAAAATTTAAATAATAAATAATTACTAAATAATATTTCATTTGAATAAATTACAGTTTCTTATTTGTTTTTATGTAATATGTCAGATACTCTGGTATATAAATTTAAATAAATGGAAAAATCAATACTCAGTTATTATATTTATTTTATTTTTATCTTTAATAACTACTTTTTTTTTTTTTTTTTTTTTGTAATAATGAGAGTTTTACTTCCATCATCCTTATAAAATTTTAAGTCTTTTAATATTAGACGCTTATTTCATTATTTCCTGTTTTATTTAATAGATATAAAGATTTGGTGAAAGAAATGCTTTCATTTAAAGACACAATTAGGAATAGTGATTAATATATGAGGCATATGAACGCGGTGGTCCACTTTTCTAGTTTTCATTTTTTATCTAATCAAAAAATTAACCATAAATTTTAATTACACTGCTCTGAATGAAAACATACACCAACACCATTTTTGCATATTCTTATGTAAAATGACTTCCGGAATCCGTATATGACACCCATTTCGCCCTATCATCCACCGTTTTTTAGGAACGCCCTCCTATTTTTATAGTTTTTCGGTAACTTTATGGCTATAAATTTGACTTGTAGGAAGGTAAAGGATTGTTTTAACTGTTAAGTATCATCTGAGAGGCTACAGAGTTGGAAAATTCTAAATCATGAACATTTATAGCAAGGAGAAATTTAGGGGGGAGGAGGGGATTTGCCACTGAAATTATACATTATATTTTTAATATTTTATTTTTCAGTTACTATTATTATTTATTATATTATTTTTGTTTTTAAGTGTTAAAATAAGTCTTCTTTATTCTCCAAATCAAATTCATGGCCATAAAATTACCGAATAGTGATAAAAATTGGGGGGAAGAGTGGCATCCCGAGAAAACGGTGGGTGGTTGTGCAAAACGGGGGTCATATTCGGATTCAGGAGGTCATTTTCCATCTGAATCAGCAAGAATGGTATAAGGGATCGAAAAACATTTTCTTTGTTTTTTTTTTTTTTTTTTGCAGCGCAGTGTTATTTATCAGAAGACTAACTATATTTACTTTGATCAAAAATATATTCATAATTCTCATAAATAACAATCAAGAGTCTATACAGAGTTTTCAGTTGTAGAAAATGAGAAAAGACAAAATTAAAGTAAAACTTTGCGCATAAATTATAGGCAAAACTCTTTGATAATATAAGTTTTGGCAATAATATAACAATTATTAAGAAAAAAAAAATAGATTTTTGTTAAAATTCTTGTTATTTGACTTGGAAATACAATTATATCAACCACGTTGGAAACGATATTTTTTTGGGTAGGGGTGTGGGAGAGATTTGTAACTTACAAATATAAGTAAATAAGTAAAAAAAAAAAAAAGTTAGAGTTACAATTCCATAAGTAGTATGGGAAATAATTGAATCTCCAAATTAAATACATGCCATGTGAAAAACGCTTTATGAAATTTCAACTCTGGAAACTATCTAAAATTCTAGCTCGTCCTTTGGCCGCCTATTTGCTTAATTTTTACTCTGTCTTTTACCTGTGAAGTTTATGTTCCCTAACACTTTGTCAAATTTTTTGCCAGTTTTGTAATTTGTTTTAAAAAAATCTATTTATATTATAAGCAAAATCTTGCCAAAAAAATTAATTAAAAAAAAAAAAAAAAAAGGATATATATTTGCATATATCTTCCTAAATAATTGTGCTATTCTCATAAAAAAAACATACAAATATTGTACATAGGAAGTGCAACAATGTATTAAAGTTAAAGTTATAACACAGTAGTTGCTTTTAATAATACAGGATGATCCAAAGTATTTGTGATAATCTTCAATTTGTAGTTGTTTAACAAAATAAATAGTTATATAAAATAAAAACCTTCTACTCTCAACACGGAAAATAATTTTGAAAAATAATATTTTTTTTAATTAAATAATAGGGACTGTGTGAAAATGGTTAGTAATATATGGATTAGAAATTTTTGGAGTCCAAATTATATTACTTATCAAAAAAAATTGTTCAGAATTCTTTTATAAGATACTCAATTAAATTTTATACATTTAAATTTGTATTATACGTCAATTTCTATATCTTTAATGTTGTTCCTTCGAAATAAACTTTGAGAAGTGCTTGTGTTAAAGCACATTTTTACAGTTTTTATTTCCGTTTTTATTCATAACTGAAATAAATATGAACAACAAAAGGTAAAATTAATTACTTTTGTAGCATAAAACAAAATTCGATATTCAATTTAAAAAAATGTTTCATGAAATACAAATTTATAATTTTAACTTGAAAAATTTTTCATAAGAACATTTTATATAAATTTTTATACATATTTTCTTTGAGTATACATATATGTATATTTATGTGTGTATATATATATATATATATATATATATATATATATACATGTATATATTATCAAAGTAGCCCCAAAGACATCCAATTGTGCAAAGAAATCAAAAAGATATTCTTTACAGAAACTGCATTATAATAGGTATTTTTTTTCTTACTTATATATATACCAGAAGAAAAAATTATATTCGTGAAATTACCTCCTTGTTCCGATTATTTTACGCGATTTGTGATATCCTAAACACAAACTAATTTTTTTTTTTTTTTTTTTTAATGTCTGCTATCTGTATGTGTATGTATAATGAAATTTCCGGATTCTGTTTCGCACGAACCAATGGACGAGATTTAAACTAATTTGATATTTAGCTTGATCTCGAATTAAATTAGTGTTATTACATTCACTCAACAGGTGGCCCTGTCATTCTTATATTCTTCTCTCTTTTTTTTTTTTTTATGGCAGTATACGGCAAAATTTTGAATAAACGTCCCTGTGGAAAATAATCTCTTCACAGGATTGTAAGTTTTCAATATGGCTATCTTTGAACGAAACTCGTCATCTATATATATAAAATCGTTCTTCCTGACTGAGTGAGAGAGTGGGTGATTCATCATCGCCCAGACCAAACTCCTGGCCTTAGAAGCATGAAATTTTGTGACAATGTTCTTTCTGTGACGTAGGCATCAACTAAGAAGCGATTTTACAAAATTCGCCACCCCCCAAGGGGGGGGAGGGCAAAACGTGAACACACAAAATCCTTCATATCTCAAACAAAAAAACAGATATCCGTAAAAGTTTTGCTTTAAAATATAGCTAATACAAATGTCTAAAAACCGATTTCTGGAATTTTAGAAATTCGATCCTCAAGGGGGGCGAGGGGGCAAGGCGCGATTTCACATGCGTAAAACGTGATTTCGCATAATCTTATATATCTCAAACAAAAAAATAGATATACGTGAAATTTTTGCTCTAAAATATAGCTAATACAAATAGCTAAACACCAATTTCCGGAATTTTAGAAATTCAGCCACCAGATGAACAGTAGTGGGGGGGGGGGGGGGGGGCTATGAGGGATAAGCAAATAGAAATACAGTTAGGGCGTTCAAAATTGGTACAGATAGGGTTTAGAGGCCTGCAAGTCGAATGGGGATATTTTCGAACGTGTAAAGTTATTAGGAGGGGTGGGAAGGGGGGGAGTGGTAAGGGGGCTATGGGGCAAAAATAAATAGAGTTAGACCGTTCAAAATTGGTACAGATAGGTTTTAGAGGCCTGCAAGTCGAATGGGGTTATTTTCGAAAGTGTAAAATTATTAGGAGGGGCGGGAAGGAGGCGGGTAAGGGGGGCTATGGGGCAAAAACAAATAGAAATACAGTCAGGCCGTTCAAAATTGGTACAGATACGTTTTAGACGCCTGCAAGTCGAATGGGGATATTTTCGAACGTGTAAAGTTATTAGGAAGGCCAGGAAGTGGGGGGCGGAGAGGCAAAAAAATAAAAATAGAGTTAGATCGTTCAAAATTGGTACATAGAGGTTTTCGATACCTACAAATCGATAGCAGATATTTTCGAATTTGAAAAATTATTAGAAGGGGCGGGAAGGAGGGTGGGGTGGCAAGAGGGGGCCTATGGGGCAAAAACAAATAGAAATACAGTCAGGCCGTTCAAAATTGGTACAGATAGGTTTTAGAGGCCTGAAAGTCGTATGGGGATATTTTTGAAAGCGTAAACTTATTATGAGGGCTGGGAAGGGGGGGGGGAGGGGCAAAGCATTAAAATAGAGTTAGGTCATTCAAAATTGGTACATAGAGGTTTTCGATACGTACGAATCGATTGCGGATATTTCCAAATTTTTAAAATTATTAGGAGGGGCTAGAAGGGGAGGGGCGGAGGGGCTAAAAAATAAAAATAGAGTTAGATCGTTCAAAACTGGTACATAGAGGTTTTTGATACCTACAAATCTGTTGCGGATATTTTCGAATTTGTAAAATTATTAAGATAGTCGGGAGGGCGAAGAGGCAAAATAATAAAAATGAGAGTTAGAGTGTTGAAAATAAGTATTATTAAGATTTAAGGCCCGATAAATAGATTGAGGATATTTTCGAAAGCATAGAATTATTAAGAGGGGTGGGAACGGCGGGCGCAAAAAACATCGCGCCGTGCGTGCAGGTACACGATGCCGCAGGTAATGGGGTTCCAGACCGGTTATCCCACTGATGAGAGAAGAATTTTTTTTATATTTTATATTTTTCCCTTTCGATAATATAGTGATTCATTAAGAGTGTCGAATATAAATGAGCGCTCGCAGTGCACAAACGGCCTGCGCTGCCGAAGACAGTGGGAACCCGATTCCACATTTTTCCTCATCAGATTTGTTTTCCACTTTTTTTTTTTTCACATGATAAAAATTAATGCAATTTTGAGAATTCTTTAATTATAGTGATTCATTTAAAAATAGGGACCAGCGAAGCGGGCGTAGCCTGCTAGTTACCAATAAAACGAGCGGTTGAACCATAGATCAGGGATAATTTAATCAAAAATTATTTGTTTATTATTTTTATTATTATTATTTTTAAAAAAGGGGATGTTGGCGTAAAATTGACTTTATTTGAACATTTATTCTTATGACACAACTTCTACTGAAAAATATGAGGTATAACACGTTCTTTCCACTACCAAAGTTTCAAGATGATTCCTAAAGAACTTTTCAAGATATTTGACAAAACGTGTAAAAGTGAAAGTGTTCACATTATTTTATCATATATACGATACTTTTTAAAACTAACTAAGAAATAAAATATGCTGATCTGAAAAACTCCATGAATCCAACGCAACATGTATCTTTGTATTTATTTAGTAACATTATTTTTATCAGAATTTCTTTCAGAAAGCTATTTAATTAATCTAATAACATTTTGCGCCAAAGGCAACTGATTTTGATCGATGCCGCGATATTTTATAAAGGAATATTTAAAAAAAATATATCATGCTTTTGAGCCAATACTTTACTCAATATCATGAAAATAAATTCTTGCATTAATTGCTTTTTAGACACAGGAATCCTTTGTTCTTCGATTTCAATTAAAAGTTTGAACTTGGTTAAACAAAAAATGTATTAGTGATACTTGTATGGTTTTTATAGCACATACGTTTTTTCAATTTAGTTGACAGGCAACACCAGGAATATATCTAAAGGAAAATAATGAAATTTGATATTAGATTATGTACAGTGAAACACTTTTTTCACACTAAGAATATTCAAAATATTTTATTTAGGGACGATCGGTGCATTTATTTATTTTTTTTTTCTAGTGTTTTGCATAGAATATAGCATGATTAGCATTAGATTTACAAGGTGACACAAAAATATCCATTTATATTAAGAGCTATTAATAAAAAATTGCTAGAATGGTACTTTTGTTTACATTAAGCATTTTTAACACTTTCTAACATTTTTAAGTGTGAACATGATTTCAGTTTGCGTATTTGTCCATATGTCTGTCTGTCTGTCTGCCCGCGCTCTAACTCCCGTAAATATTTAAGGAATTTCTCGAAACTCATATATTTTATTCAAGCTCACTATCGGATGTTTCATATTGAAAATGGAGTGAATATCTTTTCTGGCTTGTGTACAGGGACACCCAAAAGCATTCGAAAACATTGTGCTCTATGAGTGTTATTTTTATAAATATTTTCCGTATAGAATGTTCCCCATTTAAAATGACATTAATAGGTCCTGTATAACTAGTTTGTTTACAGGGACAAAAAAAAAAAAAAAAAAAAAAAAAAAAAAATGCCAATGCATTACGTTTTAGGACAGAATTTTTTTAAAGTTATATTTGAAAATATTTCTACTGTATAAATCATAATAATATTAAAATGTATTGTTAATAATCCAAAATAATGTTTTGTATAGAATATGATATGATTAACTTTCTGATTTACAGGGCTACACTAAAATATTCAGAGCATTCAAAAGCTGTAATTATAATCTAATGGCTGCATTTTCTTTTGCGTTAAGCCTTTTTAACACTCTCCAAAATGCATAAGAGTAATTTTAAAATCAATTAGTCTATCTGTATATTTTTCAGTCCTTCTGTCTGTTGTGTGATAACATAGGCAAAGAATATTAAAAGTTACTCAATAACACAATTACGTACAGTTGGAAAGAGTTACTAATCAATGCGTACTGCATGATTTTTCATTCTTGTTTTTGTTTTTTTTTACTCACGATAACTTGCTTCTTTTTAAATTCTTCATGAATATCTTCAACGATTGCAGAACACATTGAAGAAAATAAATTTAAACAAACAAAATTACTTTCTAAAATAAATAATCTGGTATGTTACTCACACGACTTTCTCTTACCGTGAAACTTAATACTATAAATACAAATTGCAGATTAAGGAATAACATAACGAGTACTGTTGTGTAAACTTATGTTAAAACAATTCAACTTTGGCTTCGGAACAGCTTTTGACAAATAATTCTGTGTGAAGGGGGTGCTACCGCCCCCTAAACCCCCAGTTTCATTATTGTACCTACATTTATATAGAATTAAAATCTGTTATTAAATTCAAAAGATCATTTTATATTATCCAGACAACTTTCACACGCAACATTCTTTGAAACTTATCAATCTTGATCAAACTTTCCTAGTAACAAACGTATTAACTTCAAAATACAACATTTAGATAGCCTGAAATTATTTGTTTTTAATTTACTGCAAGAGACAATGATCGAATCTTAAAAATTTGACTTCGGTATTCTGGAAGAATCAAAACGTATTAATATACAAAAAATCAAACGACGAATATTTAGCTTTAAAAAATGCATTATCTATATTAATAAAATCAGAGTTTTGTCTGTAAATTTGTCGGAATCGAAAAATTTTGCGATATCTTCACGTTTCACACCCCATGAAAGCCGAAAATGACTTCAGAAAATTTTGCCTGTGTGTGTGTGTGTGTGTGTGTGTCTGTGTGTATGTCATCGTGTCCGAATGTCGCTTTTTTTTGTCCGGGCATCACTCGGGAACGGCTGGACGGAATTCAACGACGCTTGGCAGTAATTTAGGTCTTCACCCAACTTAAAATTATATCTATCAACTTTTCGGAAATTCCCCCCCCGTTCCCCCCTAGGGGGTAAAAGACTAAAACACGTTTGTCCGGGCATCACTCGAGAACGGCTGGACGGAATTCAACGGCGCTTGGCAGGGATTTAGGTATTCACCCAACTTAAAATTATATCCATCAACTTTTCAGAAATTCTCCCCCGTTCCCCCCTGGGGGGTAAAAGACTAAAACACGTTTGTCCGGGCATCACTCGAGAACGGCTGGACGGAATTCAACGGCGCTTGGCAGAAACTTAGGTCTTCACCCAACTTAAAATTATATCTATAGAAATTTTCAAAATTCTGATTAGTGTTTAAATTGTGGGTAAAAAACGCCTGCGCATGCGCCATAAATATTTTTTCACTAAAACGCTTTGAATGAAAAAATAAAATGCAAAAATAAATTTTTAAGATAAAGACTTTTTTCATTCGCGTGAATCGCACTACAAATTATGAAAAGATTTAAATGAAGTTTTGCCATCTGAGTTTCATACTTTAGTTAATTTTAAAACATCTAATTGTCGTATCGAAAAACTGTTTACACCCCAGGATTCAGAAAAATCATCTCTTTAATTTGGTACTGAATTTGTAACGATAGGTCTGATACTTCTAATTTATTTTCCCCTTTTTCCGTTTTTCCGTTGCCACTTAAATTTCATACTTTAGTTATTTTTTTAATATCTAATTGTCGCATCGAAAAACTGTTTGCACCCCTGGATTCAGAAAAATCGCCTCTTTCATTTGGTATCAAATTTATAAATATAGGTCTGATATTTCTAATTTGTTTTACCCCTTTTCCGTTTTCAACCTAGATTCGATATGGAACAGCTTTAGTATTGGATCCCTTTGGCAAAATTTGAAATTCGGAATCGAAGTAGCTCGGACGTTTCTCGCCAAGATATTTGATTGCACAATTGAGATAGCCAATTCAGTTCATCGCAAAAATGGCTTAAAATATTTAAAGTCACCAAAGGGTTCCCATACTAAAGCTGTGCATTTTGTACTTATTTATTTATATTTTCTATTAAAGACTTCTGTGGTCACGAAATTTGGTGCGTAAATTGTTTGTTTGCATCCGGCACTTATTGTAACTGGATTTCACGAAATTCGAAATCTCCCCCCCCCCTTCTCGGAGTCGGAGGGCAATAAACGGTATAACTTCTGTATAACCCCACAGCTGAATTTGGCGATTTTTCTTTGGCGTTGTTTTGAAGGATAACGATGTCGTTCTGGACTGTTTGCGATATAATATGGCAGCCTAATATTTTGTTTATTTTGGATTTATGATTTAGATTATGATTTTATCATTTATCATATATGATTTATGATTTTTAGATTTATGATTTAGCCATAATCTCCAACAAAAAAAATCGCCAAATATCGTTGTGGGTTTATACTGAAGTCGTTCCCAATAAATATGTGTAAAAACATGTTTTTCCGTTTGAATTCGCTTTGAATTATCTTAGAATGGCGAATTTTGGTGTGCGGATATTGATTAAGTGTACGCATTATGTACGTTAGTGGGATTTTGCAAAACTTCGAACTCACCCACTGAGGAAGGGGAAGTAACAAGTGGGTAAGTTGTGCCTAAGGCAGTGGGGACCCAGACTGTATATTGATTAAGTGTACGCATTATGTACATTAGTGTGATTTTGCAAAACTTCGAATTCACCCGCTGAGGAAGGGGAAGTAAGAAGTGGGTAAGTTGTGCCGAAGACAGTGGAGACCTAGACTCCTCACTTTGCGAGCGAGAAAACCTCTACCAATCACAGCGAGAACTTGGGTTATTAATAAAGATATGGGATTTTGACAACTCATTTAAGTTTAATGTCCAGCGAAGCGGGCAAAGCCTGCTAGTTTATCATATGGCTATTAGGAATTAATTTCAATTGCTGAACATTGTAAAATATTATTGTAAAGCTTTCTCACTAACAATAAAAAAGTATGCTATAGCTTAAACACAGGCAGCCCAGTATACCTTCTGAAGATTATATACATACCACATGGTGTACATAAATGTAATCCTATATAAATAATACACGGCAGAACCTAAAATACACTTTTGCTGATTTTCAAACATTGCCGCACTATAATCTAATTCTTTTGTGTAGCCCAGTAAACGAACAGTTATAGATTCCCATACCATGTTCTACACGAAACTTTTTTTTACGCATATAAAAAATATATATTCGTTTCATTTGGTTTAGTGCAGTCTATGTATATTAAACTCTACATGCCTGCATTTCCTCCCAAAAGACTTGAAGTATATGAATTCTCTAGGGTGCCAGTGTACGGAAACCATTTGCTTCATCCCAAACGCAAAATCTAGTGTAGCATCCCTATATGATACATATTTAGAATACAAAGTTCGGCCTTTCTGCAATTGTTTGTTCTTGAGATATTCTGATAAAAGACAGACGCACACACACAAACAAACAAACCGCTAAAAACATGATTTTTGGATACAGAAGATCTCGAAACGCGTAAATATAACAAAAACACACTTTCGAAAATGTGATCCAAAATCAATACATTCTCTAATATACAGGGTGACTTTGACATAATCAGCAAAACGAAAGGAGGTGATAGAAGACCCCATGGGGAGTATAAAGCACCGTAGAAACCCTGTCCTATTAGTCTTAGCGGCGGCTGCAAAAAATTGACTTTATAAGGTATGAAGCTGATTTTTTTCTATAGATAGAAGTCATTGTTACAATGAAAATCTGATAGGGTTGCCTGGTCAAAACCGTCAAGTTTAAGAGAAACAACCTCCCTTCCGGTCACAATTTAAACGATTTTCGAACCCCACAAGTGTGAAGATGAAACCGGTGCTAAAATTTAGAGATTAATATTCTCTTTAAAATGACATAGTGTTGCCTGGTCAAAACCGTCGTTACAGAGGTTGCCTCGATAATAGAGGCCAAATTTAAACAATTTTCGAACCCCAAAAGTGTAAAGATGAAACCGGTGCTAAAATGTAGAGATTAATATGCTCTTTAAAATGGCATAGGGTTGCCTGGTCAAAGCCGTCAAGAAACAGCGGTTGCCACGAAAAAAGGGACGTATTTTACGATTTATTTACCCACGTAAAAAATGATTTACCCAAGTGTAAAGATGAAACCGGTGCTAAAATGTAGAGAATAATATGGTCTTTAAAATGGCATAAGGTTGCCTGGTCAAAACCGTCAAGTTTCAGAGGTTGCCTCGATAAGGGTCAAATTTAAACGATTTTCGAAGCCCACAAGTGTGAAGATGAAACCGGTGCTAAAATGTAGAGATTAATATGCTTTTTCAAGTGGCATATGGTTGCCTAGTCAAAGCCGTCAAGAAAAACAGGTTGCCACGAAAATAGGGGACGTATTTTGAGATTTATTTACCCAAGTAAAAAGTGATTTACCCAAGTGTAAAGATGAAACCGGTGCTAAAATGTAAAGATTAATATGTTCTTTAAAATGGCATAAGGTTGCCTGGTCAAAACAGTGAAGACCCGGAGGTTGCCTCGAAAATAGGGGTTAAATTTAAACGATTTTCGAACCCCACAAGGGTGAAGATGAAACTGGTGCTAAAATGCTAAAATGGATTAATATGCTCTTTAAAATGGCATAGGGTTGCCTGGTCAAAACCATCAAGTTTCAGAGGTTGCCTCGATAATAGGGGTCAAATTTAAACGATTTTCGAACCCCACAAGTGTAAAGATGAAACCGGTGCTAAAATGTAGAGATTAATATGCTTTTTAAAATGGCATAGGATTGCCTGGTCAAAGTCGTCAAGAAACAGAGGTTGCCACGAAAATAGGGGACGAATTTTACGATTTATTTACCCAAGTAAAAAGTGATTTACCCAAGTGTAAAGATGAAACCTGTGCTAAAATATAGAGATTAATATGCTCTTTAAAATGGCATAAGGTTGCCTGGTCAAATGTGTCAAGTAAAGCAGTCAACCACAAAAAAATAGGCGAGTTTTGAAGATTTCTTAACGAAGTGTAAAAAAAAAAAAAAAAAAAAAATACGAATAGCATTAGCAAAGAAAATGAATAAGGATGAAATTATATGAATATTTGAAAGGTGTGGCTGGTTCCATAATATACAGCATAGAAGTTTTTTTAAAATGGCATATGTTTACCTGGTTAAATTCGTAAAGAAATAGCGGTCAGTCTCCAAAAAGGTAACGAATATTAAAGGTGTTTAACACAAAGTGAAACACACATGAAGACTACTTAAAAAAAGTTAAGCACGAAATAATTAATATATAAAGATGAAATTGCGATCTAAATGTAGAACATACAAAATTTTTCAATTTGCTTACGATTGGTGCTTCAAACCTGTCAAGGTATAGCGATCAGCTTAGAAAAGGAAGCGAATTACAATATTCGTTTATTTTATCTGTTTAATGATCTAAGAGATTTTAAAGCATAAAAAAATTAAATTATTATGCGTGACCATTCTTTTTCTAATCTGTATAAAACTAATTTCAGCACACGAGCTCGTTTTTTCCCCATTTTTCAATACTTAAAATATTCAAATTGTGTCAAAGTGTTGAGAAGATAAATTTCCTGAAAAAATGTATGCGGCTGCTTTGTAGAATTTTTGACGAAAATTTTCGGTTGTGCCGATTTTGTTATATTAGAAATTTGTCAATTTTAGAAATTTTTTTCAATTAATTTTTTTATATCTAATTAAAAATAATTAATAGTACTTTCTGCAAATTAATTATGGTTACAAATAAAGCGAAAAACATTTTTAAGCTAGTATGTTGTTGCCATCACAAGACTTTTTTCTATATTTTCCTATACAAATTCACTCAGCAACAATAAAAAAAAAAAAAAAAAAAAAAAGATTTCTTCCCCCCCCCCTTTTTTTTCGTCAAATGTAAAAAAAATCGATAACTTTGTTTTAAATTACCACATATATATATATATAGTTCAACCATTCGTTTTAAAGGTACTGACAAGACCTTTCGAAAGATACCCATCTTGAAAATTTACCTGCCCCCACATGCACAAAATTGTTTTCCTAATTAACTATTACTATTATCAATAATTCATATTAATTTTACAATCACAGGTTAAGAATAACTCTCATTATATACATTTATACGGAATTTTGTCCAATACTGCCATGTTAAAAATTTCGAAAAAAATACGATCACAACGCCTCCTGTTGAGATATTGATCCCTAAATCTAATCAGCACCAGTTTATGTCAGGGACCAACTAAATACCAAGATTGGTTAAATTTCGTTTAAAAAAATAATAATAATAATAATACGATTTTTTTTTCTGTTTTTTTTTTTCCTAAAAAGTAAAAAAAAAAATCGATAACTTTGTTTTAAATTATCACAGATTTATAGTTCAACCATTCGTTTTAAAGGTACTGACGGGACCTTCCAAAAGATACCCATCTTGAAAATTTACTCCCCTCGAGGGGGGACTTCCCCCAGGGGGTTGACGAGGTTCCTACACGTACAAAAAAATTTTCCCAGTTGACTATCTCTATTATAAATAATTCTTGTAAATTTCATAATGATTACTAAAAAATAATTCTCTTTATGCATATTTATACAAAGTTTTGTCCTATATCACCATGTTAAAAATTTAGAAAAAGCGGAATGGCAACGCAACCTTTAGGACAATTTTTACCAAAAGTTGATAGGCACTAATTTATGTCAAGGTGCAACTACATACCAATTTGTATGAAATTATGTACAGTAGTTCCTGAGATACAGTTGCCACAAAATTTTGTCACACACACACACACACACAGACTGACAGACAGACAGACAGACAGACAGACAGATATTTTCTAAAAATGGTCAAATCGTGTTCTACAGCTCGCAAAACGTATAAATCCATCAAAAACCCGAGGTTGAAAATTTTTACGAATCCAATACTTTCTTCTATTGAATATAGAAGAAAGTAAAAATTGATAATTTTTTTGCCCTTCTTAATAACCATGATTTAATTTATGAAATTGAAATTTTTAAATATTACTGCAAATCTGAAATAGGAGGTTTTTTTTTTTTCATTTTATTTAATTATTTATTTTGTATAATAACAGAATTTTTTATTATGAATTTCTTGGGCATTATTATCTTCATTTCTGTTAACTTTTGCTGGCGTATTTTCTTATCTGTATCCGCCTGCTACATTTTTAATTTTTACTATTAATTCATTGTTTTTATGGTAAATATTAGAACAGTTTCATTACAGTTTATTTATTTATTTTTTCTTTTTTAAATACTTTTTATATATTTTTTTCACATTGTATAAAAAACCCTTCAAAATTAGCTTTTTCTTCGATTCAACCAGTATTTTTCGAGATTTTCACCTGGCAACCCAATCATACTCTAAAGTTAATATTATTCTCTATATTTTATAAACGGTTTCATTTTTAAATATGGTAGGGTAAGAAAACCGCTAAAATTTGCCCCCCCCCCCTCCCACACACACGCACTTTTCGTGTCAACCTCTTTTCTTGGCGGTTTTGACCAGGCAACCTTATGCCATTTTAAAGACCATATTATTCTCTACATTTTAGCACCGGTTTCATCTTTACACTTCGGTAAATAATTTTTTAACTTGGGTAAATAAATCGTAAAATACGTCCCTTTTTTCGTGGCAACCGCTGTTTCTGGACGGGTTTGACCAGGCAACCCTGTGCCATTTTAAAAAGTATATTATTCTCAACATTTTAGCACCAGTTTAATCTTTACGCTTGTGAGGTTCGAAAATCGTTTAAAATTGACCCCTATTTTCGAGGTAACCTCCGAATCTTCACAGTTTTGACAAGGCAACCCTATGCCATTTTAAAGAGCATATTAATCTCTACATTTTAGCACCGGTTTCATCTTCACACTTGTGGGGTTCGAAAATCGTTTAAATTTGACCCCTATTTTCGAGGCATTCTCCGGGTCTTGGCGCTTTTGACCAGGCAACCTTATTCCATTTTAAAGAGCATATTAATCTCTACATTTTAGCACCGGTTTCATATTTATACTTTTGTAAATCACTTTTTACTTGGGTAAATAAATCGTAAAATACGTCCCCTATTTTCTGGCAACCTCTGTTTCTTGACGGCTTTGACCAGGCAACCCTATGCTATTTTAAAGAACATATTAATCTCTACATTTTAGCACCGGTTTCATCTTCACACTTGTGGGGTTCGAAAATCGTTTAATTTGTGACCGGAGGTGAGGTTGTTTCTCTTAAACTTGACGGCTTTGACCAGGCAACCCTATCAGATTTTCATTGTAACAATGAATTCTATCTATTTAAAAATAATTAGCTTCGCACCTTATAAAGTCAATTTTTTGCAGCTGCCGCTTGGACTATATCTCTAACCGTTTCTGAGTTATGATAGATAGAAGAAAAATCTTTTTTTTTTTCGTCCCGTCTGAAAAAAGAAAGACTTACCCGCAAAATAAGCACATATATGGAAAGAGCAGAAAAAATCCTATCGGGTGACACCATTTACATGAGGATACCTTAATTTGACGGCGAGCTACAAGCGCTAAAATATTGGCGAAGTTTAAAATCGAGTTGTCACCAAATTCTTTAACTGGCAATTCTGAAAACACCGTTCAAGCTACAATCGGTCAAATTTACCAAAATCTTCTCCATTCCACAAGCTTTAGAATGAGTCAACAACAAACAATATCCGTGTTCTAGTTCAGGAGAAATTTAGCCTTTTGTTTGAAATACATTCATCACTGAACTCGACGTTCGTCGAGTAGGAGACTCGCGAGGTGCCATGGTCGTTCCTCATTTCATGTCCGCCTTCATCCCGCAGTTTTGTCAGGTGAAAAAAAGAAAGTTTTAGAAACAAACAAGAAAAGTAGCAGTTGTATTAAGTTACAAACACAATGGAATGAAAACAAAAGAAGTATGACGTTTCTCACGTCTTTCACAAAAGAATATGCAAAAAAAAAAAAAAATAATAATACAATGATGCATCTCACGCCTTTCACAAAGGAATATGCAACAAATAAATAACGTATCTCACATTTATGATTAAAGCACATATGCATTCGAAAGGAGGTGTGAAATTTAGTGCCGCTGCTGAAATTGGTTGCCCCCACACCTGGTACAAGCCCTTGCTGGCTTACGAACAGAAACCACAGTAGCTCTTAGCGAAAGCTCATCCCTCAGTTTTATTATTGCATCATCGAGCTGGCTGCTTAAATCTTGCAAACTAGTAACTTTTGTGCGGAAAACTTCTTTCTTCAGGAAACCCCAAACATAAAAGTCCAATGGAGTAAGGTCTGGCGATCTAGGTGGCCAAAAAATTGGTCCATTACGACCAATCCATCGCGGATATTGCTGTTTCAAGAAGTCCCGAACGACATTGGAAGAATGTGCTGGTGCCCCACCTTGTTGGAAAATGATTTCCGCTCGTTGGGGTTACAGGAATGACATCAAGTAATCCTGGAAGATGATGCTCCAGAAACTCCAAATATGTATTACTTGTCAGATGACCTTGGAACACATGTGGACCTATCAAGCGATCGCCAACCATTCCAAGCCAAGCATTTAAGATGAATCGCGTCTGGAACGATGAGTTTCGTGTTACAAATGGATTTTGTTGAGCATAATGATGCCAGTTATGTAAATTTAACATGCCATCCCGAGTGAAAAATGACTCATCTGTCCACAGTATCGTTCTAAGTTAATGGTGTGCCTCAATATCTCGCTCTGCAGAAAATTGCCCGCTTTTGGAAATCTGGTGTGAAGTGGTATGGATGATACTGGTTTTTGCGCAAAACATTCATCACTTAACTTTCGAAGATTCCACTTTCTCTCGCAAGACTCCTCAGCGGTGGAGGAGCGGCGACCATGGCCCCTTTCGTACACCCTACCGAACGACCCACTCTCCCTAAGTCTTCGATGAATTGCGGCAAATACAGCACGGTTGGGCGCACGACGATGTGGATAACGTAGACGGTACTCTTCTTCGGCTCTCCGAGAGTTACCATCGCAAAATCCATACACAAAATGCATATCCGCGTACTCTTCATTTGTAAAACAAGGCATATCTGTTTACAGGTTGAAAAGTATGACAATTTGATCCTTGTGAGGACTTGTGTGTATTCTCAAGGGTAAACAAAAAGGGATAAAATTTCGATATTAATTTACAAAAGTAGAAGAAAAAAAGTGCTACGGAATAAGAGCCAACTTGGTTAATTCGTACCAATGTAGGAAAACATAATAAGTATGAACTAAGAGAGAGCAAGTAGACGTGAGAGCAGCGTGAAAAGAATCGGCCGAGCTCAAGCAAAGTTCAGAAAATGCTAAAGCAATAAGCAGCATAAAATGTAAAAGAAGCTGACGAGCTAATGAGCTGTTACAGATTGACTCGCCTTTTGTACCCGCGAGTGGGATGCGCGCGCAGGAAGGTTGGAATACATCTGCATATCACTAAGAGTCCATATGTAGATAGTCACGAATTTGTATACGTTCCATTTACTCACCATCGTTTGCCGAATTTGGACGAATGCCGTTTTCAGTGATGTATTTCAAGCAAAAAGCTAAATTTCTCTTGAACTATAACACCTTTATGGTTTATTCTGGGCTCATTCTAAAGCTTGTGGAGTGGAGAAGTTTTTTGTAAATTTAACCAATTTTAGCTTGAACGGTGTTTGCATAATTGCCGGTTAAAGAATTTGGTGACAACTCGATGCCAATATTTTAGCGCTTGTAGCTCGCCGTCAAATTAAGGTATCCTAATGTAAATGGTGTCATCCGATAGGATTTTTTCTGCTCTTTCCATATATGTGCTTATTTTGCATGTACGTCTTTCAGAAAGCTCACAAATTTTTGTTTTTGCAGACGGGAGGGAAAAAAAATCGATTTTTCTACCATACCTCGGAAACGGTTAGAGATAGGACAGGTTTTCTATGGTGTTTTATGCTCCCCATGGGCTGTTCTATCACCTCCATTCGTTTGGCAGATTATGTCAAACTCACGCTGTATGTATGGGTAAGAGAAAGTAATATATATATATATATATATATATGCTTTAACTTTTTAACTGTATTATTCAATGAAAATCGTTGTTAAACCACTCACAAAGTATTTTTTTTTTTTTTTTTTTTAGTTAATTCTAAAATTATAACAGAAGTTTAAATATTCATTTTAATATCCTTTTACATGCATTTGTTGAAGCATATATTTAAGCTTGTATCTGTACTTTTAAAGTTTCAAACTTCATTTTTGCCAGTTACTTTTTCAACTGTATGTTTATTATGTTTCCACATACCAACATTTTATTTCTTTTTGCTTTTTCCTTTTTTAAATATTGTTTTGCCATGACCATACTGGAGTCCAGATTTGAACCAGTTGATTATGTTGCACAGTTCATGCTTATAATAAACAGTTTTTATCTGTCAATGAACTAGAAACAGCCATTGTGAAAGAATGGCATAATATTTCTAAATCTCAACTTAACCACACGGTTACTTCTATGAGAAACAGAATTATAAGGAAAAATAGAGGACCAATATTGTATTAATTTACATATTATATCTGTTTTTAGTTTTTAGACAACACGTCTTACAATTTGTTAACAATGTACGTCTTAATTATTGCTTATTTTCTTAAACTTAATCATTCATTGCATTATTCAAAGTTATTACAACCTAATTTTAATAAACATGTTGTATTTTGATAAATCATGTGTTTAAAATATATCTAGAATCCTTATTTTCACCATAATTTTAAAATTCAAAGTTGTTTTAAAATTTCGTACCGCAGTTTAAAATACAAAAAAAAAAAAAAAAAAAAAAAGAAAAAAAAAAAAAAAAAAAAAAAAAATCCTCAACTATTTTAATAATTGAAATACAATAATATCTAAAAATAATCTGGTGTGTCACTCACTCGATTTTCTCATACCCTGAAATTTAATACTATGAATACAGGTTGCAGATTAAGAGGTAAGATAACGAGTACTGTTATGTAAACCTGTGTTAAACAATTCAAATTAGGCTTCGGAAGAGTTTTATATGATAATTACTTCTGTGTCGGGGGGGGGGGGGCTACCGCCCCCTCAATCCCCCGTTTCATTAATGCACCTACAATTTCTATATTAGAGACGTAGTATAAAACTAAATATCAAAAGAAAAAAAAGTTTAATTTATTAATTTATTCTCAATATTACATTATTATTATTATTTTATTTATTTATTTATTTATTTATTTATTAAAATGAAAAAAATCGATAACTTTATTTTAAATTATCGCAGATCGATGGTTCAACCATTCGTTTTAAAGGTATTGGCAAGTTTTTTTGAAATATACCAATCATGAAAATTTACTCCCTTCGAGGCGGACTTCCCCCCCTGGGCGGGAGGCGAGACTCCTACATACACAATATTTTTTTCCCAGTTGACTATCTCTATTACAAAATATATATATTCGTTTCATTTCGTTTAGTGCAGTCTATAGATGTTATACTCTACTTACCAGCAGTTTCCCCCATAGACGTAATGTAGTTGAATACTTTTGAGTGTCCCTGTACACGAACCATTTGCTTCATCTCAACGAAAAGCTTACTGTTGCATTCCTATATGATACACATTTAGAATACCCCGTTTGAAATTTCTGCTACTATTTGTTCTTGAGATATGCTGATAACAGACACACAGACATCCACACAGACACACTGACCATTCGCTAAAAACATGATTTTGGTATTCAGGGAACCTCAGAACATGTAAATATAACAAAAACTCACGTTCGAAAATTTGAGCCTAAAACAATACTTTCTCGACCCTATGGGTAAGAGAAAGTAATAAATTTAATATTTAATCGTAAAAGAAGATGCCTTACATCGTAATTGCCATTGTTTGTAATTTCAGCATTAAAGGGAAGAACTTGTAGTAGCAAACACGATAAAGCAAAAATATATGCCCGTAAACGTTCCAATTAATTTGCCGTAATGCTGTTAGTATCCGCCTTTTTTTTTTTTTTTTTTTTTTCATTTATTTATTTATTTATTTAATCATAGTTATATATGGAGACAATTATTTAAAAAAAAAAAAAAAAGGTTGAAAAAAGGGGCGGGTACTAGGAATGCTACGGAATGTTAATTAGTGTGTTGGCAGGTATGCATAAACAAACGTGGCCAGCAATTGGAGAAAAGTCTCAATTGGCCGAGCATCAGCTACTTAAGCTTTAATGTACAATGAAGGAATTCAAATAAATAAATAAATAAATTCTTACATCTGTCCCATCCAAAGTGTTTTCTTCTGCGCCACTATAGTTTAACGGAATCAATGGTTTGAATTTTCGAACATGCAGATAAACATCTACAAACGTTCAGTGAAATAAAGAGAGGAAGAATTCTAGGCAAATTGGATAATTTCAGGACGTTCAATGGGCGACTGTGAATACGTAGAAAAAGTTTTTTTTTTTTTTTTTTTTTTTTTTTCGATTAAGCTGAAAGTTTAAAAGTATAGTATAATTAACCGTCGACGACCTGTATATATTTTTAATAAATGCAAGGGACTTAATTTTTTTTTTTTTTTTGTTAAAAAAAAAAAAAATATATATATATATACATATATTATTATGAACTATGGACCTAGCATTATAAGCCTTATCCAATTTAAAGTTTGTAGGTATGTTAAAGATCATTACTACACGACCTGAGTCGATTCTGATTTGTGTAGGACTTAAAGTTCCACCACAGAGACTCAAAGGGGACACAACAGGGACACTATTAACATTACGGCCTAAAGACACTTGATAGCTCATAAAATCTACATTCAATTAAGATTAAAAGTTAGATAGGCATGTTGTAAGTTTCCATCGCAAGAATTTTATACAATTTAATAAGTGAAGGACTTACAGTTTTTTTAACGAGATACAGAATAGATTTTCACTACATTGCACTCTATGGACTAATAATTCAAGTTTGTTTTAATAATGCTATATTATTCGAATCATAAAATAAAAGAAAGAAAAAAAAAAGATGAATGATGTTAAAGCTACCTAAGGAAAATCACCGTTTCCTTCTGCTTTCTAAAAACTGGTGTTATCTACGGACGCCAGTAAATGAAATATTCACACTTTTATCTTCAAAGCGGCTACTCAATTGAATAACACGTACTGCGTTTCTTCTAAAAATTCAAATATCAGTAAAAAAGAACACAGCTACGTTGAATATTATTTACAAAAAGAAAACATTTAAAAAATACAAAAAAACTTTATTCCCAATGGAAAAACCTACTGCTCTAAAACAAAAAAATTACTTATTCTAAAAATTTTAATACACACGAGCTCTCGATAAAACGAGATCAAGTATAATATTTTTTTTAACCAACGTTGCCATCCAATAATAATAATATTCATAAAATAAATAATAGACATAATAATACACTTTCAACAAATGATACATTGTTTTGCTTACGTATAATCATTATGGAAAATGATATTCGTAATCACCTATAGATTTTATAGATAAGTATGAAAAAAATTACACGTGTCACGTCATTTTTGAGGTAATTATATGAATTTCATTAAATTATTTAGAAGAGACTGAAATAATATATGATTTAGAATTTTCTGCAAAATAATTGTTACTAGAAATTGCTTTTTTAAAAGTTATACTGTTTTACCGGGACATGCAAATGAATTGGGATGGATTACCGTCCAATTTGAAAGAAAATATTCAAACATTCTATCATATTTTTCACTTTCCATTATTTACTGAATTATCCACTGATTCAAATTTATTTAAACGTCTGATAACTGATAAATATTCGGAAATCCGTGTATAGCTATACTAGATTTTTTTCTTATTATAGACACCTACATTTATTTATTACTAAATTTTACAATTTATATTTTTTTATATATATTATTATTATTACTTTCTTCTATATTCATTAGAAGAAAGTATTGGATTCGTAAACATTTTCAATTTCCAGTTTTCTCTGGATTTACACATTTTGAGAGGTCCAGAACATGATTTGACCCTTTTTAGAAAATGTCTGTCTGTCCGTCTGTCTGTTTGTGTATGTATGTGTGTCACAAAAGATTTTGGCTGCTGTATATCAGGAACTACTGCATAGAATTGTATATAATTTTATATGTAGATGCACCTTGACCTAAATTAGGGCCTATCAGCTTTTGGTGTCAACTGCCCAACAGGTGGCGCTGCTATGCAACGATTTCCACAGTTTCAGGGAAGGGTATATCTTAGAAAATACTGCATAAAAAATGCATATATATTCACATATAGATGCAACCTTATATATTTTAATGCTTATCAACTTTTGGTGTGAACTGACCAACAGGTCGCGCTGCTGGGCAGCGATTTCGATAATTTAAGAAGAGACTATATCTCCCTATCTTCTGCATTAGAATGCATATAAACTTATATGTAGTTGTATGTTGACATATGCTAGTGCCTGTCAATTTTTCGTGTCACCTGCACAACAGGTGGTGCTGATATGCAGCGATTTTTACTATTTAAGCGAGGCCTATATCTCCGGCACTATTGCGCATAATTGCATAAAAAATTATATGGGGATGCACCGTGACATAAGTTAGTACGAATCGATTTTTTTTACTAATTGCTCAACAGGTGTCACTATTGAGGGAAAAACTTTCCTCAACAGCGGTAATCTTCCCTCAGTTTAAGGGAAGAATATATCTCAGGTTCTAATTCCTATAATCAAAAAATACTTGATGTGTGAGAAAGCCATTATGAGACTTATGCAGATTCAATTTAGATGTTATATCTACCATTAGATTGCGCTGCTATAGAGCAATTTTTTCCGAGAACGATAATGCTATATTTTAACTTCTATGGCATTCAACTGTGAGAAACTGGATGTATTAGATAACCATTATGAAAACACATTTTTTAACATGTTAGTCAAACTACTGTCTTTCTTTGGTTATTTAGTGTTAGCTTTCTCCGAGGTGAAAATCGTCTGGGTTCATCATGGTAGATAATTTTAATAAATAGTAGTTTTTGTAAACTATTTGAACTGAATGAATTCGTATAGGAAAATGTAGAACGAACTCTTGTGATGGTCACAACGTACTAGTTTTACAATTGAATATTGTATAACGAATTGTCATACATATATAAAATTTTCACCCTTTGCGGCGCAGTGTAATTCGGATCATTTAAATTACACTGCCACCGGAATTTACGAGCAAAATTTAAATAAAAGAATTTTTTTATTTTCAGGTTAAAAACAAAGACCTTTTCTGTTATGTTATAAATGTAAATTTTTGATAAAAATTTCCGGGATGCGTTTTTGCACTTGAAAATTAAAATTAGGTGTTCCATCAACGGGAACACTGTGATTGAAATGGTTAATGCATTATTTTTTACTTAACAATAAATGCAAGATTTTTTTTTTAATGCGGCTGCTATTCAGATACTAATTACATCATTCTCACTTAAAAAAGAAAATAATAATAATAATAATGTATATATATATATATATATATATATATATATATATATATATATATATATATATATATATATATATATAAGATTTTTATATTACACTTCTGAGAAATTTTATGGCAATCATCGCTGGAATCTCTCTACTTCATCACAGCAGAGAACATTGAAGTTCAATTAATTTCACGCTTTCTTCAAAAATTTCATCAAAATAAAGATTTTGATTAAATTTGTTTGCGAGATTCTTTTTGAAAATTTAAAATTCATCTTGTAAAGCGTACTACATATTGGGAAGATAATATCTTTCTTTTTTTTATCTTTCTTTATTTTAATATAATTTTTCCTTTGAAATATTTTTATTTATATATAAAATTTAATTTTTTAATTTTTTTCAGGAAATTTAAGTATTTCTGAATAGATAAACATAATTAAATTAATCACACTAAGTAATTAATGTTGGTACGAGATTCGTTTAAAAGAAATTTGAAGATTGGGAACTCAGACATTTTATTAGTGAATAAAAAGAAATCCAATAAGTATGATTTTTTGTAGAAACACCATAAAATGCAATAAACTTGCAACAATTGTTTCGGGTCGAAAGGGGTCGTTGCCGCTTTGACTGCAGCACCCTTGCCTACTTTGTTTGCCTGACGAAGAATTGTGTGTTTTTTCGACCCGAAATAATTATTGTGAATCTATTGCATTTTATGTTGTTTATTCAAAGTTTTGTAATTATTACTTTAAAACGCCAGTTCTGTAGTGTTTTCTTATTAAAAAGATATCCAGCTCATGAAAATTCAGAATTTATTAAATAAATAAATATATATACAGGGTGTTTATAAAGTCCAGGACCCATTTTGATGTTTAACAACTCACAAAATAATAAAGATAGATTAAAATTAATAACATAAATGGTTAAATAGACTCAAAAAGTTTCATGACCCTTGTCAATGAACTTCCACATGCGCCCCCTTTGTCGCACGGAGAATATCAAGTCGATAGTCAATTTCACGCCAGGTAGCGGCAAGCATGTTGGCATCCACAGAGGCTATTGCGGTTGTAATTCTGACTTTTAGGTCATCAATGTTCGACACTCTCCTCCTGTAAACATTGTCCTTTACAAATCCCCAAAGGAAAAAGTCCAGCGGCGTTATATCAGGTGATCTGGGTGGCCAAGGAATTGGACCTCCTCGCCCAATCCATCTTCGTGGAAAATGGTCATTCAAAGAACTACGAACGATGGTACCCCAATGAGGTGGTGCACCATCTTGTTGCAAAAAGACATGTGGTTGAAGCTCTTCTAGTTGTGGAAATACGAAGTTTTCCAACATATCTAAGTATACGACTGATGAGACTTTTCTGTGAAAAAGAAAAGCCCAGTGACTCGGTCGTGCATTAAAACACACCGCACATTAACATTTGGAGAATCCCTTTGTGCTTCACGGAACTCATGGGGGTTTTCAGATCCCCATATGCGCACATTATGGCGATTAACAATGCCAGAAACATGAAAGGATGCTTCGTCGGAGAACATTATGCGCTTCAGAAAATCAGCATCGTCTTCTATCCTCCTTATCATATCTGTTGTAAAGGCCATCCTCCTACGCCTATCGTCCGGTTCTAAAACTTGAACAATTTGAACTTTGTATGCGTGCAGTCTTAGTTTTTTCTTAATAACCATGTACACCGTCGAAATTGGCATATCCAATTCTCTTGCCGCTGATCTCACAGACCTTCTAGGATTGTGTAAAAATGTCTCTCTGACACGGTCAACATCAAAATCACTTGTGCAGGGACGTCCGGAACGTATCTTATCTGCGATACTTCCAGTTTCTAGAAAATTATTTTTCCACCGCAAGATGCTGCTTTTGGATGGAGGATCTTTTTGGTAAATTCTTCTGCAGTTTCTCTGTGCTTGCGCTATCGATTTCGTTTCTATGTACCACCATAAAATCTGTGCTTTCTCTTGTGGTGTATGCATTCTCCTTAATATCCGCTCGAATAAAACATCACATACAAAAGTACTACATAGAACAAACACATCAAAAGTTAACATAACATTGCAATAGTTGCCAAAAACAAAAGAGAGAAAAATGAAATTAATAAGCAGACGATATTTAGAAAAGTACAGATATTTAGACTGGAAAATGAAATTATCTGAAATTAACCACACGCGCAGACGATATTTACAAAAGTAAAGATATTCAAACCTGAAAAGAAAATATATGAGTTATTCCATCAATAAATGCCATAAGTTTGTTTATATCTTCATTATTGTATGAGTTATTAAACATCAAAATGGGTCCGGGACTTTATAACCACCCTGTATATATATATATATATATATATATGCATATAAATGTAATAAGACAATAAACGAATCATATTGTAAAATTTAAAGTCATATCTTTAGTAATAAAACATGATGATTTTATGTGTGTTTACAGCTATGAATTAAGCAAACAGAGGAAAAAGGTGAACATGGAATGCCATTTTACTCTGAAACCATGCCGGGTGTTCAAAACAGTTAATTCCGCTTAACGTGAAAAAATTATGGACTTCATTAAAAATTTATTGGAACAAATGTCTAACGGGGAAACGAGCATAGTCCATTTACGCGAATTTGTTATCTTTTATTATTTTACATCGTTTTATATTCAGTTTAACTATATGCAGCCCCTTTAATATATTTTTTGATAATTATATAGATTATAGTTATGTGTGAAGAAAAAGTTAACGTAATAACTGATAAAAATGTATTAGCTTTTTTTAATTATAATAATAACTTTTACTATTTGCAGAACTTTAAAAGCTCATGATATATTTAATTTAAAATAGATAAAAAGTAAAAAGTCAGACAAATGAAATTAAATCTAGCATGAAATAAATCACTCAAATTGTCACATTCTTACATTAATTGTGTATTATAAACATAAATAAATACTTGTTTAAAGTTTTAAAGAATTTTTAAAAACACTCTTAATGTGGCATTGAAAAAATACCATTTACAAACTGAAATATCTTTAGAAGTAACGTGACAAAATAATTCCGACATTTTTATGTCACGTGAAAAAAATGGCAAACACGGTCCTCTTTTCTGAAACATAAATCAGTATTTCTAGTTGACGGGGAAAGAGTGGGTGGGTAAAGAGACAGAGGAAAAAAGAAAACCGCATTTTTACATATCAGATTTCATTTTCAATGCATGCCTAGAGACAAAAGTCAAAGTTGAAACTTTTTAATAAAGAGAAATTTGTTTTAAAAAGTAGTATAAATAAGAGAAAAAAATATCTAAAAGCTTCTTAAAAGTAAGATTTAGTTTGCTTTTAAAGTTAAGTAGTGTACTTTTTTTTTTTTTTTTTTTTTTTTTTTTCAAAGTATTGGTTCTACACTGAGTTACAAGGTGGTTGCGCGTAAAAAGTACAATTTCAGCTTGCTAAAAAACGTACAAAATTAACTTACTCTTAATTTAAATTGAAATCATAGTTCACATGTTACTTAGTTCCTAAGTGTAATGAGAATATAACTGCATAATACAAAACCGTAATATATTTTCATATTTTGCTCATTTACTCATATAATAATGATATGTAAAAATTTATGTATATATATATATACATATATGTTCAAATTATTATTATTATTATTATTAATATATATATACTCCTATTCAAAAGAATAGATATAAATAAAAGAACCCTCGTATTCACATATTATAGCCAGAATGCATTTCAAACTTTAATTTTACAGGGTAATATCAAACATTCTGTGTTTTCGTTATTTTTCTACTAGTTGCCTTTTGGTTGTCATAGCTAAACTTTCACTGAAAGGTATGACATATAATAATTTCTTTACGCTCCTGAAGTTTTAAGATAATTCGTCAAGTACTTTTTGCGATATTTGACAATTGAAGAAAGTTCTAAATGCAGTCCATTATGTACCTGAATATTTTAATATGTTTCTGTAAATCTTCTTGCCAATCATGTCATACTCTTTAAAATATTGTTTGTGTAGATATATAAAATGTCTAATTTATTATGATTTGTGCAGTTCAAATGTGTATATATATACATATATATTTATTTATTTATTTATCTATTTATTCATTATGATTTATTAAAATGTCTCTTAAACGAAGCAATGCGTTGGCATTCTGTTAAATGTCTAAGCACACAAACCGTTCTTTGTATTTGTACCATTTTCAATAAGTCAACTTTAATAACATATATTAATTTCAGGCAATTCAGAAAATGTTGGACAGGTGTTAGAGAACCGACGTTATGATAGACAGAAAAATCTGGAGTGACTCCACTCGACTTTCCGAACATTGAGTAATTAACAGTTTTGTAGATAAAGTAAAGAAAGAGGAGTTGTTAAACAAACAAAAGAGAGAAAACCATAATAGAGTGTTTGAGTATTTTTCTCCATCTATTACACGATTTTTATTTAACGCTACTGAACTTTGAGCCCATAGATCATAATGATAAAGAATTTTTCGTTGTGTCCCTGTGAAAACCTATAAATGCTAGATTCACCAAAATGCTTATAGTTAGTGCAACAGTGATTTATAATACTCATATAAATTTTCAGCTCAATTCAATAAGGCGTTTAGATGCTATCGTACTTTTAAGAATTTAGTCCCATAGGCCATAATGATAAAGAATTTTTCTTTGTGTCACTGTAAAAAAACTGTAAGTGAGATTCACCAAAATATATACAGTTAGTTCAACTGTGATCTATAACATGTGTAAAAATTTTTTGCTCAGATTAATAAGGCGTTTAGACGCTATCACACTTTTAAAAATTTGGCCCCATAGGCATATTGATAAAGAATTTTTCTTTGTGTCCCTGTAAAAAACTATAAGTGCTAGATTTTCCAAAATCTATACAGATTGAGTATTTGTGACCTATAATATGTGTATAAATTTTTTGCTCAATTGAATAAGGCGTTTAGATGCTATCGCACTTTTAAGATTTTGCTCCCATAGGCCATAATGATAATGAATTTTTCTTTGTGTCCCTGTAAAAAAACTATAAGTGCTAGATTCACCAAAATCTATAGGGTTCGTACTATGGTAACTTACAATATGCGTACCAACTTTCAGGTTAATCGAACAAAGCGTTTAGACGCTAGCGTGTTGACTCACAGACATACACACATACATACACACATACACACATACACACACACGTACATACATCATCGTAAAAATAGTGAAAACGGGCTCAGGGGACCTCAAAACGTATAGAAACATCAAAATCTCGAATTCGGATTTTTGACATGATTACAATACTTTCCTCACTATAGTGTTCGGAAAGTAAAAATCGATGTCATAACCTCTTTTTACTTTCCGAATACTATAGTGAGGAAAGTATTGTAATCATGTCAAAAATCCGAATTCGAGATTTTGATGTTTCTATACGTTTTGAGGTCCCTGAGTCCGTTTTCACTATTTTTACGATGATGTATGTATGTGTGTGTGTATGTGTGTATGTGTGTATGTATGTGTGTATGTCTGTGAGTGAACACGCTAGCGTCTAAACGCTTTGTTCGATTAACCTGAAAGTTGGTACGCATATTGTAAGTCACCATAGTACGAACCCTATAGATTTTGGTGAATCTAGCACTTATAGTTTTTTTTACAGGGACACAAAGAAAAATTCTTTATCATTATGGCCTATGGGAGCAAAATCTTAAAAGTGCGATAGCATCTAAACGCCTTATTCAATTGGGCAAAAAAATTATACACATATTATAGGTCACAAATACTCAATCTGTATAGATTTTGGAGAATCTAGCACTTATAGTTTTTTTTACAGGGACACAAAGAAAAATTCTTTATCATTATGCCTATGGGGCCAAATTTTTAAAAGTGTGATAGCGTCTAAACGCCTTATTAATCTGAGCAAAAAATTTTTACACATGTTATAGATCACAGTTGAACTAACTGTATAGATTTTGGTGAATCTAGCACTTACAGTTTTTTTACAGGGACACAAAGAAAAATTCTTTATCATTATGGCCTATGGGACTAAATTTTTAAAAGTACGATAGCATCTAAACGCCTTATTGAATTGAGCTGAAAATTTATATGAGTATTATAAATCACTGTTGAACTAATTGTAAGCATTTTGGTGAATCTAGCATTTATAGGTTTTTACAGGGACACAACGAAAAATTCTTTTTCATTATGATCTATGGGCACAAAGTTCAGTAGCGTTAAATAAAACATCGTGTAATAGATGGAGAAAAAGGCTCAATTACTCTATTATGGTTTTCTCTCTTTTGTTTGTTTAACAACTCCTCTTTCTTTACTTTATCTACAAGACTGTTAATTACTCAATGTTCGGAAAGTCGAGTGGAGTCACTCCAGATTTTTAACTTTGTTTTATAGTGTTGAAAATCAATTTACAGAAAATCTTAACTTTTCAAATAACGTCAATTTTGAGTTAAGTGTGCACTGTAGAATGCAAACACTATTATTATTTTCGAAATCGTTAAAATTGTTTTCTTTCTATATATGCTTTTTTTCGCCCCCAGCAATGATTGGATTAGCAGTGGAAACAAATTATCTCGTAAATTTTAAATTTTCTAAAATTTTTCGTCCTTTGTATTCATCAAAACATTTTCAATTCAACTTTTATTTATTTTCTTTTTGTCGTTGAAGTTTGGGAAGAAGGGAGGTAAGAACCTTGCAATACTAATGTTGGTGGGCATATTTTTTTTTTTTTTTCAAAATTCTTACCCAACATATTTTTGGTAGTTTACCACACAATAGCAATTTGATTCCTTCGAAATATGGGAAAATGTTTTATAAGCAATGAGTGATGCATAATTTTTCTTTTTTGTTTTATATTATATTACTTATATGCCTTAAATTAAATTGCATTAAATGTGCATAACTAAATCTTTTTTTTTTTTTTGTTTCTCATACCCATTCATGGTCACGCCATTTTTCATTTTTTCGTTTCAAAGCCATTTTAGTGGGATGTGTTTTATATATTTTTAAGTCATTAAGTACTAATAATATTACACATTTATCACGAATACTGGGAAACTGATTGTTTTCTATTTAGCAAATCCATAGCAATGAATAAATGATTCAGAAGTAAAAAACTCTGACCATGTATACACGTTCAAACGAGTTTTGACTATAATTATGTTCCATAATGTGGAAAAATGCTACATTCTATTTTATTCGGGTAGCCTACTGAAAAAAAAAAAAAAAAAAATGACAATTCCCAGAGAATACGAGTATATTTTAATTTTGATGCGTGTTAGATTTTATTTAAAAATACTTTTTTTTATTTACTTTTACATAGTACTTATTATTCTCTTTTAAAATACTTTTTTTCTTTTCTTTTTATTATTATTATTATTAAGTTTCAGATTTTCTGCGGAAAGGTTGCATGAATCTCTTTTAATAAAATGAATAATAAAATTAATATTTCGAGTATTTTATACCCAATGTTTTACGTCATGGTAATAAAATTAATTTGAAATATGTTCAATAATGTACGATATATATATATGCTTCTTTAACAGTCTGTCTAATTTGATATTATAATTAAATGAGTTATCAGCAAAAGAATTCCTTTAGAAAATGATACAGCCTAATTAAAAATAATTCCAAATTTTAAGAAAAACTCATATATTCTGACGTTCTTTTCAGAAACAGACATTTGTGACTAAAATCTTATTATCAGAGATAAAATATTAATAAATCTATGTTTCTAAACAACTTTATCAAATATTGATAAATCTGTATTAAAGCACAACATTTTTGTCTTAGTATTTGCATATAATAAAGGAACTTCATTAATATTCGCGAGAATCTGTTAATTAATTTGCAATTACATTCCGAAATATATAAAGCATTTTATGTAGAAGGTAACAACTGACAGGAAAAATTATTTGATTTGTTAAAATTTCAGGAAGAGACTTAAATTTAGGAGTATGCTTCAGTAGTTATTATTCATCCTCTTTTTTGTGTGTTATACATATATATTTGTTTTTTGTTTTTTATAAAAAGATCAAAAAGCTATTAATTATATTAAGTTTTAGCATCAGTTATGGAAATTACATATACACTTAATGTTAAATATAAAATTACCTTATAGTAAAAAATATACGCTATTTATGTGTTTTTTAAAACAAAGGCTCAAATATCATTTCAGAGAAAAAAAAAAAAAAAAAAAAAAAAAAAAAAAAGATACAGGCCACATGAATTACTTTTTATGAAATACTTTTCAGTATTACGATAATATTTATACACAGAAGTTTTTTTTTTTTTTTTTATGTGTGTGTGTTTTTACATTACGTACATATACAAATAAGTTATCCACATAGGTCGTTATAATTACATGTATAGATATATACATAATCGACAGTGTGAATTTAAAATTCAGGTGTAAGCATGAATAAGCAAAATCAACACTACAAACAGACTTTATTCTGTAATGGTCACGATAAATGCTGTGTCTAACATGTGAAAATATTAATAAACTTAAGCAAAAATATATATAGAAAATATTTTAGTTTTCTATTTATTTATCACAATAGAAAACATTAAAAATTATATAGTTAAATTTTCCATAATGAAAATTGATAAAATTCCAAATAACGTTATTTTTAACAGTCTAGTCGGCCTGCGCCCATTTAGCCGACCCCAAACTAGCTTTCGATTTTTAGAATGTGTTTTCAAAATTATTTCTCGTGGACAATCCAGTTACTATATATCGGCTTATGTTTAAAACAAATGGCTTCATTTACATTACATTATCTATATGTTTTAAAGTCTAAACATCTCCACTCGTCGGACTAGCCATTCGGATTTTTCCGTGGTTTCTTCTGAAATTTTCATAAATGCGGACTAGGATTCCTTAGAAAGACCCCCCCCCCCAACACGGAGGGCACTTCACATGAGGCCTAGGTCAATAGTGCAGTCAGTCGACCTTGATCCCCACAACCCAACCCAAACATCTCCAAGAAATTAAAAATGACATCACAATCATTAAATTCGAATTACACAACGACTTATCTATTTAATTATATAATTAATTTCGCGTAACATAGTTGGATTTTATGTATTTAATTTCTTATTATTTTCTTCTGATTTTTAAAATTCCGCGTAGCAAAACGGAAATAATTTATTTTAAAAACAGAAAATGTTTAGTGTTGTTTAAGTTTTGTTTTATGGATGAATAAATTCCAGTTAATCAAGTTTTTGTTTTCCACAATGACAACAACTATTGTTCACTACATTAAAATAGATGTTTAAAATAAGTCTCTAATGGACTAGTAGGTTTTGTATATTTAATTTATTAATAGAATCAAAGAACGAATCTTCCAAATCCATGCAGACCTTAGATAAAATTTGAATTTTTTTTATATATCAGTTGTTGCAATTGAGATATATGATTTTTCGTTAAATCATCCTTTTTCACATTTTGTTTAATTTTCAAGTGGTCGCGCCTCTCTCTCCCAGTGTGAAAATTTATGCTTATCTCCTAGTTACACTATTATAAAATAAAAAAATTCAAATTGTAATTACGAGTTGTTGTTACTGATGTTACTTAGAAATAACCAGGCCCATAGTGAAATTTCAGAGATTTACGGCGGCAAGGGAGCACTTTTTGTTTTAGAGCAGCATCACAAGTTATGAAAGAACGACTTAACTCGAAAACCTGATGAAAGATGCAAACAATCAGAGTTCGAATTTTGATCCTGAACAAAGCGGAGAAAATCCTCTGATCCAGTACCCCCAGAGGTATAATTTTTAAGGGAACTTGAACAACTCTGCGACTACGACGGATTTAACTTGCACCAATCGCCATTAGTGTACACGACGGTTTTCGACAAGCACGAGGTTCGAACCCGCAATCTTTTAATTACGAGTTCGCTGCTCTTACCGATCAGGTCACCGCGATCTTATTGGTATGTTATTAAATTATGCTAAAAAAAACTATTTTTAATTAACCCTTTCATTCCCAACTTTTTGCCTCCATAAAACAATAAATCTTATATTTAGTCATAAATTTATTTCAAAGGTAATATATATAAATATATATTTTTTTAAACAGGAGTAATAGCAGAGTACGAATTAATATAGCTAACAAAGCAACTGATAGATGTTTATTTATGTTTAATATAACCAGTGATGCCATTAAAAATCATACCTTTTCAGTAAATAAAAATATCAAAATTTTGGAAGAAATACATATTGCAATTAATTAAAATGCATATTATAAACATTAAAGAATAAAATAAAAAATATTTCAAACAGTTGATTTACTTAAATTGCCCAAAACAGGAAACTGATTCCGATATTATTATCAGAATAGCGTAAAATATACTTTCAATTATCAACAGAGATAGTAAAATCATCTAAAATAGGTACTTTACGGTGGAAAAATGTATATAGATTTTAATATTGTTCATTTTGAATCAGCGGGAGTGTTAGATCGTGAGAAAGAGAATCTGAAATGTTATGATTCCAATTGGAATCACGGGGAAGGAAAGGGTTAATCAAGTTTTGTGTAAATTATTCAATTAAATTTAACTTTTAAACTGTGAAATTAATGTCTAACGTATCAACTACATACGTGCACCTGCTAAATAAAACAAGGTAATAAATAAATGAATAAAGTGTATGAAATAAACTATGGTAGGAAGCAAAAAAATAAATAAAATAAATAAATAAATGTATGAATAAAAATAAATAAAGTAGTATTATTTCTTTTTTTTATTATTATTTATTCATTTATTTTATTTATTTATTTATTTATTTATTTATTATTATTATTATTATTATTTTTTTTTTTTTTTTTTTTTTTTTTTGGGGGGGGGGGGGGTGTATTTTTTACTCAGAAAAAATAATTTTCAATATATCCAAAAAAGTATTTTTAGCAAATAAATAAATTATGTCTGTTACAGGAAAATGGCATTCTACAAGGTTATCTTAAGTTGAGTTTATAGTTAAAAATTTAAAAATTGTAAAAGAAATCTAAAAAAGAAAAATAATAAAAATAATAATAATAACAATAATAATGTACACATTTTAAACACTGAAATTTTCATGAGAGTGGTACAGTAACCAATATTTCTTTTATGTAGAAACACAGAAATTTGATAAATTATTATTTTTCTTTTTAATATTATTTCGTATTCAGAGATCTCTCACACCAATTTCTTTAGCAATGAAAGTGATTAATTTTTTATGCTATTCAAGGATTCTTAAATCATACTTCATAGAATTACTTTCATATTTTTCTGAAGTGCATCCCTACTTCAACAGTAAAATAAGTTATGAGATTCAATTAATTTCACGCTTTTTCTCAAAATTTAATCAATATAAAAAATTTAATTAAATTTTGGTGAAGGTTCTTTGAGAAAACTTACATATATTCTATGAAGGGTACTTGTTGTTAATGAAATGTGCATAATTGATATATATATATATACACACACAAGAAAAAAAAAATATTTTTTTAAATATAAAAAACATATTTTAAGTAGATTTCGCGATAAATGTGGTTATTTTATTAGGTAAACAGGTGTACATATATATTAAAGTACAACATTTTCACTTTAATTCTTGTTATAAATTGCATAGATTTTCAAACAGAGAAAATGTATAAGAATTAATTTATATTATTCTACCTGATAGAAAATATAACACAGTAGAATAAATAAAATAATACAAAGATATTTTAAGTTCTCACACATGTAGTAGCTTATATTTTAGAAGTTTACAAATGCATTCAGCTTTAGGCTAGGATGTTTGGATTTGGTATATTACGCAGCTGAAAGAAGGAAGCAAGTAGTTTGCAAAAAATCGTTAAGATCTGAATTGTTTTATGGAAGAAATGTGTTTATACAGTAGGTTTCTAAATGTGTTTCACCAACTTTAAGTACAGACAAATTTTTACTCAAAATTTTCCGGAGATGTTGGGTTACAGATTTCATTAGTATACTTAGTGAATATTAAAGTTGATCTAACTGCTAACAAAGTTTGATTCTAACTCATAGTTTACGCGTTCTTTACAATCTTAATAATGTGAAACTTTATTAAGAGCTATATGATAGCTAGTAAAGACTGTCTGTAAAGATAGCTACTAAGAGCTATATACTCTAGCAGCCTGCCTTTGAAACCAGTTGATGCATGTATACTGATTAATCAAGTTAGCACTTTTCCCAAATTTACTTAAGGTCATATATGGTCTAAGTAATATAACATTTTTTGTAAGTAATTAGTTCTTTTAAAGTTCTAACAAAATCAGTGTTTATTTTAATATTATCCTTTCATGTCTATATTTACCTAAAGGAGTTATAACGAATCCGGTTGAGGGTATCAACGAATACCTCACAGATTGAGGTAAAATTGAAGAACTGAAGAATTATTGAACTATTGAAGAATTAACTATTCCCAGAGAAAATGTTATTTATAAATAATTCTGATGGAAAGGCCAAAATAATAATTAAAAAAATCACAATGTGACCATACAAGAAAGTGATGGTGCTGATGTTTGAGATTAAGGACAGTTGACTGCACGTAGGTAAAGGCCTCGGTAGAAAGTCATTGGTGGGAGATCTTTTTAAGGGGCTGTAGCCTGCATATATGAAAATCTTGAAGAAAACAACAGAAAAAGCTGGGCGTCTTGGTCGATAAATACAAAATGCCCCAATCTGGCAACGTCTGGCAACATCTAAGGAAGAACGTCTACCAGAAATCAAACCTGCGTCATTTGAATAACGATCTCATGTTATATCACTCAGATCTTTTAGTCGATTCAGTCTATCATTATTCTTTCAGATGGAAGCTGGATATTTTTAGTTCCCCATCATACTATAGGTATGGGGAACTTAGATAACCGTGAAAATTTTAGACCTCGTTTTTTTTTTTTTTACTTTTCCACACGTTTTCAGGTGTGAGGAATCCGAAAATGACAAAATTTGTATGGTGTCTGTCTGTAGGGTTATATCATAAATATTGCTGGGTTTAAAATGACGTATGCAAATGTTATAAAAATGCAGATTTTAAAAATAGATTTTTCTATAAAATGATCTCATCAGACAAATGTCGTCATTTTTTAAAAATTAGATCACTGAACCGAGTCACTCAGTCCTCGTGCTTGAATACTGCTTATGCATTATTTTATTATCCTCGAGTATTTTATTAGGTCACTATCGTACCGTTTCAACAAAAAATAATCGCAATTGGTCCATGTTAGATAAATATTATACAGATATTTGAAACTTATAAATGTTTTATTGAACTTTTATAAATATTAATGACAAGTCAGCTGGTACAGTGTCACATACTCTAAAATGTTTAAATTAAACAAACAAAGATCATTTCAAAGATAAAACAAGAAACGAATTCGAAGTAAGAATAATATTTTATTTGAATTCTCGAATTCAAGTATCATGACAGTAAAAGATTTCACGTTATTCTCTTACCATTATGTTTAAAAAAAAAAAAAAAAAAAAAAAAAAAAAATCTTTTTCTGAATGTAACCCAGAAACATTTTATTAGGAGTGTTTTAATCAAAAATAAAAAAATGTTTTTAAAAAGAAATGAGTCAATGTAAAGTTCAGTAGTGACTGTTTCAAAATCCAATAAAGAAAAAATTCTACGATATTCTTTGTGAGATTTAACTTAGAGTGAAAAAAAGATATTACTTCTTTATAGAATTATAGGTACCCATGGGAATGGATAGGTAATTTTAACAATTTGATTCAAGTTGACGTACCTCAGACGCCGTACAGTAAGGTGCATTATCATCTTGAAATGCTGTTTGAAGAAAAGTCTAAAATACCTCCAAAATAGTCATCCAGTCGCCACTTTTATAATCACCGTGTTTTATTTTGAGTTAATTGATCCCTTGAGCATGAAAATTTGCCCGATTTCTTGAAAAATTGTGCACCGCCGTACCATAATGTATTAAGAAATTGTCACTGTTTTAAAAATGCGATTTGCATTAAGTCGGTCAAATTTTTGTCCTCATTCTAGCTTTTATCATCAGCTCGAAATAAAGTAAACTTGATTCATCACAGAAAACCAGTTCAGCCTAATAATTAACTGATAATGTTTTTAAATTTTTGATAATCTGAAGTATTGTTCTTTTCCGTAATAATGGCTTTTTTTGCAGATTTTCTGTTATTTAAACTGCTTTGTTTAATTGTTCCCGCATTGTTTTTGAAGAAAGTAATTTACTATACACTTTTTTTAAATATTTTAAACGTTCTGAACATGATACAAATCGATTTTTTAAACAGTTGTTTTTTAATTTGCTGTAATCTTGTTTGAAAGAGCAACGTGGCCGCCTAAAGCCAAATATCTAGTTTAGACGGCCAAAATATTTTATATTTTCTAAAAACGATTTTACCAATATTTCGTTTAAAATATTATTTTTTATTTCCATTCAAAAATTAATACTTTTGTGATATCGTTAGCTGCCTTATTCTTTACATTTTTGAAATAATTTCTAAAATTATAGTTTTTTCTGGCAATTTTATTTTATTTTTAATGCTGGTCTCAATGCTAAAGTGTATGTGGAGAACAACATAATAAAATCTATTCGAAAATTTGCTTTTTAAACGATGAAATTGGCGGTTGTAGAAGGTAAAAAGGAAAATATCCAAGTGCAGCTTTTTTTTTTTTGTCGCTTAGTGTATATTTTAGAATTACATAAACAACTAGACTTAATAATTATTTTAAATTAGAGCAAAATTTTCAATGTGTTGTTATTCATTTATGAAATAAGCAATTTAAAATTTAGCACAATGAAACATTTCATAGATTTTAATTTTAAATATCGGAAACAAACACAATAAATTTTATACTGCAGAACATTATTAATCATATGATACAAAACACACACACACACGCATACATAGGGAGAGTTGTCTAAAACGGGGACGGCGGATCAAATGGGGACGTTTAGTTTCTCATTGATTAGTGCTGCCTTCTTTGAATCCAATTGTCTACGATAATTCTAATTCGGCTTTATGCAAGTTTGAATCTAGTTGTTGACATATTTAGCCGGTTCTGTTATTTTCTGCAAAGTTTTCAATTTTTTGCGATTTTCATTTCGATTGTGGCCGTACACTGTATTGGATCTTATCAAGTGACCGTTGAACGTTCGATATTGGTAAGTATGTTATGAATTCGTCTAGATTTAATTTACATTTTCACATATTGTTTTATAGATTTGTCTGACATGTAATCGAAGGGACGCCACGTTTTTAGCATACGTCATGGTCGGCTCAAACGGGGACATTGACGGTAGTCCAAAACGGGGTCGTCCCCATTTTGGACGCCATAGAAGTAGGATAAATTTGTAATTGTTATTTCGATTTTAAAGTGTTTTAAAAGAGTACATGTGCTTATTTATGTGTGTAATACATATGACAAGAGGACGAATAAGATACAAGAAAATCGCTCATACATCACCCTGGACGCTACGTGACAATTTACTTTTCGGAACTGCATTTTGAAGAGCAGCTACTGTGTAAAATGCAATGAATGGATTTAAAAAAAAACAGGCATATATGTCTTTAACAAAGATGTGTTCCCTGAACATTTATTTGATCTTTCAGAAACAATTGAAAAACTTACTTACAACTCTTTAGAGCCTCAGTTAGCATCAAGGTGTGAAAACGTCACCCCAACCTTCCACTTCATCATTTGGAATATCTCCAGATATAGAACCCCAGAAATGTGCAGCTTTTAACACTTCGCCAAATAATGCCTCTACCATAAGAAACTGAACGTTAGCAAAAAAACAGTGAATGACATGAGGGAAGGTAAAACTGCTATACTCACTTCATCACCTTACGAAGCAGAATTGAAAGCTGTAGAACAGGAGAAAAATGCAAAGCAGAATAAATAGAAAAGAAAATTGGTTAAGAAACCCACCGAACTTAATCCTAGGTATCCAAAAGCTAAAAAAGAGAAGAAAATAAAAAAATTCAAGACCCAATATTATCATCTGATGAGGAACACTTGTATTTTTTGTAATGTACTTTACATTGACTCGAAAGACAAAGAGGTATAGATTCAATGTAGTAGCTGTCGAAGTTGGGCACATGAAGTCTGTTCAAGTGTTGAAAAAAGCGATGCCAATTTCATGTGACGTCTGTGTTTGGTTATTTTTTGTGTCATTCTATTAACTGTTGACTAAGATAACAAAATACTTTATCTGCATCTCGATTTTGCATTAACTTTACCTTTTCTTTGTAATCCAAGATTTTCGAATAAAATTTCGCATTAGGACTTGTATTTACGTTATTTCTTATGAGTACCCCATTTTACCCAACCGGTTGTCCAAAACGGGGACTTAGCACATTTTTCAGAAAAATGTTTTTTCTGCCTATACTAATGATATATTTTTTTAAATAACTTTGCCATCTGACACTCCAAGACATGTTCTAATCAGGAAATGCTTTGCCGACTTTTTCTTATTTATAGATTTTTTTTTTTTTTTTTTCGGACAGAGCTATGTTAACGTCTCCGTTTTGGACAACTTACCCCTATATATATATACAGAGTTTGTATTGGGTGAGTGCAAAATTTTTATCCGTTTTTATTACCCATAAAGAAGAGTAAATAAACGCAAAATGAACAGTACCTATTATTGTGCATAATCCCCACTGCTATCTATAAACGCTTGTCATCTTTCTGGTAGGAGATGAAGCCCATGCCGGTAAAATTCCGGTGGTTTCGAGTCAAAAAATTCTTGGATGGCAGTTTTCACAACATCAAGATCATCAAAGATTTTCTGACTGAAGGAAATATCCAACGCATGAAATAGTTAATAGTCAGTGGTGCCAAGTCAGGAGAATAGGGAAGGTGAGCTAAAACCTCACAACCAAAGCCCAGTAATTTTTGGCGAGTGATTACAGCAGCATGTGGCCTGGCGTTATTGTGATGAAGGGTAACACCACGAAGATTAATGAGACCTGGCCGCTTTGCTACAAAATTTGAATGCAGCCTGTCTAACTGTAGACAGCAGAAGGCATCATTGATGGTTTAGTTGAGTGACAGTACCTCCCAGTGATTTATCCTCTGCACATCCCACCACACACTCAATAACACCGTCTTGAGATGAAATTCATGCTTTCGAAGTCGATACAGGCGGATCAGAAAGGCGACACACAGTCCTACGACGCTTTATGTTATGGTACGTAACCCATTTCTCATCTGCCACAATTCGTGTCAAGAATGGGTCATTTTTGTACCGGAAAATCAAGGAAATACAGCTCATACAGCACAGAATGTTTCAGTTATGTTGCAAAAAGCTTACAATCTTTCAAAAACGTAACACATTTAAGTATTCTCTCTGATATCTTTCTGAAACATTCGTCCTTTTTGATTTTCTATCTGTTAAGTGATTGTAATGTTTCTGTTACGTATCTGATTTTTTGTTACGATCGCGGATATTTTTACGTTTTTGAAACTAATCGGAAACCAATCTGAACGATTTTAAACACTTCTGAAATGTTTATAATTTTTCAATGTTATATGACTGTTACGTATCTGGAACATTTTGTGCTGTTAGGGAGGTGACGATTCGTTCATCCCGTTGATTAGATGTCAGGTTATTTGGAACCCAACGATCCAACTTTCACGTAAAACCCAACTTAACCAGCCGTCTCTCGAACCTTGTCCGGTGTACGTCGAAAGTCTCCGCTAATTCTTGCACGGTTGGGTTCGGATTGTTCCTTATGGTTTGGTCAATATCGTCGTCTCCAACGTGTAATGACCGTCCACTCCTAGCCTGATCTTGGCAGCTTTTGTCTCCTTCCTAAATTTACGAAACCATCGACGACATGTGCTTTCTTCTATTGCATCCTCCCCATAAACTTGACAAACACTGCGACATGCTGCGGCTGCCGTACTCTTTTTATCGAACTCGTATAACAAACAATGTCGTATATGCTCCTTCTCACTTTCCACGTTACGACGTCTGACTTTGTTTTTTTTTTTTTTTTTTTTTTTTTTTTTTTTGTAGACGATTAACTTTGTGAGACACGATGCGTTTATATGTGAGGCATCCACACGTTTGATTGGCCGACGATTTGCGTCATTACAATGTCATTTGTGCGTCAATTCCATTGCAAATTTGCATATCCAAAAACGGTCAGTACTTTCGCACTCACCGAATAGTTAAAGTATTGCAATAAATAGTATCCTGAATTTGAAACGGGTGAGCAGATTACCGCCAAATTTGGTATGTGGATGGCTTACGAGAGGCACTTAAATAATTGCGTTTTAGACATCAGAGAACCCAAAAATATTTTCAAAATATTTTCTCTGTGTGCATGGGAGGAGTAGAAATATGCAGAACGTTTTTAATCGACCGGGTATCACGAGAAAATGTCTGAACTGAATTGAATAACATTTGGCTGAGGTTTAGGTCTAAAGACAACTTAAAATTATATCCATCGCACTTTTCAAAATTTTAATTACATTTACAGATATCAGCAAAACACGCTTCTATAACCAATTAAAGTTTTTATCTATGTATTTAAATTCGTTAAATTGATGATATTTGACAAAAAAACTCAACTTTTCATTTACGTTTTTTTTTTTTTTTTTTTTTTTCTGTAATTTCTGCAATTTCTTACACAGACGATACTTTTTATTTATTTTATTTTTTATAGTTATTTTTAAAAATTATGTTTCCTCTCAAAAAGTAAATTGTTTTGTATCGCAAGTGATGGTGCTTATACGATCTACAAGGAGCTGTATAGAAAGCTATGTAAAAGAAGGGTCTATTTCCTTTCATATCTAAGTTTTTTATAGTTTATTATTTCTTAATTCAAATTAAAAAATAATAAATGGATTTATTATCTAAAAAAAAAAAAAAAAATGCAATACTGCTTTTATAATAATTTAAGGGAATTCTTGTCTCTGGATGTTTGTATTGAATGAAAGAAAGAAAGAAAAAGAAAGAGCTGAAAAGCTGAAAATGTAAAATTTCACACAAGTTTTGCTTCTTTTATCTTTTAATTAAAAAAAATAATAATAAAACATTGAAAACAAATAATCGCCAGTAACGTGATAATTACCAAAAAATTAACATTTTCCCTGAAATCAGCTGACTTATCATTCCAAGCTTTTCATATGCCCGTAGTAAATTTATGCTCCGTCCACTGTGATAATAGGTTTATGGATAAACGTTAATATGTTACTATACATTAGTTTCTACATTCTAAACAAAAAGTTTTTGTACTTTTGCTAATTTTCATGTAATTTATAAATAAAGTAATATTAATTTATGATAAAGAACTGTGTTCATTTACATTACTCGGGACAGCTTTAATACCATATAGCTGACACTTAAAGTTTTGTCCAATTTTGGACATGAATTAAAATGACTGTCGCAGTTACGTTAGAAAAGACCTGTCAGGAATCGACCGAGCTATGTCGGTGCCAAATTTCAAATTTCATATATATATATATATATATATATATATATATATATATATATATATATATATATATATATATATATATATATATATATATATATATATATAAGTAATTCTCTGTTACTTGTACCGGATTCAAATATCGACATATATTCAACATTAGAAAAAAATTCGATGTAGAAAAAACTAATATACTTTCAACATACTTGAGCATTGAAGAAAAGACAGCTTTAGTAGAAGGTCCTCTTGGCAACTTTTTATTTACTAGCTTTTGTACCCATATTTGAAATGTAAATGGAAATAAATATTATACTTCTTGAGCGTTGAGAAAATTTTTGTTCATATCAGTGCACAAACAGTTATACAAATTAAAAGCAACACACACACACGCATATATATGTATATATAATAATAGCAACCCCCCCCCCTCCGTAGTCTATCTAAATTTGAAATTGAAGAAAAATTACAAATAATTAAATATGATAAACGCGCCATAAATTATACATATTGTAGAGACTTGGCAAAAATGTGGCAACCTGTTCTACACTTATTAAAAGATCAAGACGTTAACATTCAGAGAACTAGAACAGAAGTCCATGAGCAATGATGCTAGGTTGAAACGTTGTCATGTTTTTATAATTTTATATTGTAAACTTTTAAATTAAGTCTTTTAGCTTAAGATTTTAACGTGTAAATTACTGTGTTGTGTGTATTTTATCATTTCTGAGTTATCACAAAAAATTGCTTTTTAACATGTAATATAGAGATTGCTCATTTAAAATTTACCGCGTATAAAGTAAAATAGAGTAAATTTTATAACGTAGAAAATGTAAGCTAAATAAAAAGGAGTGTTTTTTTTTCTTTTTAATAAGACAACATAAGCGCTACTACAATAGATAAGCAAAGACACGAAAAAAAAGCTTGTTTCAGTTCAAAATGCTTAATTCATTAGCTGATTTTATAAACAAAAGCACTCATTAGATAATCACGAAAATAAAAGAGCTTTTTAAAAGAAAAAAAAGTTTAAAATGCAGCTGAATTAAAGATAAATAAAAAAGATTAGTTCCTTAAGTACAATCAAAATAAATAATTAACTAAATTTATCTCATTGAAACCCCTTTGTTTTCCAAGCAAATAAAAAAGACATTATAAATTAAAATTAGTATTATCTTTCATTTGGATTTAAATAAAAAATAAATAAAAATTTTAACAAAAAATTGCAAAGAAGTCATTACTTAACAAATAACGTTTAAACACTTTAAAAACAATTGTGGATAGGTTATATACTTTCTTATCAATTATCATATAATATAAAACTTATTATGTATCTGTATATTCTATTTTTTTTCTTTTTACGCTGTTGGGGAAAATCTAGCCAGATACTTTTTTATGTTGAGGATAAATTTTTATTAAACATACATTCCTATGCATGAACGTGTATAAAAATTTTAATAAAGTTTAAAAAAAGATTAATTTCGAGTGAACCCAAAGACTTGTTTGTTTACTTTTAAAAATTATGTTACTTACAAGTAAACCTTCTCTCCTTTGACACCGGTTTGCCGGAAAACCATATATTTTCTGAAAGTTTAAATCACAAGAAGAAAACTGTGAAATCTTAGGGGCAAAGGGGTTATAGGACCCAAAAAGTATCAGTAAAGTATTGGAAACATGACACCAAAAGTTGCTAAAATGCTCGTTTCACGTATTTATATGAACTAATAATAAGGTAATAATATGGTAAGAAGGTGGAGATCTCAATATAAAGGAAGAAACAACTCGTTGAAAAGAAACAATACACGTTGATATGTTGAAAACGGGACTTGTTACTGACTTCAAACAAAATCTATTACAAGAGACAACCAATGTACGATTCATAAAATAAATAGTGAGACGGGCAAAAAGACAGTTCACAATGGGCACATTTTACAAAAGCGATAGCCTCACATTTTGCACACTCATGATTTGTCAATGAATCGAAGCAGTAATCCATTGGCACAATCCACATTCCAGGTTCGTTGTCCAAGTATCCGCCCTTATAAAAAACATACTTTATCAAGTTCTTGAAACAAGGACTGCTGAACTGATATAGGGAAAAAGACTTCAGGGCCAGAAAACTATCGATATGTCAGATGTTCTTCTGTGTCTCGATAATGATTGTGTCCGTTATGTAACGAACAAAAGCTTTGTAGTGTCTAGGAAAATGAATATACAGAGGCTGAATCTTTTCCGTACATCCTTCATGTACCAGTTCTTTTGTAGGACTTTATCATCAGGTACGTCGGAAGCAGGCGATGCATGATCTTTGTTAGAACACCAAGAAACCACTAAAAGCAGCATTTTCTTCCTGTGATCAGGCATACTTGGCCAAAATATGTCACGATAGAGCCGTTTGAGGTTTGCTGTCGACACGTTCGCTATTTTATCAGCATACGATCTTATATTCGGAGAATCTCCCGAATTTGACGGCGGGCATTTTCCAAATGGCTCGGATACAAGCATATACGTTGTCCGTAGTATTTCGTTTTCCACTGAAATCACAGGCACAATCATTAAACTGTGCTCAGTTGCAGAGACTGATCCAACAACAGTGCGAACAACTGTTGTTCCTCTGGTTCACAGGGTTCTATGGCCACGTTACTCTTTGTCAAATCTGCTCTGGTCAGCATTGAAGACATGCGTCTGTGGAAAGATTTCTGTAACGATGAGGTTGCGAACCTTCGCGATGAAATCATCGCAGACCTGTGACATATTTGCCTCCTTATCCTGCTTATTCCTGCCGATTGTGCTCTGTCAACAATGTTATTCCACTTCTTGAAGCGATATACCCAGGAATCAGAAGCTTTAAAATCGATTGTATTTTGCGGATCCATCGCTATCGTAAGTTGCATGGCCCACAGTCGCAACGTCCGGTCGTGAATAATTGCTCCTTCTGTTTCCTTCTCTTTGAATTTCTGCAGGACAGCCTTATAGATTTTTAGATCGACGGAGAATTAATTTTTTTTTTCTCGAAATTGTACAGAATGTTCATGTTCTTAGTTTTCTTGAACTGATTCATTACTAACACATGCGACAGACGTTTTGGCTGACATTCGCCTGCAGTCGGATCTGTGGTCAAGTACACTAAAGTGCGCTGTTGTAAACAGTCCAGTCTTCTTCTGTCATATAAGCTGGACCATCATGCTTGCACTCAGATGCTGATGAACTCGAGGCAGAGAACGGCAACTGTTGAGACGAGCATTGCATTTCTTTATCGACACCATCATCTCCGAATTCCATTTTCTCGTCCCATTCTTCTCTATCGCCTCCAGCAAATCCTAATGTACGGATCTCTTTCAGAATCTCCATATCATTTTCCAGGAGAACAGTAATGTGTTTTATCATCTCCAATTCCTAAATGTTCGGAGACCGATTGCTTGTCCCGAATCTGGAGATTAAGGCAGCCACAACGACTTTAGAATCCATCTGCAATGTACGAAGAAGACATACAATACGTTAGTACAGACAGAAACATCCGGAAACATACAAGAAATTAAGACGTCATTACGGGAATATGTCCCTCTATACATACTTTACTGATATTTTGTGGGTCCTATAGTCTTAAAAGTTTGTCCCTCTGGCCCTACGATTTCACAGTTTTTCTACTTGTGACATAAACTTTCAGAAAATTTATGGATTTTCGGCAAACCGGTATCAAAGGGCAGAAGGTTTACTTGTTAGAAATATATTTTATAGAATTTTCGTGGTGCTTAAAAGAAATATTTTTTGCATACCTGAAGATATTTTTTTCCCTTTTTTTTTTAAACAGTTTTCAAAAAATTAAAAAGTGTTTATGACTTTGGCTTGTTTTGTCTGTCTGTATGGCCACATCTAGCTCCCATGAATATTCATTTCTTAAAACTGATATATGATATTCAAGTTTACTATGGGATGATCCTTATTGCAAATGAAGTAAATACCACGACTGATTCGTGTGCAGGGACATCCAAAAGAAATACAAAGCAATGCGTTCTACGAGAGGTATGCCTTAAAACAACACTTAAATAATTTTATTTTGCAGAAATCATAATGTAATTGACATTTGGTATTCATATCCATAAAATAAGTTTTCTATTGAATAAAGTATAAATATCATCAAGATTTACAGGGCCACGCAAAAATCGTCATATATATTACAGTCATTTGCAAAAGTTTAAGACCAGTAACCGATTTTCAGCCTCTTAACACATTGCCTCATTTGCGCAGATTATTGCGTCATCTCATGTGTTTATTATATCAGACGCATTCTACTGCTATAAATAAAGGTTACCGGCATGTTTATAGCCAATTTTTTATTGGATTTTGTCGTAGACAGTCCTGTTTCGTAATTATTGTAATGGGTAAAAAACCTTCACTGTTGCAAAAAGATCATAAATATTGACCCTGTATAAAATTTGATTTTCTGAACGTAAAATAAGTTCGAGGGTAAATGTGAGCAAGACAGCTGTGCATCAAGCTAAAAGAAAATTTAAAATTTGGGGAAAATTTGTTGTCCTTAAGAAAAGAGGTCGCCCTAGAAAAACGAGTGCACGCGATGATCATGTGTTAATGATGGTCGTACGAGATCCAAGAACCTCCTGCAATACGATTAAACATTCTCTGGCTGCAAAACGCACCATCGTCAGTTTGAGTATTATTTCAAGACGTTTGGCCAAAGATTTTGGTTTATCATCCCATAAACCTGCAAGGAAACTTCTACTTCATGTATGAAAAAGAAACGGCTCAGAAGGTCCACAGATTTTCCCAAAATTTTAAATTTACTCGATGAACTTGATGCACAGCTGTCTTGCTCACATTTATCCTCGAATTTATTTGACGTTCAGGAAATCCAATTTTATGCAGGGTCAATATTTGTGACCTTTTTGTAACAGTCAGTGAAGGTTTTTTACCAATAGCAATAATTACACAACAGCACTGTCTACAACAAAATACAATAAACGAAATGCAATAAACGGGCCGGGCACCTTTATTTATAGCAGCAGAATGCGTCTGATACAATCAGCACATGAGATGACGCAATAATCAGCGCAAATGATGCAATGCGTTAAAATACTGAAAATCGGCTACTGGTCTTAAACTTTTGCAAATGATTGTAAGAGCTATAATTGTAGTTGCTGGAATTGCCTTTTCGTTTTTATGAAAATTTTTTTAGCACTTTCTAATTATATTTAAGTATGATTATGAGTTAAATTAGTCTTTTCCTGTATCTGCCTGTCTATCCATCTGTCTTTTTGTCCTCGCTCGAACTCCCGTAAATATTCATGAAATTCTTTAAACTGCTATATAATATTCACCTTTAATATGAGATTTTCCCTAATGCGAAAGGATTAAATACCGAGACTTGTTTTGTACAAGGACGACATGATTTACAAAGCATTGCGTTCTATTAGAGGTATTTCCAATAACCATATTTTACTTTTATTTTACACAAGTTATAATGAAATTGATTTTAAAAAATTACTACTCATAAGCACAAAAAAAAAAAAAAAAAAAAAAAAAAAAAAAAGTTTTCCGTTACAGCATAATACGAATAGCATTAAGGTTTACAGGGCCACACAAACATATTCAGGTTTAATAAGGGCTATATTTAAAAATTGTTGGAATTGTATTTTAGGTTTTATTAAGCCTTTTTAAAATGTTTAACAATGAATAAGTCTATCTGTGAATTAAAATTTGAATTAGTCTATATGTCCCTCTAAATGTCCGTCTATCTACTGATCAGCATGTCCTTGCTCTAGAGAGCGTAAATATTTTCTACATTTATTTAAAATGATATAACATTATCCAAGTTTACAGTGGCATGTTTACCATTTAAAATAACACAGTATATTTAGAGATACGATTTACAGGGCTACAATAAAATATTTCGATACATTAAAGACTGCAACTGTATATTGCTATAAATTGCATTTCCGTTTGTATTAAGCAATTTTAACACATTCGAACAACCTATCAGAATGATATTGAATTCAATTACTCTATCTATATGGGTTCATGTCATTTTGTCTGTCCATTTTGTTATCATGTAGGCAAAATACATTGAAGATTAAACGATGCAACGTGTACGAACAACTGGAATACGTTAATAATCTATGTGAACGGCATGAATTTTCATTCTTGTTCATGCAAATAAACATTTTTTTTCTAAGTATATTTTTTAGGTATTTCTGAAATTTCTAAAGGAAAATAATGGATAATTAAATTAAGAAAAAGAGAATATTATATTGTTATATACAATAATAAGTTCATACGACTTCAAATCATGCAAGTACACTATTTTCATTACAAATATTTCTTTAGTATTATTGAAAGATATTAATTGCACTGAAATCGTCGTGGAAAAATTTTAATAGCAAATATTTCTTACGATAAAAATCTTACACTTAAAGTTTAATGAAATTCCATATCTCAACAGCTGAGATAAAGAGAACTATTACCTGAAAAGAGCTGCTTAAAAAAGTGGTATATCAGTTAACATGCACAAAGAATTAGTTTGGTTTCTTTTAATAAATATATAATATATATACTCAGTTTGATGAAATTTTAAACAATTGATTCTGATTTGTTCGAAAATCACAAGAAGTGCGCAATAACAGAACCCTTCATAAGCGATATGTACTAAAAAAATAAATATCACACCTTTCCGTAATAAAAATATTTCATATTAAGTTTCGTTAATGTCGTTATCATACAAGAAAAATTGAAATATCTTGAAAATTCTATATTGCGTTTGCAGGCAGTATGTGTCAAAATACAGTCTGCATGTGATTCTTCAAAATAAGTCCATATCATACATCTTTCAAATTCAGACCTCAAAACATCCCAGATTCCCAGATTTGAATATATCCTGTATACGATTTGGCTATTTACTATAAAATGTCACTACAGAAACATTTATAACAAACATTATTTCGTGTACTGCGCGAGTTTCTTGTTAGTTGTACATTTTTTCTGAATTTCAGTGTCTTAATATGAAAAAAAAAATATTAAATTGACTATATGATCTACCTATAGACCTTCCTACACTTTAAGAGCAGGGGGAGGGGGGCAGAGCAAGAAACACGTTTGCAAGCTTACCTCTGTTACAAAGTATTTCAAAAAAGGTTTTTTTTTTTTATCTGAGTCGATTGGTTATCTATGCGCCCAACATATACTAAAAAATCATTTTTTGAAATTCTTGCCTTCTTCCCTTGTGGGTAGAGGGTGGGGGTGGGGGTGGGACAAACACGTTTCCATGAGTAATTCTGCTCCAAATAATCTTAGAAAGGTGATTTTTTTTATTTCTGTGTTATACGTATCCAAAGCGCAGTATAAAGAGATTTTGTAAAATTTCCTGCCTGTAAAATTTTTCCCTCTTGGGACGGAGGAACATCTGAATAATAATAATAATAATAATAAAAGCATTTTTTTAAGTTTAACTCTGTATTAAAATTACTTCAATATGGCGAGTTTTTTGTGTGGATGTCAATTAAGTGAACACAACATGCAATCTTACAGAATTCTGTGAAATTTCTAATTTCATACACAGAGTAAGAAGGGAGTAAAAATCGTTTAAAGCACTGTCAAAGACAGTGGAGAACTGTACTAGTCATGTTGGAGGAGGGGAAGCCACCAAGGAAGGAAGCAGTAATCATAATTTAGGTTTTGAAAGATTTCAATGATTCTTTTTTTTTTTTTTTTTTTTTTTTTTTTCATATTTTGAGATATTTACACTAGTAGAATTTTATGAGTTCATTTAAGTATAGTGACTTGCGAAATGAGCAAAACCTGCTTGTCTTGTATAAAAAACTTAACTTTTTATAATGAAGATACCGCTTAAACACTTCTTCACTATATAATAATAATACATAAATAACATTAGCAAAAAAAAAAAAAAAAGAAAGAAAGAAAAATTTTAACAATATTTATTTTATTATATCCTCTTTAAAAAGAATATTTGGTGTGTAAAATATATGATATGTTTATCGTAAATTTGAATTTTAACCATACAGGCCCATGATTGTTAATTGCAAAATTTACTAAAATTTGCTTTTACGATCAGTTCCTGAAAGTCATTTCATTTTCAATTTATTTTTTAGTATACGGGTTTTAAATCATGCGTAATAGGAAATGTAATATTCCATACTAGTATTTATTTCTAAAAGAAATGCATTATAAACTGAATGTTTTTAAAATGTGAAATTTATTATGTGTTTTGCAAATATATATATATATATATATATATACTATAAAGAATGCTTATTAATAAAAAATAAATAAATAAATAAATAAAATCAAAAGGAAGTAAGTAATAACTGAGTAGATCTTTGGATTCTCTTGAATAAATTGGTCAGTATGCAAAGCGCCATTTGACGAAATTCTGTGGAAATGTGCCATACTCAATCGTCAGACATTTTACAAGCACTAAATAATTAAATGGAAAGTATGGTTAATCAGTTATTAAGTATCCAAAAGTAGATTTAAAATGTAGAATGTTAAATGTTCCAAAAACTACAGTAGAGCATATAGCCATATACCGATTCATTATTTTACCTATTTTTGTGCCGTTTTATGGAATTCTTTCAAGAACAAAATGATGAATTGGCGATTCACATCACACATAAAACAATTTAAGAAGCATTTATCACTAATAAAATTTTGATTTTGATCAACGAAGAATAAACTAAAACTTAATTCATTCAATGAACAAATATTAAGTAAAGGAGCTCTTGTGTATGTAAAAATTATTTAAAGTCTTAATATCTACCTTAAATTTTTTTTGAATAAAATAAGAATATAAAGTTAACCATTTAATTACTACAATAGCATATTTTATATGTTTTTCATTTCAATTTATTTTTATTGTATTTTTTCTTAATAAAACAAAATATGTGTGAAATTGTTCTAACAAATACATTACATAATATGTAATTGTTAGAATTTCAAAATTATCAATATTAATTTATTTGTACCAAATCTTATCACCTTTCACCTACATCGAAATAAACTACCAAACTTTTATTCAAGCTGAAAAATACAAATAGAAAAACATTTTTTTTTTTTTTTTAAGTAAAGGTTATTAGCATTCTTTTCTTTGAATAGTACTGCTTGAGGCCATTTCCTCATGAACGTGTAAATGATTTGTTTCTCAAACTGAAATTTAAGAAATTTTTCATATTTTATTATACACTTTTTTTTTTTTATCTTTAGGAAATCAATGCACCTATTTTCATGTATAAAAACATTTTTTGTTTTCTGGTTTTGGTTTTCTTTTTTTTTAAATTAAAAAATCAAAAAGTGCCATAAATAAATTATTAAAAAATTCTTTGTTTATCTAGAGGAGAAAATGATTTTGTTTTAATTGATAGTTTATTTTTTATTTTTTACGGTATTATACTCATAAAAAAATTCCCAGAATATTGCCCTTTGATTTTACCAACTTTTTATAATAAGTCTTTTAATATTTGTTGAATTTACTTGAATAGTTTTAAATATTTCACAGTTTGTGGATTTTTTTTTAACTTTAAAGAATACATAAAAATATGTATTTAATTTAAATAAATTTTCAACGCTTTTTTCTTTTTTTTTTTTTTACTTTTAAAACTATTTATAAAATGAATAAGTTAATATTCTGTTTAAAGTGTATTACAGTTTTTCAGAAGTGACAGAAGCATCATAATTAACATTCTAAATCTTTTTCATGTTTCTGAATGGTTTTTATAATACTGTTTGTAAATGTAAAGGTTTTCACAGCATTTAGTTGTAAGGTTTTATTACATTGTTAATTTGTAACCGAGTTTTCTATAGCACGAAAAATTTTTCGCAGTTTTTTAAAGTTATTTTTTGACACTGTTTATTAATAATTTATTATATAATTATTTATAAATAATTATGATTGCTAATAATTTCTTCTTATTATTATTTTTAATTTGGCATTTACCTTTATGATTTACACCAAATTTATAATTTACAGATCTTTCTGTAAGATTTTTATCATTAAATTTGTCTTTCTCAAACTAGAGTGAAACATATTAATAACAGCATAAACTTAAAAAAATTCATGATGAGATTTAATGAGTTTTTTATGTTAACACATTAAAATACTTCATCATTCAAATAGCAAAATTCTTTTTAAATTTACTAAAAGATATGTGTCGAATTTTTATTTTTATTAAGAGAGGATGTTAAAATACCATCAGTTAACCAGTAGTATTTTTTTTTTTTTTTTTTACTCTAAGCAAAGTAATGACTAATTTTTTTTACATCTTTCTAAATAAATTTGCAATTTTCCTTACTGTGTTGATTAGTATGAAGATCGACATAAATATTTTGAGTGTCTAGTAAAATAATCAAATGATTTATATATTGTAGTGTACTATATCTTATAGGAAATGTGTCATGCCTAAAAATATATATGCACATTTCATTACGTTAGGTGCATTTTAAGATGTTAAGGGTACTAACTAGAAATTTTCTCAATTTACGAAATATATTTAAATTATTTTGTGTAGTCCTGTTCACGGAAGATTTGTCCGACTTTAATAATAGTTTCAAATTATATCACCATGTGATTCAAAACATCGAAGTTGGACTTCCCTCTAACATATTTTATTAATCATGCTCATAAGAAACATACACACTAACGTTTACACAGACACAGTGATACACACACCAACTGCTAAAAGCTTGATTTTGAGGTTTACAAAACCTCACTTTTGAAAAATTCAATCCAAATCAATACTTCTACCAAGGGTAAGAGAAAATAATTACAGTCTTCTAATTACACTGGTCTACAGTGGTTCGGTAACAACGGTTAAATTATTATTTTTACTATTAATTCCAATTTTTATTTAAATATCTGCAAGCAAAAAAGTCCCACCACGTCACATTTTTCTGTTAGAGTATCAGAAAATGGCAATTTTCACGAATTTTTAACATTTTCACAGTATCACAGGTTGTAACCCTTCCTGCTGGCAACCCAGAGTCCTGGTAAATCAGAGTCCCGGCAACCATGTTTGTTCCATTTTTTTGTTTAAATATCAGAAAATGGCAAATTTCCTTTTTTTTTTTTTTTTTTTTTTTTTCACAATACAGTCGACAGCAAAAGTATCCGATCACTAGCAAATAATTCCGATATTAAAAAAGTACATTTAATACTATTTTGTTAAATAAATCCTTATCGAATCATTTTCTTAGACTAACTAAGAATATGACTCGGCAAGGATTCATTTAACAAAGCAGTATTAAGTGTACTTTTTTTAGACAGGGGTTATTGCTTCCAGTACAGATTAAATAATCGTAACAAAAAATCTGTACGTGTTACAGATTTTTTGCTATTATTTTTGAATTCTGCACTACAAAATTAATTGAAAATAGCTAATTTCATTTTTGTTACCCTCCATTTTTTTTTTTTTTTTTTTTGTCGACTAGTGTTATTTGTTATTTTAAAATATGTTAAAATATTTCGAAAATAAACTCATCGTTCAATGATTTCTCGAATTATTATATTATCTAGATCCATATACATACATATGTTAATCGTAATTGAAGATAAAGCTATTATTTTTGCATAAAAATATCAAATGGATGTTAAAAGTGATATTTTTTTTTTTTTTTTTGTAGTCATAAATGATATATAAACAGAAATATTGCATCAAAAATTATTTTTCTTAAATTAAAAATTTACTCTTGACAATTCATATTGAATAAAATAAAAAAGAACATAATGTTCTTAAAAACTAAAATTGAATTTCTGTATTAGTGATAAAAAGAATAATTCAAAATATCCTTACTAAGGAATGATTAAAAGTATTATAAAATATTCAGATGAATAGAATTAAAATAATTATATTTGAAAACATTCATATTTTCATATGTATTAATGTCCATTTACTAATAACTATAATATTTTCTAACCTTTTTATGTAAGAATGAAATCGGTCTTTCTATTTAGAGTGTGAAAATCGAATAAAAAGATGAAAATAATGAAATAAACTATCTGCATTTTATCTTATTCTAATAGCTGATCTGTTTGAAGACTTTGGGTTATTTTCTTAAGATAATATTAAAAAAAAAAACACTTTTCTGAAATTGAAATTTAAAAGTTTTTTATTATTTCTTTTATTATAAAAATGTTGACTTTTATGAAGAGAGATAAATGCAATATATTTCTGCATTATATTGCTTCACTTTTGCAATTTTTTTTTCTCCATGCAGGAGAAAAAGGATTATGAGAAAAAATATTTAGAAAATTTATTTATTTATTTTTAATTGAGGTTTATAAGATTTTTGAAATATTGTCTTTGAGCACATAATCAATTTGGTGAAGTTATTTTACGCGATATGAAATAATAAAAAGATGATTAAATCATTGCTTGAAGATTAAGAAATCGAGAGTTGGGAACGGAGTTTATGGTTATTCTGTTACTGTTCAATGTACGATATTGTCACAAAAATAATTCTTGAAATTACCTTCCATGCATTTTAGAAAAATCTTTTATTTTGACAATTATCGAATACAAAAGCCAAAAAATACCAGTCTATTTCAACGATTTTGCGATACAACCTGATTGACCTAAATCTGCATTTTCAATACAAATAAAAAAATTCTACTTTAGACGCTAAGAAAATTGTATAGCATACTTATTAGGTATTATTAAAAATATATTAAAAGGAATATAGGTAAATACGACAGTTTTAAATAATTACCCGATGCGAGTAAAGTTCGCCCTGTCTCCCGAGTCATGACTGGTTATTGAGGGACTATAATTACTTAATTTTAGCGTGCCTCTTCGGTTGTTTACCTAAAGTACTGCATCAATTAATTTTTTAGATAAAAATGTCTTCAAGCATCGTATTAACACGATTTTCTTGTTATACCTGTTTTTAGATGTTTTTAAAAGACGGTTTCCTGTAATTACCATTTTACGTAATTACACATACACCTGTACAATTAATCATGCACAAAAATAACCATTATTATAGAGAATTTGTGTTTCGCAGGATTTTTTTATTAATGGGCTACGCTATTTTCTTTCAGTTACTGCTTGTGATGCTCTTTGTTTATTTTGATTTGTTTCAGTTTTTTGTCACAAACATATCAATTAACACATGTTACGAAAGGAATTCCCTAAAGCCTTTAAGAATGTTACTTAAAAACAAACCAGATAGAAACTTAATTTTTAATTTGATATTCTTGATACATGTTTTTTCTTCCTTGTTTTATGCTATAAGAGTGGTTTATCTTATTCACTGGTAAATACGAATAACAAAAAAAAAAAAAAAAATTATATATATATATTTTTTTTACGAGATATATACAGAATTATATCCCATAATATGGCAAAGTATATCATTCTACTTCATTTGAGATGGCCTTTGAATTCTTTTGATCTCATACTGAAAGAAATAGCTTTTGTGAGCTACATTATTCAAAATCACAGTTACAGTCGATAACAAATGTGTCCGAACACTAGCAAGAGTTCCTATATAAAAAATGTAGAGTGAATACTGTTTTGTTAAACAAATCCTTGTAGAATCATGTTCTTAGTCAGTCTAAGAACATGATTCGACACGGATTTGTTTAACAAAACAGTATTCACTCTACTTTTTTTATATAGGAATTTTTGCTAGTGTTCGGGCGCTTTTGTTACCGACTGTACTAAATATACGCACAATTTAATTTTGCTGCATGCAATTTTTTATTATAAAGATTGCAATTTCTATTAAAGATTCACATTTTTAATTGAACAGTTGCACGCAGTCCTGTTAATAATTAAATTACAAATAATATGAATAATAAAATAAATCTCTCTAATATTTTAAGCATAATGTCTTACGTCTTAGTTTTAAATAGAATTTGAAATCTATGCATTTAAAATATACCATAAAATGTACATAAGCTTATTTAATATTCTTTAATATTTAATTCTCTATCGAATTAGGTATTATAATTAAATGAGTTATAAGCAAAGACGTCCTTCAGAAAATTACGTTCCCTAATTAAAAAGAATTCCAAAATTTTAGACAAGCTCATATATTTTAATATTCTTTTCAAAAAGCAACCTCGGAGACTAAAATCCATTATCAGAAATAGAATATTAGTAAGCCTAAGCTTCTAATGAATTTTGCAGAATATTGATAAATAGGTATTAAAAGACAATATTTTTATTTTAATGCTTGCACATAGTAAAGCAACTTCAGGAATAAACTCGAGAATCCGTTAATTAATTTGCAATTATATTTCGAAAAATGCGAACCATCCTATGCAGAAGAAGGTAACATCCAAATGGGGAGTTTTTTTTATCTGTTAAAATTTTAGAAAGATGCTAAAAAAAAGTAATAACATACTTCAACTGCTACTATTTATCGTTTTTTTTTTTTTTTTTTTTTTTGTTGAATGCATATAATACACGTGATATTTAAGATGAGTGTATGTGTCATCAATAACTTCAAAGGACTAAGCTATTTAAACTGTCAAGAAAGCAATTATTTACATATTTACATAACAGTAGAACTGCCAGATCAAACAGCATATACTGATACATTTCACAAAGAGCGCATCGTTTGTTCCTCCGCTGATCACATGATACGTTACCTACACAAAAAATATGATACGTAAAAAAATATGTCCTATTTGCTGCCAGGAATTCTCTGTAATTTAAGAAAATACGCGTATTTTCTCAAATTATAGAGAATTCCTGGCAGCAAATAGGACATATTTTTTACAGTGAGCACCTTTTCTATGGACTCGTAGTACCATCTAGTGTCTCACTGGACATCATACCCTTTAACGCGTGGCTCAAACGAGCGAGTTTTTTCTTTTAACTAGTACTACGTCTTACCGGTGGAAAGATATTTTATGAGTTCCATCAGGTAAATTAACCGTCTTTTTATCGTTGAAATCAGTTACACTAGGAGGAACTTCTTGACTACTGTTGATATTTTCAGATACATCATTTTTAGATACATCATTTAATACGTCATTTACAATAAATGTCCCTGTTGCTGTATCCCGAGGAGGTTGTGTTTAGTTGAAAGTACAAAAGTATCATTCTTACTAATATTTTGTTCACTGGGTAATAAGATTCAATGGGTGTGTTATCTGAAATGGATTCATAACAAACATCAAAATTTTAGCTATTAACATGCATAGGAAAGTTTTAATCGCCCTTTTTATTTCTTTTCTCCCTTATCTGTCTATTAGGTGTAACTCATTTATACGACATTTACACATTACTCCACAATTTTTTCTATTAAAACACACCGGCTACCTAACAATTTTATAATTTTACCTGACATCCACTCCCCCCTCCTCCCCTTCCAATGCTTTTTATAAAAACTGATGCGTTTACTTCATATTTATGAAAAGGTTCACTAAATTTAGATGTTGAGGGCAATACTAAATGTAGAACTATTCTAAGTGATCTACCGAATATTAATTCTGCCGGGGTTTTGCCAATCACTGCAACAGGTGTTGAATGATTTGACAACAAAAATCGAGAAATAGATAATGTTCTATCAGTCGTGTCAAGAATGTTAAGGGAACTTTTGACTGTACATATCTTTCAGCTTGTACATTCTAAGCAAGATGAAATCGAGGAATTAATGAGTGTTTTATGCCATTTATTCTCAGAAAGTCTCAAAACTGATACCAGGTGAATGAAGTACCGTTATCTGAAACTAACTCGACAGATAAATCAAAAGTTGCAAAAAATTTCTGAATGTAATTAATTGTTGTTTTACATTCAGTATTTGGTACAACTTGTACCTCTAACTATTTAGTATAGCTGATTACAACTACCAAAAAGTTATTTACCCTTGAGTGGACCTGCATGGTCTACATGCATTCTTTCCCAGGGTGTTAGTAATTGACCACTTAAGCACAAAATTCTAAAAAACAAGAAGAAATGAGAGAAAAGTTCTTAATCTAGTTGAGAGAATACATAACTAGCACCTAACAAAATGCTCTGTTACAATTTCCCAAAACAATTGATTATTTCATTCTATCTTAACATAGAAAAATTACAACGTTTTTCCCATTTACAAAATTATTAATGAATAAAGAAAAACTTAAATTTCATTCACTAATGATTTTTTATTAACAGTAATAAGTAATAATGAAATTCTGTTGCGCGTTTGTTTTTCAATATTGAGACAATGTTTGGCTATCACACTATAATGTTCAAATAGGTTTCAAATGAAATTTTAAAAATACATTTTTAATAATTAATGGGAGGAAAACAACACATAAAATTCTCGACGGTATTGTCCTATGCTGCAGCCGTGGAGGAGGGCGACATGGAGGTGGAGAAGAATAATAGAACGAGATAAGTTGTATGACTACATATCCAACCTTTTAATTAATTTCTAATTATTATTTTAGTTATAGAGTATGTTATTATTATTATAATAAATATGTGCGCATCTTATAAAAGTTGTTTCATCTTTTATTTATTTCTAGTTATTAGATTATTCAACTAGTTTTCTTACAAACATATTGCATATTTATTTAATTGCAATCGAACTTTTGATGTCAGTTTTTAAATCTATGAAATTATCTCTATTTTCACATTATCTTCTCTTGCATCAGAAGATTTCTGTTCCTTTAAGTATATCAAAAAGTTTATTAATGTTTAGGTGTTTTCTAATGTAGATTATTTTTGATATGTAAATGGTAAAATCAATATCTTTTATCATTAATTTGTTTTATCAATAAGTAATAATTTATCTAGAACATAAGCTATAATTTTATTATCACCAAAAACTGATAATTAGATTTAAGTTCTAAAAATCTTTTTTGGAAGAAAGAAGTAATATTTTAGATTATAATTTTAAAAATTTCTTTTTTCAACCAATATCTTTAATTTCTCAATAAAATATATTCTGCGTAAAATTTTCATTTTAACTAAAAATTCAAAGTTATAGTACTTATCGTAATACTTCAGATTCTTTAATTTATAAGACATTAAGTATTTTATTAATTTGTAAGAATGTGAGACCTCACACGTTTAAAATTACGCAGATATATCAAACGTTGGGGGAAGGCTCCTGAAGATTCGTTGAGATTGATTAATTTCGGTGCATAGTTTAAATTAGTAGGGTTTCTAAGTAACAGGAGAAAAGTAGTAGCGAAAGTTGCGAAGTTCGTATTTCAGCTGAATTTCGAGTATTTTTATGAAGATGGTTTTAGGTAAAGTTATTCCCCAGTCCAATATTTTTAAACATAGCAAATCTAATGCGTAAGTGTTCTTATGCGATTTTCCAACGCACATTGTACATGTTTTCCTTGGTAGTTAATCAAACGCAGTTGGGCATGCTTTTTCGTATGTTGAATTCACCCGCTTAACCCGGAACTATTTATACCAGATCATACATACAGTCGGCTGCAAAATTATTCGAGCACTAGCCAATAATTCCTATATTTAAAAAGTACACTTAAGACTGTTTTGCTAAGTAAATCCTTGTCGAATCATGTTCTTAGGCTGATTAAGAACATGACTCGACAAGTATTTATTTAACAAAGCTGTATTAAGTGTACTTTTTTTTGGCAAGGATTATTGCTAGTGCTCGAATAATTTTGCAGCCGACTGTACACTTATTTCACGACAAGGTGTCGCAAAAGAGACACCTTTGGGTATTCAACTCCCTTTCACCCACAATTTTTTAAAGATTTCCACTAAAAGATTGGGTTTATTATTTCTTGCTTCTTCAATTAAATTTTCTACATTTCTAGCAGTCAAAATGAGTGATCGAGAGGGTGTTGGAAATATGCAAAACTTACAGTTTTTTTTTTATTCAATCAAATTTTTAGTACATAATTATTTCCTTTTAAATGAAAATTCAAGTTAATCTATTCAATGTAAGATTGCAGAATATTTAATTACTAACAAGTTGAAAAAAAAAAATTAACATTATTTATTTATTTGTTTAATTGTTTTCAAACTTTAATTTCGATATCATTACTAAATAACGAAAAACGTCTTTTATTTAATTTTATCTTATTAGACGATCTCTATTTCTTTAACGTCATCATGAAATTAATTAATATTCAGGTGCTCATTAAAGCAGATACTTTTTGATATGCAAATGATAAGAGCAATAACAGTTGCCAGGAAAAAGTTTTATCAGATATTTATTAATTTATTTCAAGTGTAAGCTTCAGTAATGTAAGCTTCAAATGTAAGCTTCAATAATTTTATTTGTCATATTGTCATAATTTTATTTGAAAAATTAAGCATTAAGAAAAAAAGGTAACAGTTTTGATTTTTTTTTAATACTGTTTTATCCAACAATGAATTTTTCAGAGTTTTCAATAGTAATTTAATCTAAAAAATAAATAGAATATATAAATAATTCATATTTATTTTCTAATTGTTATCAGTATCCCTTTCAAATTGAATTTTACCTTAATAAATCATTAGTTTAGTTTTCTAAAACCTAATTTATCATATAGGGGAAAGTAGTGTACCTTGGACATAAGTGTGCCTCGGACCTATGCCCTTTCTTGCTCTATTTATTTAGATATGTAAACAATATCACACGCAGTTAAAATATTTACTGTTAGGAGTCTCAGTGAAGTAATCTACAATGTTTGCTTAGAAGCTCAACTTTTTGAAGAGTTCTTGAAAAAGTAATTTTTTTTTCAGATACTTTTATTTATTTCTATACCCACACCACACATACATTATACATTCTAAAATGAGTGTTATGCATCATGAAGAAGCTTTCTAGCTGTAACCACATATGCTTGTAATCTGGTTAGCCCAACCTGAACATCATGATTAGCAATTTCATTTTTTGTAACATAGTGGTGTACCTTGAACCCAATACAAGTAGTATACTTTAGACTGGTCATATTGTGTGGTGGATCAGAAATGCAGCTCCAAAGGTTAACATTTGGAATTGATCTACCCAATTGCAATCTTTATTATAAATAATTGTCAGTATTTTTACCAATAATCACAATACACTGTAAAAAATTTCAGAAACCTTTTTTGCCTTAACTGAAATGTTTCTGAATATTTGCGAGACCTACCGTCAATGGCATGTTTCCAATCAGTTGCGAAACGTTTCCTGTATTTTCAGAGTTGAAAAGCTGAATTGCGTTGACGCATGCGCAAATGATTCTGGCAACACACAGCGCCACACCACACGACCGAGACCGGAAAGCGGGAAGAAGTGAAGCATATGAAATCGGCAAGTGAACTTTTTTCCGAGTTAATTCTTAATATATTATATCCATATGCAAATTTATCATGATCAGATTAAAATCGCCCCTTTTATTTCTTTTTAAGTATTGTTATTTGAAATTATTAAAATGATACATTGTTGTAATTATTGTGATAAAAAGTTTAGTACCAAAACTAAATTGTTTCTGCATGTAGAAGAGGAAAGAAGAGAAGAAAGGTTTCCAATATACTTAGAAACATTTTTGAAAATTACATGCACCGTAGCTGCCCCATATATTCAGAAACGTTTCTGAATTTTTTTTACAGTGTATGACTTAATGTAGACTTTTTTAAGTTAATATTTAATATTTTCCACTTTTTAAACTCAAATTAGATTTAATAACGATACGATTGTGACAGATTAATGATTTTGAAATTAAAACAAAATTGTTTATTTGATTCCGTATATGTTTAGTTGATTAATAAATAGATTTTATTACATAAAACTGAATTTTTCTGTACCTTTTAATAAATGGTTAGAGGTACACTACCAGTGATGTTCCTTGAACCTAATTACACCTTTTTTTCTTTTTTAATATAATTGATAAAATTTTGAAATAAATATATTTTATATATAACACCATACAGTATTTAAGAAAGCTATTTGTATTTAGTTTTGGCGAATAATGACAAAATTAAAATTGGAAATGTCAAAATAGGTCCGAGTAACCCCAATCTCCCCTATTGGAAACCTTTTTAATTAGAAAAACATAAAACAGGTCGTTGAAAACACAATTTAATTTAAAGAGTTTCGGTAGAGTGTAAAAAATAAATATTACGATTTTCAAAATTATACTTAACTTTTGTAAAGATATTGTTTTCCGAGAAACAACGAAATGCTTAAAAGTTTTTTGACAAGATGTGTTTTAGGAATACTTCCCCTCTCTTTTATGTTAACTAAATATTTTCACATTTTTAAAGTGTGAATGTTACATAGCATCGTCCACATAAGCTTTTTCTGCATTATTTAATATTTTATAGATTATATCGACTATATTACATTCCATACACTATTTTGTTACTCTAAAAATACAACACAGAAAACACATTTTTGTACATAAAAATTACATTCTCCTTTAACACTTTTTACAGTCATTACATTTGAATCAATATTATTACTGTTGGACCGTATTGACATGAAAAGAAAAAAAATAATCTGGTGTGTCACTCACACGACTTTCTCTTACCCTGAAATTTATTACTATAAATACAGATTGGAGATTAAGAGGTAAGACAACGATGTTATGTAAACCTATGTTAAACAATTCAAATTAGGCTTCGGGAGAGTTTTATATGATAATTAGTTCTGTGTGAGGGGGGCTACCACCCCCTCAACCCCCCGTTACATTAATGCTCCCACATTTATATAGAATTTAATTCGGTTATAAAAAGAAAATTCTGTTTTTAAAAAATAATTTATTAAACTTTTTATTTAAAAAAATTATCTTTTATGATAATGCAGACGATTTCTATATTAGAGAAGTAGTATAACACCAAATATCCAAAAAAAAAAAAAAAAATTATTTTATTCTCAATATTTAAAAAAATAAAAAAATACGATTTTTTTTCTAAGGTTTTTTTTTTTTTTTTTTTTTTTTTTTTTTTTTTGAAAAAAAAATCGATAACTTTCTTTTAAATTATCGCAGATCGATGGTTCAACCATTCTTTTAAAGGTATTGGTGAGTTCTTTTGAAAGATACCCATCATGAAAATTTACTCCCCTCGAGGAGGGGACTTCCCCCCAGGGGAGGAGGCGAGGCTCCTACATACACAAATTCTTTTTCCCTGTTGACTATCTCTATTACAAAAAATATACATTCGCTTCATTTGATTTAGTACAGTCTATAGATGTTAAACTCTACTTACCTGCAATTTCCCCCATAGACGTAATGTATTTGATTACTTTTAAGTGTCCCTGTACACGAACCATTTGCTTCATCTCAACGAAACGCTTACTGTAATATCCCTATATGATACATATTTAGAATACCAAATTTGGAATGTCTGCTACTATTTGTTCTTGAGATATGCTGAAAACAGACAGACACACACAGAGACACGCACACACACAGACACACACACAGACCAACCGCAAAAAACATGATTTTCGTATTCAGGAGACCTCAAAACGTGTAAATATAACAAAATCTCACTTTCGAAAATTTGACCCAAAAACAATACTTTCTCCACCTTATGGGTAAGAGAAAGTAAAAAGAAGAAATATTTATAAATTAAAAATTAAATATCTTAAAATTAAATTATTACATAAAAAAAATACTGTATGAATGCATATATACCGGGTGATCCAAAAGTCACAGGAAAAATACATGTATATATATTATTCAAAAAGTATTGACCGAAGCACTATGTGGTTTTCACTAAAATGCACAGAAAGATATGGGAATTTTTTTAGGTAAGAAAAGATTTATTAACAAATTAGTTTAAATTTTCTTAATCAGGTAACGTTTTAATTGTACAGTTACTTTTTTACAGTGGCACAGCACATTCAACGACGTAACTAGAACTATAAATGCTCAATATGACAGTCGTCAGTCATAGGAATGACCGTCAGATGTTATGCATTGGAAATTCTCTAGAAAAAAAAAGCTTCAGATTCGCAATATAGCGTTATTTGATCAAGCGGGTCTGTTAAAAGTGCAACGGAACACTGCAAATATAACGCTATATGTTGTTGAAAAATATTATTTTACTTATATATATATATTAAAAAATCCGATGTTTCTCTGTACATTTTAGTGATAACCGTATAGGGAGGCGGGGCTCATGCATATACAAAATATTTTTTTTTTCCCAGTTGACTATCTCTATTACAAAAAATATATATTCGTTTCATTTGGTTTAGTGCCGTCTATAGATGTTAAACTCTACTTACCTGCAATTTCCCCCATAGACGTAATGTATTAGAATACTTTTGAATGTCCCTGCACACGAACCATTTGCTTCATCTCAACGAAATGCTTACTGTACCGCCCCTATATGATACACATTTAGAATACCGAGTTTAGAATTTCTGCTACTATTTGTTCTTGAGATATGCTGATAACAGATACACAGACAGACAGACACACAGACCATTCACTAAAAATATGATTTTCGTATTCAGGGGATCTCAGAACAAGTAAATATAACAAAACTTCACGTTCGAAAATTTGACCCTAAACAATACTTTCTCGACCCTATGGGTAAGAGAAAGTAAAAATATATACATATTGCTAAGATTGTTTTAGCATCAAAATCATCTAACTAAAAGAAATTTCCTAAAACTTACCTTGCAAATTTTGTAGAATTTAAATTTTCTGATTTCCTTAAATTCCATTATATGAAATTACTAAATGTTCTTGGTAATTCGTTATATGGCAGTAAAAATACAATGATTTTTCAAACCTCGAGAAGTTATATGCCGATTTTTTTTTCTTTTATAGAATGTTAAATCTTCCTTGTTTGTCAATTATAAAAGGAGTGTAAGGAATAAATTACTTTTCCATTTAATTCGAATGACTAAGATTGAATTTTTATAGATGTTTTCATCTAATATATATATATATATATATATATGAGGATAAATGCGTTTCTACTAACTAAACTACATCTAATAAAAAAAAAAAATTACAATGGGTAATCATATATAAAATTGGATTTTTTTTTTCACATTTTTTTCCTTTTTCTAAAAAAAGAAAAGAAAGAAAGAAATAGCCTCGAACTTCAAACGCACAAAGAACATTTCTAAACTCACGGTTTTCCGATTTGGTCATGACTGCAGTCAGGGAACAACTGCAAATTGAAGAAAAACATAAATACTTTAGATTACTCTGTATATTAAAACACAAGGCATTTTCTTTAAGACCAAAATCGTGCGATATGAGCATGCTCTGAAGGCCATTCCTTTCTTTAGACGTAATCAGGGAAATGAACTCGCTTTGCTTTGAACCAATCCGAAGTGTCCGAAATAGGCTCTATGACTTTCACTCGAGACGTAGACGTCCGTTCGTGTTTACCATCTAGCTTTGTTAGTTACTGCATTTTTTTACTTTTTTTCTGCGTAGTGTAAGTTATTTTGTTTATTTAAGATATTCCTGTTTGCGTTTTAACCTTTTTTCTGCAAACTGTATTTGAATAACGGTATTTATTTTTTTTGTTCAGTTATATCTAACAATGTTTGTTTGAAATTTGGTCATTCAAAATTTCATACATAGTACTAAATAGTAACAGAAGGAAGCAATAACTGCATCTGAATAAGTATTGAATTGAACAGCGATTGGATGACATATTCAAGTACAGCACTTCATGGAGCTTCAATATGATGCCATAGATCATCGACCGTAATTACTGGTGAGTGGTGGGGGGGCAGTCGCTTTTCAACGATTAAACAGTCACTTTCTTCGGTGCGAGATCAGGAGAACGCGCTGGCCAGAGCAACAGTCGAGCACAATCTGTATCAAAGAAGGTCCGGACAATACAGACAACTTGCGGTCGTGCATTCTCCTGCTTAAACAATGCACTACGAAGGCCTCGAATTCAGGGCAGAGCAGTGGGCCTTAACTCACCACAAATGTAATGGCACTTTTTCAGAGTGCCAGGAATGCGAACAAGAAGTGATCGAGACATGTATCCAATGATACTTCATACCATTACTGCGGGTGATGGACAGTATGAAGATGTCGACTGCCAGCTGGCAATATGCATTATTCGCAATGCCGTTAAATATGGATGAGGCAATCTTGATGCAGTAAACAGGATTGTGATTTGTCTGAAAGGCGACGCCACGTCATTCCTTCGTCCAGGTTCGATGTTTATTACAAATTAAAGGCGCCCATATACGTGATGCAGCTTTGAGGATAATCAAAATTTTGGTAGCCGCATACTGGGTGATCACCTGTTGTGATGGTATGTGGTACCATTCGATACATGTCTCGATCACCTCTTGTTTTTATTCCCGCCACGGCCATTACCTTTCTCACGAATTAAAGCCCGTTGCTCTGTCCTGTATTCAAGGCCTCCGAAGCGCAATATTTAAGCAGGACGATGCACAACTGCAAATTTTCCGTATTGTCTGAAACTTCCTTGATTCAGAATGTGTTCGACTGTTGCTCTAGCCAGCGCGTTCTCCTGATCTCGCATCAATGAAAATGACTGTTTAATTGTTGAAAAGCGACTGCGCCCCCCCCAACCACTCACCAATGATTTATGATCGATGAATTGTGGCCTCGTGTTGAAGCCTTATGAAGTGCTGTACCCGAATATGTCATCCAATCGCTGTTCAATTCAATGCCTAGCAGATACGTGTAGTTATTGCTCCCATATGGCGCTGCTATATGTACTGTTTTCTCAGGTTTCTCCAAATTTCCCAGGATTCCATATCCTCCAAATTTCTCGGGATTACTCCAAATTTCCTGAAAATGTAATCAATTACCTTCCTACTACACTGTATGTGTTCAGTAAATGTCATTCTAAAATTTGCATTCCTTCTTGGTGTTGCATATTGGATGGCCAGCAGTGTAGTAGATCATTTGATTATTCAGGTAAGTTTTACATCTCTGAAATGCGTGTTTCAAAAAATAGCTTTTTTTTTTTTTTTTTTTTTTTTTTGTTTTTGTTTTTACCCGCCATTTAAAATTTCTTTTAGATGTCTTTACGACATATATATTAGTTGATAAGAGTCATGATTAGTTAGGTCAATTTCTTTCTTTTTTGACCACACTATCTCTAAAAAAAGTTCACAATATATAAAATAGGGAGTAATGGAATTAATGTGTTTGTTAATTATTAGATATTTTTAAATATAAATATTTCATAAATTTTAATTTTTTTCTACGATTAAATAACATAAAGATTAATTTAGTTACATTAATAATCTGGTGTGTCACTTACACGACTTTCTCTTACTCTGAAATTTAATGCTATAAATACAGGTTGGAGATTAAGAGGTAAGATAACGTGTACTGTTATCTAAACCTATGTAAAACAATTCAAATTAGGCTTCGGAAGAGTTTTATATAATAATTAGTTCTGTGTGAGAGGGGGTTACCGCCCCCCTCAACCCCCCGTTTCATTAACGCACCTACATTTATATAGAATTTAATTCGGTTATTAAAAAATAATTCTGTTTTTAAAAAATAATTTATTAAAATTTTTATTTAAAAAAATTATCTTTTATGATAATGCAGACGATTTCCATATTAGAGAAGTAGTATAACACCAAATATCCAAAAAAAAAAGTTTAATTTATTCTCAATATTACATTAAAAAAGAAAAAAAAAAAAAAAAAAAAAAAAAAAAAAAAAAAAATTTTTTTTTTTTTTTTTTTTTTTTTTTTGTTAAAAATGAAAAAAATTCCATAACTTTATTTTAAATTATCGCAGATCGTTAGTTCAACCATTCGTTTTAAAGCTATTGGCGAGCTCTTTTGAAAGATATCCATCATGAAAATTTACTCCCATCGAGGGGGCTCCCCCCCCCAGTGGGGGAGGCGAGTCTCCTATATACACAAAAAAATTTTCCAGTTGACTATCTCTTTTACAAAAAATATATATTCGTTTCATTTGGTTTATTCCAATCTATAGATGTTAAACTCTACTTACCTGTAATTTCCCCCATAGACGTAATGTATTTGAATACTTTTGAGTGTCCCTGTACACGAACCATTTGCTTTATCTCAACGAAAAGCTTATTGTAGCATTCCTAAGTGATATAGATTTAGAATAACGAGTTTGGAATTTCTGCTACTACTTGTTCTTGAGATATGCTGATAACAGACACACAGACCATTCGCTTAAAACATGATTTTCGTATTCAGGGGACCTCAGAACATGCAAATATAACAAATACTCATGTTCGAAAATTTGATCCTTAAACAATACTTTCTCGACCCTATGGGTAAGAGAAAGTAAAAAGAGTACTTTTCTTAATAATGTAATTGTTTTTGTCCCGGTAAGGGCGACTATATAAATGACTCGTTGATTATCTTTTTGCAATCTTGTGAGAGGAAAAATGCAGCAAAGAATGACATTTTTTCTTTTTTATAACAATTAAAATTTTAAAATAAAAAAAAGGTTTTAAAAAGCATGTTATGTTGCATTCTGGACTGTTATATTGCATTTATTGCCCAAGAGAATAAAATAAATTAGGAAAAGTTTGTTTTATAATGAATAAAAGTATTTTTTATTTTTTTTAATTCCACTGCTATGTGAAAGGAAAGGAAACCGAAACTATCTTACAAAACATTTCAGATTCGTTTTACTTTATTCTGCTGTATTTATTTATAGAAGAAAGTACTGAATCTAAAGAAAATTGACATCCTGTTTGCAGTGGATTTATACGATTTGTGATGTGTTAAACACTATTTGAACATTTACAGACTAGCTTTAACAGTCTCTACTTGGCAAAAATTATGTAGCAGCCCTAAATCGAGAACTAAGGAACGAAATTATAAAATGTTTATATGTTTCTCCTGTTTCCACGAATGCTGTATCTCAACTGCTATGAGTAATAACTGCGCGAAACTTTATATATGAAATGGCCATTGTAAAAGAATGGTTATATAATTTGGATGTATATCGAGCTACAGGCTTTTTACTGTTATTTAACTTCTGGCGTTTACCACATAGCTCCATCTTAGAATATAATATGGTTGAAATTACATCAAATCGCATGTCTAAAATGTTTATTGTATAAAGCTACGGCATTTCTCCCCCCTCCCCCCATGTATCTGGTAGTGTTACTTTCATGAAGAATGATACACCGAAGAATGTTTTGTGTTGCCGAAAACGCACTAAGTTACCATTTCTGGTGTTTTATATTATAGAAAAAATTAAATTTTATTTTGTTTCCTTATTCAGCATTTTTCTTTTAATAAGTGCAAAAAGAAGAAGATAAGAAAATGTAGCTTTATGGGAACAGTGTTTTGTATGGGGAAAAAAAAAAGTAGTAGAAAATTTCTTAACACGTTTTGGAAATTAAATTTATAAAGTCTTTACTTTTTCAATATTAATAGCATCATAAGCATTTAACTTTCAACCCAGTTAATAAACTAATTTACTTTAATAGTTGTAATTAAGTTATTTAAGAACTGACGGAATATTAGAGGCAAAAAGTAGTTATAATAATTGTGTAATATCGAAGAAAAGCTTTCTTCGATGAAAAAGATGATTTATTCTAATAAAACATGCTAACATTTTTATAGATGAGCCGTTAAAGTTCTTAACATGTTTCTTTTAATTGATTTATTTATTATTTTTACTAAAAGCAAATTCTGATGCTTTATTTATATATAAAAATAATGATAATTATTATTCTTAGAAAAGGAGAAAATTTTAATTCAGCACGAATAGTATTTTAAAGTTATATACTTATATATATATAGTATATATAAATCTAAGTTTATACCATAAAATTCTAAGCTTTTTCTTTACTTTTTTTCTATACTTATAAGAAGAAAGTGTTGATTTCGTGAAAATTTTCGAACTCCAGTTTCCAATTGGTTTTATACGTTTTGAGAAGTACACTGTAAACGTAAATGTCTTAAATTCAGTTTAAAAAGTGTCTTATATGGATGATCATTTTTTAAGCTAAAAAAATGTCTTACTTTTTAAGACACCATTTTGCCTCTGAAATTAAGACATTGCAAGTTTCTTAAAACGCCACCATATGTTTTAGGTTTAAAAACACCGCCATATGTTAGGCTTAGCAACACTATCGTTTTTAAGGCTTTTTAATAAATAATAAAACAAATATGTATGCGTGCGATTTTGTTTTTCTCTTAAAAATAAATTTTAGAATTATTTAGAGCCTAAATAAATAATTTATCTGTATATTAAAAAAAAAAAAAAAAAAAAAAAAAAAAATGTCGCTGCCGTCAATTTATTTTGTCTGCGACAGCCTCTTCTCGCGGACAGCAAAGTACTCTGCATCATGAGAGGTATTACTGTGTTCCGAATACTTCAAGGAAGGCATTTCAGGCAGTTAGAAATCTTTATCATCTTAATTAACGAAGTTATTACTTAAAAACATCGGGTTTATAAAAGTACTCTATTTCTCATTAAAGAAATAATTTCTCTTATTACATCATTTTCCATAACGACGTCATTCTCTACAGAGAATAAAAAACGTTATCACTGGTGTAAAAACATAAAAAAAAAAAACCCTTTTCGGCAAGCTTAAAGGCAAAGGTAGATTCCTTTACGTTAATGTTACAATTGTAAAGAAATTTTACATATGCATTAATACCTAGCCAATGGCTTTGTTCCCACACATTGCATTATTTACGTCACTATTCTGTTTTCAAAAAATTTAATTTTCAACTACAAAAGGGTTTTATTCATTCTACTTAAAATTTTAGGCTAAATTTATTGGTTTGTAAATGTTTCAATTTTTTAAAATTCAAGCTCATAATCATTCAACAAATAAAAGCCTTAAAGATATACAATCCCAGCAATGGTGAATCCCGGAGGGGGCTATTGGGCTACACCCCCCTCCCCACCCAAGCTTAATCAAAATTATATTTTTTATTTAAAATCCATATAACTGTTGTTCAATATATTTCTTTTAAAAGAAAAAGTAATAGAAACGTGAAAATGCACTTGTGATCTTACTGGTTCTGGTAAGCCTGGCGTTGTTATGGTCAAGTCAAATACAGATAAGTGGTAGCGGTTTTTGGATAGTTATTTCATTGTAATTTTTATTGAATTATTGAAAGTTTTGTATTGTGTTTTTGTGATTCTTATTGTCAGATGAGTAAAAATTGTAAAGTGAAACTGTTTTGGTTCACATAAGCTGGAACATTAACATTAACATTAGTTAACATTTGACCATTTGGCACCGCTGAATTTCAATGTTACTTGTTATGAATTTAGTAAATTGTATGATTTGGCGAGATTTTGGTGACAAATATTGCGACTTAGCAATGAAATTTGTGATTTGGCGGCAAAAGTTGATAGTTGACGACGAAATTTTTGACTTGGCGACAAAATTTGGCGAGCTTGGAGATGGAGAAAGGCAGCTTTGGCGTCATTATATTTTCTTTCCTCGCGAAAACCTCATATCTCTTCACAGACCAATATCTTGTTTCGACAAGATAAAAAGTCAAAGGAAGCTGTAACGTATTACTCTCAGTCGTAAATTTTAAATTCTTGCCTAAACTAACATTCTAAACTATTCACCACAAACGATATTTGTATTAAGATTGACGTATTATTTTAATTTTATATTTTTAAATGATTAAAGCGTTTAACAAGGTTTGTAATTAACACACTTTTATTAACTTGATATGATGCAACTATTAATGTATGTAACGGAATTTTGCAATTCAATTTTCGGCAACTTCTTGTCGTCCAAAGGACCTGAAATTTTGCACACGACTTCATAATCAATGACAATACTAGATACAAGTGTTTCCAGGCACTTTTCCCATCAGGGGCAGGTTCCAAGGGCAAACAAAAAATCTATACTTACACAAAACTATCGTTTGTGACACAGGATTTGGATGTACTTGTATAATGTCGAGTGGCAACAATTAATTTTTTTTAAATAAAGATTTAAAAGTATGTAATAGATTTCTAAAACATTTATTCGTTCATTTTTCAATAAAGGAGTGTTCTTTATTTTTTTTAAATGGTATAATTTTATTTATCAAAATAAGGGAATTCGAGTAATGAAATACTTTAATTTAAATTTTCATGAAAATACACTTCAACGGAAAATTCATTAAAATCGTCCCTAGTTCATTTGTTAAAGGGATTCCTAAATGTCCCCAAATTTATTTCATTTTCTACCATGCCAGTTTAATTCGTTTAGCATCGATTTACAAGATTTTTTTTTTTTTAACGATAACATTTATCTTTTACCTTATAGCATCAATGTCATAAACATAAAGCTAAGTCCAAATCTGCTTAGCCTTAAGATATGTTGAGTTTATTTACTTATTTTTTTATTAACTTTTATTTTATTTGTTTAAAATCATGGATAAAATTTCATTTCATTTTTCTCAGTACATTGTTGTAATTGTGACGTCATATTTTCTGTTAAATTAAACTTTTATTTTTTTTCTCAATCAGATTATTATATTGTTTAAAAACATGATTAAAATTTTATTATATTTTCAGTGATCTTTTTTATTATCTTTTGCACGTGCATCAGATTATAAATTTTTGCAATGAAAGCTATAGAAAATGTCGGCTTCATCACAAGAAAAATCACTTTTTAACTTGTAACTTTTAAGCAATTGAAGTTATCGAAAACATTTAAATACAAAAGTTGTTCTTTAGGGTAAGGCGGTAATTCGCCTGATTTGAAGTATTTTCCTATTTTCAATATTAAAGAAATTATGGGCAAATAAAAATTTCCACCCCCCACCATTTCCACTCCCTTTGAGTAGGATACCCCATCTACGAACTTGACCGAGATTTTTACTGTCCTGACAACATATCTCGAGCTGGTTAAATTTAAATAAAAATTACTCCAGTTATCGTGTTCACAACTTAACGTGGGAAAAAGCGTTATACATATATATATATATATATATATATATATATATAAACTTTTGAACGGAGGGTGGTTTTGGGTTCTAGGGGTCATGATCGGTGAAGATATGAAGAAATTTTCCAAAAGTCGTGTCATGAGAACCATTGCAATAGGTAGATCTCCTATAAGGAATCTACCTAAATGTCATTGTTCCTATACGCAAGTGAAGTGTGACGTCACTGACCGTCCGTGGATGCAAGAAAAATATTTCCTTTGTTAATCGCTCATTGGATTTTCGGTAAAATATTATTAAAAATCGAGGAAAATTATTTCCCGATTTCAATCCCCATATTTAACTATAGATATGTATTAGTTATCGCAGTGGGCATGCATTAGATTATGTTGTTTTTGCTAGAAAATTGATAAAATTTTAATTTTAAATTTCAAAACTCTAGAAAAAAAAAAAAAAAAAAAAAATAGCAAACTTCCACATTCGATTGAAAACATAAACATTTCATTCCAAATGATGATATTTACACAATAAATATCCGACTAATATACTAATTAAAAGGAAAATGATAAATATTCTATCAAAATTTGAAGTCAAATTTGTTTTGAAATGTCTAAATAAAGTATTTGATATAAGATACTCATATGTTGCAGCGTAATAGATTTCATATCTGTCATCCTTGGCAGGAAAAAAAAATCGATAAATTATCTGGCGAACATATTTAATTCCTTTCAAAAAACATGATTATTTTAACAACTTATATTAAGAGAGTAATGAATAATATGAAACAATATTTCGTACAATATATATTACGAAAATATACAACTGGCATGTATATTATCGCATTACGTTTTTGATCGCCAAATACAAAAAGCGCCTAGAACGACAGAGTCTTGAAATTTAAAATAAAAATTTTGTCAATTTGACAGCAAAATAACTCAATCTAACACATTCATACGATAAATAATACATATCTATACCCAAATATGTGGATTAAAATCGGGAAATAATTTTTCTCGATTTTTAATATTTTTTTACAAAAAATTCAATGGGCGATTAACATAGGAAATTTGCTTATGGAAATCTGTTTCTTGGTCAGTGATATCATCACTTCGCCTGCGTATTGTTGTCCACAAATATATATATATATATACTAGCTGTTACCCGCGACTTCGTTCACGTGGAAATTTTGATGTGTATATGTGGGAACCATAGAATAATAATAAAGGAAGAAGGAGCATAAGGTTTCTACATAAGCTGTTGTGTTGCCACAAAAAACAGCGATTATTAACAAGCCTTTATTAACAAACTTCAATATTGAGAGGAGCAAAAGTAGCTTTCGCTGGCATTTCACTAAAAGGGGTTTGTAAGCTTTAAGACTATTAGCGTGCTCCTTCTTCCTCTATTATTATTCTATGGTGGGAACTGACGGTTTGATCATAATATGTAATGAAATGAAACCTTATCATTGTGGTGCTGTGCAAAACAGAGTCTGATAAAGTACACTCAAAAAAATTTGTAACTCATTGAAAGCGAAAATAAAATGCCAAAATAAATAAATAAATAGTTATCGCCAACATGGCGATAAAAATTTAAAATTCGTTCATAGGGATTCTGTACTAAAACAGTACTGCGTTGTGGAAGTATAAAAACTGGGTCGTCAATTATGAATTTTATTTCGAAACCTTTCTTTGTATGATTTTAGTTCACTATTGCACAATATTAATCTGTTTCTAATAATAATTTGGTGACTGGTTAATTAAAATTTTAACTATGTGGTAAAATTCATATAATATTTATGAGTTTCAATTTTTTTTTTTTTTTTTTTTTTTTTTTTTTTTTTTTTTTACAAATAAATGATTTTTTTTTATTTATTTATTTATTTTTTTCATTTCCCGGCGAATTGTTGAATAATATTTTAGTTCTTAAACAATTTTGGACGGCTTTGTCCGCTTCGCTGGCAAACTCTTTTCTATATGCTTTATGAAAAAAAAAAAAAAAAAACTGAAACCGGTCAAAAGCTTGCTTTGTGTTCCCGCTGCCTTAGGCAGCGCTTGTTCGTCCTTGCAATCTCCGGTGCCTGTCCCTATTGCCTGCGACAATGGCTTACCCGTGGGCTTCCATTTCGGTGCTTATCATATATGTCAGTTTCGATACGGCCAGTATCGAAAAATTTGAAGTAGCTCTTTTATATCCAAATCCCAGTTACATATGAACAATATTATACGTGATGTACATAATATTTGCTCTCAAGTTATTTCCTGTACTTATTTGATTTAATCAATCAACCATAGAATGACAGCAATTTCAAGCCACATGTAATATTATAATATGCTATGATCGACAACTTCTATCGCATGAGACAATTATTATTTTGTGGTTATATATACTTCATGCTTAGTTAATAGTAGTTGGTATATAGAAAAATAAATGAATTAGTATGTAAACTTGATCATGGTACAGCCTTAATGCCCTGGCGACTTTTAAATTTTTGTTGCCGTTTTAGACCAAAATATAATTTATGCGATTATTGTTCCTATACGCAAGCGAAGTGTGACGTCACTGACCGTCCGTGGATGCAAGAAAATGATTTCCTATGTCAATCGCCCATTGGATTTTTTGTAAAAAATGATTAAAAATCGAAGAAAATTATTTCCCGATTTTAATCCCCATATTTGGGTACACATATGTATTAGTTATCATGTGCATGTGTTAGATTGAGTTATTTTGCTGTCAAATTGATAAAATTTTAATTTTAAATTTCAAAACTCTGTCGTTCTTGGCGCTTATTTTACTTGGTGATCAAAAACGTAATACGAAAATATACATGCCAGATGTATATTTTCGTAATATGCATTGTACGAAATATTGTTTCATATTATTCATTACTGTCTTAAAATAAGTTGTTAAAATAACCATGATTTTTGAAAGGAATTAAATTATGTTCGCCAAATAATTTGGCGATATTTTATTTTTCTACCAAGGATGACCGATATCAAATCTATTCCGCTACAGCATATTAGTATCTTATATCAGATACTTTATTTAGACATTTGAAAACAAATTTGACTTCAAATTATGATAGAATATTTATCATTTCCCTTTTAATCAGTATATTAGTTGGATATTTATTGTGTTAATACCATCCTTTGAAATTAAATGTTTGTGTTTTCAATCGAATATGGAAGTTTGCCATTTTTTTTCTAGAGTTTTGAAATTAAAAATTCAAATTTTGTCAATTTTACAACAAAAATAACTTAATCTAATGCATGGACATGCTAACTAATACATATCTATACCTAAATATGCGGATTAAAATCGGGAAATATTTTTCCTCGATTTTTAATAATTTTTTACAAAAAATCCAATGGGCGTTTAACATAGGAAATATTTTTCTTGCATCCACGAACGGCCAGTGACGTCATCACTTCGCTTGCGTATTTCTATTCCTTGGCGAAAAATGTCCGATCTACTTCAGCATCAAAATTATTAAAAATTGTCAAGAATTATCAATAAGAAAATACCTTTACCATAATGCTAAATTAACTTTTATGCCAAGCGTGTTTAATCCGCCATACTAAAAAAAAAAATCTGAAGTTGAGGAATATAAAAAAAATGCTGTGAAATAAAATTCAGAAGAAATATGTTAGATTTGTAATGTTACTATTTTATTTTAAAATTATAATGTGTCATTTTCTCATCGACCAATTTAACATTTAGTAATTTCTTATTTTTCGCATGAAAGTATATTTCATTTTATGCTGAAAACAATAAATAAATATATCTCGTAAACTTTTTTTGGCAACAAATAAAAATTTAAATGGCTTATATTAAGTCAATATAAGTCAATAAGTTTATTATTTTCATATTTTAATTAATTTTAAAGATTTTTTCAATTTTTTTTTTCCTAAACCATTCCTGACCTATAAGGAAAAAAACAAAAAAAGAATGATCGAAATATATATATATATATATATATATATATATATATATATATTCTGCATTTAGAAAATTAATTTTATTACTTTTTTTTTTTTTTTTTTTTTTTTTTTGCCATTAAAGTGAATATATCTTTTTTACTTATAAACGTATTTTAAAATACTTCGGATATATTTTGGCATACAAAAATATTTAGATTTAAATTCAAACTCATTTATAAATGAAAGAATCTTCTTACTTAGTCCTGATAATTCTTTAACATTACAGAATTACTGGGATTTCCGTAATGCATTTCATGTTTCTAACTATGGCAACAAAAAAGTTCATCACCTAATTTTTTTATAATGAATCGAGTAGATTTTATTCTTCGCTAATTTAAGAAGTAGATAGGAAGGAAGGTACTTTTCATTTCGCCGGCATAAATGTCGCCATACAAACTTTATTGGCGACAACAATGCATTTATGGATTAAAAATAAATTTGTAACTTTTTTTTTTTTTTTTTTTTTTTTTTCAAATTTAAAGTTTATTTATATACGTTATTATGGATTTGACAAAATAAATGTTATATTATATTTTATGGGACAACACTTTTAAAAGCTAGCTTTAAGCAAAATTTTAGAAAATTTAATTCTTAAAGCATAAAATAGGTAAAATAAAATAAGCAAACGGTCGTATCTCTTTTTTTTTCTTATTATTATTCGTAGTGTTGTCCCATAGTGTTTTGACATAATTACTCTTTCTTAGGTGCTTATTGATTGACGTCGATTATATCATTCTTGGCACCTTTATCGCCCATCCGGCAAAATGGAAAAGTACCAAAGATGATTATTATATGAAGCTGCAGGAGGTTTTTGCAAGGAGTTATATCAAAAAATTCTTCGCCAAATAGTGACATAAACTGAAATTTCACCAAGGGGTTAAAAAATTCCCATTTGCGCGATTTTTCTTCCAATTTGCGCAAACAAAGTAAAAATACAAGAATAGAACAAGTTCTCAGACTCATACACAGCGAGGTGGGGGTGTCCTGCGATTTTTATTTTTCAAGTGCGCGAAGCGTATATACGTGGGTGATACTGATTGCTACGAAAACGAGTAACCATCGTTTCCAGATTCATGCACAGCTAGGTAGGGGTGTCCAGTGATGTTTTTTTTTTCGGGGGGGGGGAGGGGTCATGTACGCGAAGCGTATATACGTACGTGATACTGATTGCTCCGAAAATGAGTTACCAGCCTCTTCATACTCATGCACAGAGAGGTAGGGGTTTCCAGTGATGTTTTTAGGGTTTTTACGTGCGTGGTAGTGTTTGCCGCGGAACCGAGTTACAGGTGTTCTCAGATTCACGCACAGCGGGGTAGGGGTGGCTAGTAATGTTTTTTTTTTTTTTTTTTTTTTTACGTGCGTGGTAGTGATTGCCGCTGAACCGAGTTACGGGCGTTCTCAGATTATCAAGTGAAAAAGGAAGAAATCACCTGCACGATCTGTCCTGCAATTTCCGGTCGCGCAAATGAGAATTTTTGACCTTATCGCGCGAATAGGAATCGCGCAAGTGATACTATTTAATACCTGTAATACAAAATGGTCTAGTAATTATAAATTTCTTTTTTTTTTCTGAAAAAAAAATAATAATACCGATGTTTAGCATAAATACCGATGTTTAGCATATATTTTTAAAAACTTTCTGTCGCTGGCGTCTTTTTTTTCTTTTCTATTTTTTTGTCTGCGACAGCATCTTCTGGCGGAGGGCAAAGTGTTCTGTATCATGAGAGGTATCACTGTGTTCCGAATACGTCAAGGAAGGCATTTAAGGTAGTTAGAAATATGTATCATCTTAATTAACGAAGCTATTAATTAAAAACATCGGGTTTATAAAGGTACTCTATTTGCCAATAAAGGAATAATTTCTCTTATTACATCATTTTCCACAATGACGTCATTCTCCACAGGGAAATAAATATGTTATCACTGGCGTAAAAAAATAAAATTAATTTCGCAAATAACTTTTTCTTTCTACTTTTAGAAATTTTATTTTATTTCTGGCAACTTATGTTTATGTTTATTTTATTTATTTATTTATTTTTATGTGTTCTTTTTTTTTTTCTTTTTTTTATAAGGAAATAAAGTTGTGTCTGTGCAACTGACCGCGTTTCTTTTTGCCATTAAAGTGATACGTTATTATGGATTTGAAAAAAATAAATGTTACATACACTACTGGCCATTAAAATTGCGACACCAAGAAGGAATAATAATTACCGAATGAAATTTGTTGGACACATACATTATAGTAGGAAGAACAATTGACTAAAATTTCAGGAAATTTGGAGCAATATGTACTGAGAAAACAGTACATAAAGCAGCGACCTCTGTGAGCAATAACCGCATTTATCTGCCTAGGCATTGAATAGAACAGCGATTGGATGACATGTACGGGTAGAGCACTTCATGAAGTTTTAACACGATGCCACAATTCATAGATCGAAGTTACTGGTGAGTGGTGGGGGCCAGTCGCTTTTCAACGATTAAACAGTCATTTTCATTGGTGCGAGATCAGGAGAACGCGCTGGCCAGAGCAACAGTCGAACACATTAGGCATCAATGAAGGCCCAGACAATATGGACAACTTGCGGTCGTGCATTGTCCTGCTTAAATGTTGCGCTTCGGAGGCCTTGAACATAGGGCAGAGAGATGGGCCTTAACTCGTCAGAAATGTAATGGCTGGTATGCAGAGTGGCGGGAATGAAAACAAGAGGTGACCGGGACGTGTATCCAATGGTACAACATACCATCAATACAGGTGGTGACTCAGTATGCGGCTACCAAAATTCTGATTACCCTCACACTGCTTCACTGATATGGGCGCCATTAATGTGTGATCAACGATGAACCTGGACTCAGGAATGGCGTGAAGTCACTTTTCAGACAAATCACAATCCTGTTTACAGCATCAAGATTGTCTTATCCGTATTTAACGGCATTATGAATAATGCACATTGCCAGCTGGGATTCGACATCATCATACTGTCCACCATTCGCAATGATGTTATGGGTTCCCATTGGACACACGTCTCGATTACTTCATGTTCGTATTCCTGGCACTCTGAAAAGCGGCCATTAAATTTCTGATGAGTTAAGGCCCGCCCTTCTGCCCTGTATTCGAGGCCTCCGTAGCGCAAAATTTAAGCAAGATAATGCACGACCGCAAGTTGTTTGTATTGTCCGGACATTCTTTGATATAGAATGTGTTCGACTGTTGCTTTGGCCAGCGCGTTCTCCTGATCTCGCACCAATAAAAATGACTGTTTAATCGTTGAAAAGCGACTGACAGTAACTTCGATCGATGAATTGTGGCATCGTGTTAAAACTTCATGAAGTGCTCTAACCGTACATGTCATCCAATCGCTGTTCGATTCCATGCCTAGGCAGATATGTTCTGTTATTGCTCACAGAGGTCGCTGCTTTATGTACTGTTTTCTCAGTACATATTACTCCACATTTTCTGAAATTTTAATAAATTGTTCTTCCAACTATAATGTATGTGTCCAAGAAATTTCATTCCGTTATTATTATTCCTTCTTGGTGTAGCAATTTTAATGGCCAGTAGTGTATATATATATTTATGGGACAACACTTTTAAAAGCTAGCTTAAAGCAAAACTTCAGAAAATTTAATTCTCAAAAATATAAAATAAATAAAATAAGTTAGGTGCATAATGATTGGCGTCGGTTACATCGTTCTTGGCAACTTTATCGCCTCGTCGGCAAAATGGGACAGTACCAAAGAGAACTAATAATTGGAGCTGCAGGAGGTTATTAAAATAATAATAATAATAAACATTTTCTCTTTCTCGATATTTTTGAATGTCTAAAATTATTACCTTGCAGTACAATAAAAATACACAGAGAGTACTATATACTGCCATAAATTAACTAAAAAAAAATCAATAGTAAAATGTACGGGCATTAGAGGAAATATGTTTGTTCTATTATTTTTAAAAGGTTATTTTAATTTAATTAAAAGGTTCTATTTTTTTTTTTTTTTTTTTTTTTTTTTTTTTTTTTTAACAAGCAATTCTACCAAAAAATTCATCTCCAAACAGTGACAAAAACTTAAATGTCGCCAAGGGGTTCATGTACTATATCTATAACACAAAATGATCTAGATATTATGAATTTCTTTCTTTTCTGAAATAAATATTACTGATATTTAGCACATCATTTCATTAAAAAAAAATATATATATATATATATATATATATATATATATATATATATTATGTATTTCAGTTTGACATTGAATTTTAATTCGACATATATTGCGATATATATATATATATATATATATATATATATATATATATATATATATATATATATATATATATATATATATTCTTTTTCTTGTTTTATGCAGTATTAATTTTCCTATTCAGTGAATGGTAAGATTGCGAATAGACGGGCAAAGCGCCACAGGGGTTAAAAAGTGAAGCGATTCGGGGGTGGCGAAGCCTCCTCGGGGGTTGGTGGTCGGAGCGAACAGAGGGTAGAGACCCTATGAAAGCAAAAATATATAGCAAACGAATTCAGGATTAGAATTCAATTAATACAAATCATTAAAAAAAAATTCATAAATAAAATAAAATAGTAAATATATCAATATAAAAATATAAATATATATATGGACAAATTTATATGACAAATAGACTGAAAAACATTGAAAACCGCCCACCTTTCGCTGCATTTGCGCATTGGTTTATAAATACTCTGTTTTTTTTTTTCTTTTTAAATAAAAATTCAAGTTTTATTTTTACTAATTTTCAAGATTTATTTTATATATACATTTAAATGAATAATATCCCTTTCTATAATATTTTATTGTTTATTTTATTTATTTTTAGATGTGTAATTTTAATTACAACACCTATCTATAAATACATTTATTACCCAAATATGTTATACATAAATATTATTATGTACAAAAATACCCACTTTTTGTATTTAAAATATCAACCGTTTAATATTTCTGCTTGTAGAATATGATTTTTTTTTCTTTTCACATTAAAAGATTAATATGGCTTTCAAAAATTCACATTTTCATTACTACGCGTATAAATTCCAGTGCGCTATTAGATAATGCAAAATGAATCTCTGTCCTCTCTTTTTACTTTCTCTTACCCATACGGTCGAGAAAGTACTGTTTTAGAGTCAACTTTTCGAACGTGAGTTTTTGTTATATTTACATGTTCTGAGGTCCCCTGAATACGAAAATCATGTTTTTAGCGAATGGTCTGTGTGTCTGTTATCAGCATATCTCAAGAACAAATAGTAGCAGAAATTTCAAACGGGGTATTCTAAATGTGTATCATATAGGAATGCAACAGTAAGCTTTTCGTTGAGATGAAGCAAATGGTTCGTGTACAGGGACACTCAAAAGTATTCAACTACATTACGTCTATGGGGGAAACTGCTGGTAAGTAGAGTATAACATCTATAGACTGCACTAAACCAAATGAAACGAATATGTATTTTTTGTAATAGGGATAGTTAACTGGGAAAACATTTTGTGTATTTTTGAGTCCCCTCCCCCTCTAGGGGAGTAAATTTTAATGATGGGTATCTTTCAAAAGAGCTCGCCCATACCTTTAAAACGAATGGTTGAACCATCGATCTGCGATAATTTAAAATAAAGTTATCTATTTTTTTTTAATTTCTAACCAAAAAAGAAAACTTTTTTTAAATGTAATATTGAGAATAAATTCAACTTTTTTTTATTTATTTTTTTATTTAGTGTTATAGTACTTCTCTAATATGGAAATCGTCTGCATTATCATAAAAGATAATTTTTTTAAATAATAATTAAAAAAAAAAAAAAAACAGAATTATTTTTTAATAACCGAATTAAATTCTATATAAATGTTGGTGCATTAATGAAACGGGGGGTTGAGGGGGGCGATAGCCTCCTTCACACAGAACTAATTATGATATAAATCTTTTCCGTAGCCTAATTTGAATTGTTTAACACAGGTTTACATAACAGTACTCGTTATCTTACCTCTTAATCTGCAACCTGTATTTATAGTATTAAATTTCAGGGTAAGAGAAAGTCATGTGAGCGATACACCAGATTACTTAATTTTACTACAAGGTATGTTCATTGTATTCAGTGCTATAAAGCAATAACTAAAATCAAATACGTAAAATAACAGACAATAACGTTAAAAGCCCTTATCATAAAAAGCAACATTTGCATATTGCTATTTTAGTAGCTTTAAGCATAGTGCAAATTAGTAGGGAGATATTTTGCTCCTTAATATGAAAAGGAAACGGAAATTAGAGATAATTAAACATCCAATAAAATTGTTTGTATTTAGAGAGTTTAGCTAATACTCAGTTAAAAAAACTGGGCTGTGAAAGTTGTAGGTGATATTTATGAGAATGTGGATTTTACATAAGATTTTTATCAATCAGACGTGGAGTAATGCGAATTTACAAACTAATGATATTTTTACTATTAATAAAAATATGGAAATAATTTAATTGAATAATTAAATTTAATATGGAAATAATAAATTTAATAATAAATAATAAATAATAAGTAAATTTAATATGGAAATAATAAATTTAATGTGAAAGGCTGAAAGAAAATGGAGCTCTTGCATATATTTAAACCTACAGATTATCTTACCTTATTTTTTTAAGTTATGATTACTGACCCAGCAATGCTTAGAAACTGTCAATTTGTTAAATTCCTGAATGGAAGTTCATAAGTATCATATTTTGTCGGTAATCTATTTAAACGTATAGAGTGCCACTGTTTTTTTTTTTTTTTTTTTTAGTGCTAGAGACCTATTTCAGTCGGTACAGCGTTGTCGAATTTTTATACGTCACTCTTAATAGTGCCTATTTCAGTCGGTTTATTGAATGGGGATTTATTGAATGAAGATTTTGTAGATAATTTTATTACTCATAACGAAGGTTACAAGTTTTTAAAAAATATAAAAAATTCTCCCAAGGTACAACTTTGACATGAGTCCCCCCAAGGCACAACTTTGACATGAGTCCCCCCCAAGGCACAACTTTGACATGAGTCCCCCCCAAGGCACAACTTTGACATGAGTCCCCCCAGGCACAACTTTGACATGAGTCCCCCCCAGGCACAACTTTGACATGAGTCCCCCCCCAAGGTACAACTTTGATATAAGTCCCCCCAAGGCACAACTTTGACATGAGTCCACCCCAGGCCCAACTTTGACATGAGTCCCCCCAAGGCCCAACTTTGACATGAGTCCCCCCCAGGCCCAACTTTGACACGAGTCCCCCCAAGGCCCAACTTTGACATGAGTCCCCCCCAAGGTACAACTTTGACATGAGTCCCCCCCAAGGCACACCTTTGACATGAGTCCTCCCCAAGGCACACCTCCCCCTCATTGGGAAAAAGAGAAAAAACGTTGTTTTGCGGTTATAAGACAGTTTGGACTTCCAACGTTATTTGTTACAGTATCTGCAGCTGAAACACATTGGTTTGTTTTAATGAAAACTTTATCATGGAATTTAGATCGTCACGAATTAACTAAAGAAGAATTTGTCGATATTAACAAGTTTAGCAGTAGGCCTCTGGCACTAAATTAAAATCTGTCAATGTCAGATTTTTTATTTTTATTTTTATTTTTATTTTCTTTCTTTTTTTTTTTTTTTTTTTTTTTTTTTTTAAGTTTCTGGATCATGCGATCTTGTAAATACCTTATTTCTCTAAAAGCCTGTGAATTGGTTGCATGACACCTTCATCACAGCAAAATAGAAAAGGAAATTAGCTAAAATATTTGAGAACCATAAATATATACATGTACTTAAATTTTTCGAAGCTTTAGATAAAAAATATAAAAATATTGTTAATTGTGGCATTCCAATATCCGTCTAACTCATTGTTGGAAATCTTATATCAAACCCACATTCATTAATCTACAGTTTTCATAACACAATTTTCTGAGTTTCCTATCGAATAAGCGTTCTAAATTCCTACAATTCTATTAATTGATTAATTTGTAACTAGAATACGCTTTACAGATATATATATTAAGGAACACGAAGTAATCTTCCAGTTATTCTGTAATGATGAAAGTATAATTAAAGCTATTGAAACTGCAGCATGCAAACTTTACTTTTAATATTTTGCGTTTTTAACGTTGATGTCTTTTACATTTCTTTATTGTTTTTGCTCCAAATCCACGATTCATAAAAGTGTGATTTTAGAGAATTATATGAAATATATTTCTGAAGAAATGAAATTAATTTAAACATTTATATATCAAAGAATTTAAAATTAATAATAATACTATATATTGTATATAATTAATGTATGATAATAATAGATAAACCTTCTAAAATCTAAATTTAGCTTTAACCCGAGTGACAAACCTCATGCAAGAAAAATGTAGGCAAAATATAACCAAAAAATATCACATTCGTGGTATTTTACTTAGTCTAACTAATCATATTCAGATACATAATTAGTTCATATGAGTCCAAATTATTTTTCTCTTACTAAGTGTTATAAAAGAAGTAAATACATTTTTTTTTTTTTTTTTTTTTTTTTTTTTGTAGATTTTCAAAACAGTGTTGTTTTTGTCAGGTTTATCGACCTGATATATGATATTTTAAAGCTTCAAAAGTTAAGCGGAGTTGAAATAATAGTGTTCAGTGGAAACTGTATTGAGCAGGTAAAAAAATTATATGATGAGTTTTTCTTTTAAATAAAAACTGTAAAACATTTAGACGATTCATCTAACGTTCTTCAGGTTAATACTGAATAGTTACTGACGCTTATAATTACGGACTGTAGCTTGTTTTAAAATGACTATTATCTTCGAAATAATCTAAAACATATACTTAAACCTCCTCTGAAAAAAAAAAAAAAAAAAAAAAAAAAAACAGCTTTCTACACAAGCTTTAATACTGCCGAGGTTATCATGGAAGCTTAAACTCAAAGATAAAAACAATTTTTTATGCCAGCTTCAGTGTTGCCGGAATTCACATGACCAATAACACGGAAAAAGCCACACGGTCATTTTCCGCTTCGGCTATTTATTTCATTCAAGCAGATGACGTAGACTTATGTCATTTGCATACGTGTAGCTTCGTCTAATGTATTAAAAGAACTATTTTATTATAAAATAAATTTTAAATAAACTATGAGCTTTTAAATATTTATTAAATTAAGGAATGATTTAAATATTTAACTTCACTCACCGTCGCGGGAAGCCGAAGCTAATGTTATTCTATGGGAAATTTTCTTTACAAATAACTTCTTAACTAATACATATTTTTAAATTCTCTTTTCACATTCTGAAAATTCCCAACTGTTAAATTGACGGAATTTTTTTTTAAAAAATATTTTTCTAATTTTTTAAATTATATTTTGAAGCTACAAAATACGAATTTTCAATATGTGAAATTTTTCATTTTGCAATTTCAAAATAAAATATTAAAAATTAAAAAAAAAAAAAAAAAAAATACATTTTTAAAAAAGGTCCGTCAGTTTAACAGTTGGGAATTTTCTGAATGTGAAAACAGAATTTGCAAATATATATTAGTTAATAAGTTATTTGTAAAGAAAATTTCCCATAGGATAACATTGGCTCGGGCTTCCGGCGACGGTAAGTGAAGGAGGTCGTTAAATTATAAAAGTAAGTAAAAAAAAAAAAAAAATCATTTGGATTTTAATAACCATCGATTTTAATAAAAAAGGAAAAATATAGAGTTAACAAAAAGAGGGAGTGAAACTGAATAAAACATTGAAGGTCAAGAACATGCTAATACTTTAAATTTCTAAACTTAACAGTTTTAAACAATTTTTGATTTGAAAATAATAAAATTTTGAAGACGTATGGAATAACTAATTATTTCTCTTAATTTTATTTATTTGTTTAAAAATATTAGTACGAAATCCATTAATTTGTTTTAATTTTTGTCATGGCATTTTTAAGATGACATTATTGATGCATAAAAAAAAATAATAATATTTTGAGTATTTTTTTTTTTCAAATATTTTCAAATATTTTTATAAATGAAAGTAAGAACAAAAATAAGATTTTTTTTTCTTTTATAATTATTTAAAATTTACATTATAAAAGAACATAATTGAAAATATACTATTATTATATATTTTTTAAATTATAAAATCATTGAAATTAAATTTTACTCTATACAATATACCATGAAAAATGACAACCAATAATTTTAATTATATACACAGCAATTATGCATATAAATATGTATGAATTTTGCATTTTATATTTTTTCGCAACAAGCGAATATATCATTTTGGATAATGAGAAGAAGCATATCGTAAATACTGCAGAAAAAATACAAAATTAAAGTCAAATGAACAAAATCCTGATTTTGACTTTATGCAATTATTTTAAGAACATCATACAGTATAAAAAATAAATGTAGCGCAGTTTCATTATATTAACATTTAGCTTTCCCTATTAAATCGATTTTAAACGTTACAAACAAGGAAGTACCTTAATTACTTCTTCCTATTTTGTTCTGAATAGTTATAGAAAATTAAAGAATTTTTTTTTTTTTTTTTTACATGTATTTTCAGAATGGGAACTATTTTTAAAAAAATTTAAATAAATAAAATTTAAATTTAAATAGACAAATAACAGAATTGAAAAAATATATCTAAAATATTTCTGTTGAAGTAAAACTTAAAATTTAATGAACTATACTTTAAACAAAGCAACATAAAATATAGGTAAATGAAATAAAGTAAATTAAAAAGATTATATTTTAAATATATAAATAGCAATATAAGAAATCAGATAATAGTTTCTCTATTCAAACTCGAACACTGTTAAAAAAAAAAAAAAAAATGCAAAGAAACTGAAAACTCTTCTTCTTCTTCTTCTTCTTCTTCTTTTTTTTCTTTTTCTACAGGAAGCTTTGCTTTTTCGTTTTAAAGAACAAAACCCTTTAATTTAACGTATACGAAATTTTCAACTTGATTTTCCCTTTAAATTTAAGGGAAACTTCATTTTTAACAAACGAATAACAGTAATTCTAATGAAATTTCCTGGCATTTTGTCTACCGGAAAATTCCCATAAATTCAAGTTTTATTTATTTGTTTTTATTTATTTACTTATTTATTTATTTATTTTTACCATTTAAATGAGACTCCAATAACCATTTAAATAGTTTAACTTATTACTATTCTCTTCTAACCGATCTTTTATTACTTGCTGTTAGGCTGTTATAGAGCGGTTTGGTTCAGTTTGTTACTCTACAGTCATTTTATGCACTCTAGATCCAATTAGACCACGACCTGCTGGTTAACGTGGATTTCAAACCACTATAATCATCCATCCGGAACTTATAAATTGAAGATCATAGCCTAATCATTAAGTATCAGATCTGGCTATGAAAGAATTTAAAATATTCATAATAAAAGTTCAGTTTACTTAAAACTTACTTGATAAGTCAACAGTCATTAAACAGAAAATTAGTTATTAAGTTATGCATTTGTTGGCACTTTTTTCCACTAATGTATTTTCGTGTACATTAGGTATATTCTAGACTATTGGAGCAGGAATTTTATTTATTTTCATAAGTATAAGGATCTTATGTTTTCATAGAGACTCTAAGATGAGTTATTATATATTGTGTAAAAATTTTTTAAGTGCACTAGCTTCTGAATTCTTCGTTCGATTAATAGGGTTGCATGTACCATTACAGGGCCACACACAGTACCATTACAAGTCCCAGGTTTAAAACCTGGCAGGGACATTTATCTCTCTTTGTGAAATTATCTAACTTTTGAATCCAAATTTCGATTTCTTTTACCTAGTTTTGGTAAAGTAATAATCGCTAAGGGGAGATATGTGTATATTACTTTTCTAGGAAGAACGGCATAAAATGCGCCTTTTACATCCCATGAATGCAAATTATCTTTAAACAGCATTAAATTATTAAATAGTGATGAAAATTGTGTTTAAAAATTTTGCTTCAGCCTAGGCATTCCTGGAGATCGCCGGTTTACATTTGTAGCGCTTTTTCATACATTCACGAAAGAAAATTATATATATAAAAAAAAAAGAATTTATTCAAAATTAATTAAACCCAGATAATTACTAAAACTTAAGAAGTTCGGGTTGAGTCACTTCATATTTCTTTAAGGATACTAATAAGTAATTTTGAATTAATTAATTTAAAAAATATATTTTGACAAAATTATTTATTGTTTTTGCATGTAGAAAATATATATATATATATATATCCGAGATACTTTAAAAATCTATCAAACATACTTTAAGACGTTGCCAAGTTTTATTTTCTTGGCGAATAAAATGTATAATGAGTAAATACATAAAAATGTATTTTATTTTTCTGTAAATATATAATTAAAAGATATTCAAGTTACAAATTTAAATGCGTATGGACGTGATTATTGAAAATACTCCGTAAATAGTAATGTTCTCTTACATGAAAATATTCGTAATTACTTTAAGATTATATTAATAAAGATACTGAAAAAGTTAAATCATTTTATATAGAATATTATAACATACCGTGCGGTCATGATAAAATGCTTGATGTACCTTAAACCATAGTTATTGAATGTTGCGTTACATTATAAGAATTTCAAAATGAAAAGGTTTTAATAAAAAGTTATGTGAAAAAAATTCTTGTTTCGTATATAAAATTAAATTCAAGAAGTTATCCTTTTATTAGATAAGAAATCGTATAAATTATATTTTATCAGATAAATGATATTTTAAATCAGATAATCGGTATTTTATTATTTTATCGCATAAATTAAAGAAGTTATCGTTTTATCAGATAAGAATTTCTAAAATAAATATGAATGAAAAAGGGTTCAACAATAGGGGTGCGAATTTTTTTATTATTTTATAAAATGTTATATTTACAGTAATTTTATATTTTTCCCCAACAAACTAATCGATAGTTTAATTAATCGCCAACAAATCCTCAGAGTTATAAAACAGTACACTGTACTTCATTAAGGAATTAGAAATCTTTAAACACTCACTCACTCTCTTTCTAAATAAATATTTATTCTACGTTATTTGAATAATTCGAAATCAGAGCTGAATTAGATTCTAAAAATAGCGTTTGAGACAAAGATAAACAGATTGGTTTCTCAGGTTGGTTTTCATTGGTTTACATTATTCCGCAAATATGGAAGAATCTTTTAAATAGAATATTCAGAAAAGTTATGAGTAATAAAAGAGAAATTTTTCAATAAAAATTTTTTTTAATTCTAATCACTAGAATTTTAAATTGAAGATTTATTACCAATTACATGCTAGAAATACCATTTAAATTTATTTATTTATTTATTTTTTACAAGTTTTGTAATTTTTCAAATGAAAAAACTCTTTAAGCACATTCCATGCATTTTTTCCTTTAGAGAATTTCGATGCTTTGATGAAATAATTTAAAGTTTAGGATCGCGCTTATTTTTTCAGCATAACACGAAAGTGGTCTACCCCTTTTGTTTGATTCTTTGTTGTTATATATATATATATATATATATAAATGAATAATAAGACTGAAATAAAACTTTATTAAAAAAAAAAAAAAAAAAAAAAAAAAAAAAAAAAAAAAAAACAGCGAAAAATTCAGCTAAAATTGCTTTCTGTTTTTTTATTTTAATTTTCATTTATTTTTTTTATTTTTGTTAGCAATGTATTAGTTTATGATATAATTACAGAAGTCTTATATGCATATATATATGCAATATTATAATGATTTATTTAATTATTAATAGACAAATAGTGACAAATATACTAATTTCATTACTTAACCAGTTTATCAAAAACAAAATGACAATGCAATTGTAAGAATTGCTGAACTGGAATCTTTCTTGGACGCACTAATTACATTTCTTCCTGCAAAGTGAACTAATATGATCTTATACTAAAATATATTTACATGCTTTAGCGTCACACTTATTTATGGAACAAAATTCATGAACTCTTTATTTTTAAAACCACCAAGCCTGTAACTGAGGTTTAAAAGACGGTCATCTACTAAACACAGAGAAAAATATTTTGTATGCACAGTCACAAAATCAATTAAGATATATGGTGACCATCAACAGAAATATTTGAAAATGGATTTTGTATGCATTATTCTGTTTATTTTTTCTTGCAAATTTAAATACCTTGCATGTTTAATATACAGCATACATCATACAGCACAAATAAATAAAAGCATTGCGATTTTTCGATGTATTCTTATATAATTAACAGTGATTTTTTTATTATTATTATGCTATGTGTATATCATTGTAAAAGTTTTCACATTTGCCGTGCGGTTTTAAGTACACACATTTGTTTGTTTATTTTTATTATTTTTATTATTATTTTCAAGCTTAAGGCCTATTTCTTCCAGACAAAATCACTGAGCAAAAATAAAGTATGTGAATTTTTCTCCTTTTTCCTTTGGCATCAATTTAAATTAAACAATTTATAAATGATTACAAAAATAGTTAAACTTACACAATTAATTTTATCACAAATTAAATTTCATATAAGACAGGATTATGATAACTATCTTTTTAATGTATAATTTATGTTTCTTTCGTTAATTATTGTTTTTTTTTTTTTTTTTTAATTAATACATTTTTAATTTTTAAAATATAAAATATAAAATCTTTGGAAATTTGAATATTGTGATGTCCTAAAAGGCAAGATATATGATGTGATAGGCACCACATGTGTATATATCTACACATATAATCAATGCTACATCAATTTATGTATAGAAATGTACAACTGAATTTTAATAATTTTAGTTTGTAAATCTTCAATTTTAACGGTGTGATGATGTATGGCTTTCCCATTTTAACAATTTAAATAAAATATATGAAGAGTAAATCAACATTTGTCCCATTAGATTAATAAAACTTTTTTTTTTTTTTTTTTTTTTTTTTTTCGAATGAACTTATTCCATTCCTATGCGAAATTTTTACGCGTCAAGGGAGACTTACAGTAATAAATTAAATACCTAGAATTTACTTAAGTCATGAGAAATTAATAATGTAAATATCAAAATTGACTCATGGTTATAAAATTCGGATTAAAGAACTATAATGTCATTTTTTATTTCTTGCAGACATTTGGACTTCCAAACATTTAATATAATAATGTAAAATGTGAGGCCATATATTTTAAATATCATACAAGCTAATGTTTAGTAATTTAACTTGCAAGAAAAAATAATTTGAAATACATGTGTAGAAATTAAGTGATAGGTGGGTGCAGACCAATTAGTTTAATAATAAAAAGTAAAAACACTGACACCTGATTTTTAGAACTTCGGTCTGTGGTATCGTAGTTCCCGAACGGATGAGCCAATTTTAACGAGACTTATTTTTTGTAGGCTGGTTTAATTGAGGAGAGGGTGAAAGAAGCTGCTTTAATTGGGTTTAGAAATATTTTATTACTTTCACATTGTGCGTAATGGGTATTCATATAGTTTTCTTCACATTGCTAGAAATTTTGTTATATTGTTTTGTAAGGAATTAAATTGCTAAAAAAAAAAAAAAATAATAATGTTAAAAAACTAAAAATACATACGGCTATTCGATGAATGAAGTTTCAAATTTGTCATTTTGTTGTTAAGTGGTGAATTTGAAAAAAATTTATTTCCCTTTTTCTATAGTGAAAATACAATTTTTAACTATTTAACATTAAATTAGTTTTAAAGACACTGTTGTTATTGTTGTTGTGTCTTGTCCAAGAAGTTGGTGCAGAGGAGTCAAATAGGACCGAATGTATCCAGGACAGCCGTAGCGACATCAACGACCCTTGAAGAATAGAGGAGTTGATGCGAGGGAGCTAGATGGATACTAAAGAGCTTGGCCTATATAGCAGGCAGTGTTGTGCAAGTTCACAAAAAAAAAAAAACGAACTAGTTCAAACTCAAGTTCATCGTGTAAAAAACGAGCTAGTTCGCGCTCAAACTCATGTCTGAAAGAAATGAACGCGTTCAGTTCAAGTTCATTTTTAAAAACGAGCGAAGCTCACTAAAAGTTCATTTTTACGTACATTTTTTTTTTTTTTTTTTTTTTTTTTTTTAATAGATCTTATCCTCTGTGAACACTTTCATAGGTAATTTCCCTTTTTTTTTTCTAAAATTACCAATTACCATGAAAATTATTTTTAATTTTACGCTTAATTAAACTTATTAACTTATAATTCTTAATTATAACTTATTAATTTAATTGTAGTAAAAATTTATTTAGCAAACACTTCTGAATAGTGTACCCACTGTTTTTGCATGGTTTTTTATTCTCAAATTTTCATTACGTTTGTTTATGCGCATGAGAACTTATTAATAGGAGACAAATTCTATCATTTAGAGGTTTCGTTGTTTTAAATCAGTATTGCGCAGGACCGCGTTCATGAGTTTAATTAAAACTTTTTCAGTTTTGAGCTGAATTTCGCTCGTTTTTTAAATTGTGAACTTGAGCTGAGCAAAGTTCGTTTTCTCATGAATTTGAGCGGGAAAAGTAACTCAAACTCATATGGATTTTATTCCTTTGGGAAAAAATTTTATATTCTTGGTAGCAATACTTTCTAACCTTTTAATCGCAAGAGAGAACGCATTTCTCACAAGAGAGAAACGCATCGGGTCGGGTAATCGCTTATTACCTGCTTTTCTGGTCGGGTGCAGTTAAAATTTAAAAGTTGCATTAATTTTTATTCACAAAATGTTTTCTCCGAAGATTGTTTTATGCTTTACTTATGAATCAAAACTTTTAAATGAAGAAATTGGATGACATTGTCTTCCTTCCTAGTAATTTAAAGACATGACTGACAACATGAATTTAATTACATTTACTTAAATATTAATACTTAACGTTTAAAGCTTTATATGGAAAACAATTTTTTTTCCCAACCTATATTTTATTCCTTATTTTACTGTCAAAATACTTGCAACAATGGATTTTTTAAATATAAGTTTTAATACAGCTAAATGTTTGTTTATAATTAGATAAACACATTGTTGTAATATATTTAATTTTCTGAAAGGTTTCTTCAATAATATAATTGTAGTTTGTGTAAAAGAACTTCTATTCATCTTATTATCTAACACAATTTTAACAATATGGCGGGTCAGAAGCTGCAGATTAATTTCGTGTTAAAGGTCAAAAGTCATTTTGCAGGTCGGGTCGGCTGCGAGTCAAGTTTACTCGAACAACGCAGGACTCTAAGATAATCCTTTCATAAGAAGAAATATAAATTCCGCTGGTCACCTGGTACGATTGAAGACTTAAATGCCCTACCCAGTAGGCTACCGTTTTCCTTGCTACAGTATTTTTTTTTTTTTTTTTTGTGTGTGTGTGTGTGTGTGTGTGTGCGCCCCAGTTTTCCACGATATTATACTGTTGTCAATTTTGTATTTCAGTTTTCATGCAATCAAATCCATGCTATTTCAATATCAGAAATTTATGCGAAATACCTCGTATTATGAAAAGTTATGGAAGTTCTAAGAGTGATTTAAGAAAAGTTTTAAGAAAGCCTTTCATTATAAATAAAAAAATAAAAATTTAAAAGTATAATATTAAATCCCAATAATTAAATCCTGTTTGCTGTTATCATAAATGATATTTTAAAACTAGCTGTACATTTAAAAAAAGAAAAATAATCTTTAGCTTAGTACACGTACTATATTTGAATTTTTGTGGATGTATATATTCATTTTAGAAAAAAAAAAAAAAAAAAAAAAAAAAAAAAAAAACATTAAGACAATTTAAATTAGATTATAAATAGCTTGTTGTAATAAGGAGGATTATTATTCTATTTTTATTTTTATTTTCTTATTTTTTATTTCATTTATTTATTTTTAATTATTATTATTTGCATTTTCCAGAAAGTGTTGAAAATAAAATAATCATTGATATAAAATCTACATCTCTGACATGAAATTATTTCAGTAATCTGAATGCATTTTTATTTTTATTATTAATATATAAATAGACATTAAAAACTTTAATATTATTCTATTTACTCTATGTGTAATATGTGTTAAACCAGTAATCCTTGTCTAAATGCTTTAATTTTTAAAGATGCTATCTTTCAATGCAAAAGTTATAAAATAAAGATTATTTTCATGAATTAAAGGATTACTTTCGCAAATAACAGGAATCTCATTATTTTTAAAGAAAAAAAGAGAATATATGGACATGTGACTCGGAAGATATCTAGTTCTGTGAAAGCAGATCCTTTCTCTAGATTAGCATAGTCTTTATCAGAAAATGAAATGTCCGGTACTTGAGGTACAATTTGTCACACTGCCTCAGGGCTGTGATGTGTAGTACCAAAGAAAGTAGATAGATATCTAATTTCTCTGGTAGTACATCTCCCGCGTCTCTGGGTGGTCTTGCACCCGCACAAAGCAATGTAATGTTTTTGTTTAGTATTTTATAGTAGATTCTCACGCTTTTTTCTTTTGAATCCAATACAATGTCGCCGTGTGCATGTTTTGTCGGAGACGACCGACTAGGTACTCTCAAAGAATATTTGCGCTCCCCTTACTAATTATTTTTAACCCATATGTTCGAATTGTGTCGAAAACATGAAAGAAATCCCTCTCTTCAAAAACGGTCAACAGATTTCCTGAAAAGGAAACTTACCACTGAACTGTTATTTAAAATTAAATGTATTTGTTCACAATGTTTCCAAGAAATTTTATAAACATGTCTCAGATTTATCAATATATATTACTACGTAAAATGATGAGTTTTTATTTATTTATTTATTTTTTAACTGATTTAAGCTTATAATAAGATTTATTTTTAGTTCTGTAATATAGGGGAGAGCGGGACACAGTGAACCACTTTTACACTCTTATTATTATTATTATTATTATTATTATTATTATTATTTTCACAAAAAGCAGAAAAGCAATGTACTTAATATATATATATATATATATATATATATAGCAAACAAACTCTAAGCCCTTCTTGACATGTCTTAATTTTTTTATAATAATATTTCCAATACATTATGAATGAAAAAAAAAAAAAAAAAATGTGAGCACTCACAAAGTGGACCACTATGCCCCATGGCCGAGGTACAGTGGACCAGACTCTTTTCTTTATATTAAATTATTAGAAATTACTTTATTTTTTCTCTAAAATTACTTTCTTATGCTACTCTAGTCTAACAAGTATAATTCAAGCATTTTCCTGAAATAAAATAAACAAAATTAAAATAAACGAATAAGAAATCAAATTCCACTAAGAAAATTTATTAAGTTATAATAGATAATTGTTTTTTATTCTTTTATTAATATTTTATAAATCAGATTTTTTTTTTTTTTTTTAAATTCAGATATTAATAAATATTATACTACTATTCAAATATTTAATACTTTTTTCTATTATTTTGAGGTATAATTAATTTACATTATATTTGTAGGATAAATTTAACTAAAATGTATGAAGCTACTTTCTTTTGCTTTTCACATGTGATCTCTAAAACCAACAATAATAATAAATTTTTCTACTATTTATTAAATTAGATATTTTTCCTTTTATTAATGCTATATAATTCAAATATTTATTAAATTTAGATATCAATAATTATTATATTACTATTCAAATATTTATTCTTTTCAGAAATTTATAATTATTTTTATTTATTTTATCATAGCATTAAGATATTTATTACTTTGAGATATTAATACTTTACATTATATTTGCATCTACAAATTTAACTAAAACTAATATAAGTATTAAACTAATTTATATTTTTAGGCACATTGGAAGGTGGTCCACTGTGTCCCGTGCCAGAGTAAAACAGATAATAAAAATAAAATAATATACAGACTACAAATATGCTAATAATTTTTAGAAATTTAAAAACAGCAATATCTTGCCTTCCTTTAACAGCTATATAGTATTTATATTCGCTAGTTCAATCTTTATAAAATTTTAAAATTCTTCAATGTAGAAAAATTACTTTGAGCAGCTCAAAAAAAAAAAAAAAAAAAAAAAAATGCTCAAAATGGTTACCTTACTATTTCCTATGTGGCTTTTTTGGCTGCATAGATACAACTAGTACCATGCTGCCATACATGAGTATCCATATGAACTTTATTAACTAGAGTTGAATATTAATAGATTTAAATAGGGGTGGTCCACTGTGCCCCGTGCTCCCCTACATTTAATAAAGCTTTATAAATCAAAGACTGAATTTTATTATGTATATATTGTTTACATAATTAAAGGTTGTAAATGGTCAAGTTAGTGATTTTTTTTTCTTAATTGGTTAAGTGAAAGATAAAATTTCTTAAAGATCAAATAATTTCTGTAATAATGATACTTTTGCCATCCAAATTCTGGTATTTTATATTATTACTTTTTTTTTTTTTTTTTTTCCCACATAAAGTTTCAACATATATTTATTTATTTGTTTGTTTGCTTGTCAGTCACATCCCTATATTTTAATATTTGGGTTGAAGAAAAAAAAAAAAATACCTAAAATTTTGATTGTATTTTTTAATTGTTCAAAATTAATTGTAAAATTGCTGTTAATTTGAGGTTCAAGTTACAACACTTCCAGATCATTTTCAATTGATATTTCTTGAATATACATTCTAAAATTAAAAATGTTTGAACTAAGAAGTTTTGTTTATATAATTTTGAAACAAATTAAAATAATCATCTAAAATATTTTTGAAGCTATAGTAAAATTTTCGTGTACATGCTATTTACAATAGCAGAGATTAAACTCATGAGTGAGACGTATGTACACACTTCAAGATAGTCCACGAAGAGTTGAGAAGTTTACAAAACTACACATTTTTTCTCGCTAATATTTCTGAAAAAATTGAATAAATCTTAAAAACTATTAAAAAAGTGAGAGAGAGACACTAATACTGTTTTTAATTTGTAGTATTTTGTAGACGAAACTTTATAAGGCGATTTCTTTGAATTTTTGGAAAATGCAGATAAAGGCGAAAGCATCGTTTTCTATGAACGCTTGCAAACGGGAGGTAAGAGGGAACACTCATCCCTCCCACAAGTCCTACACACACTATGTTAAAACAAACTGGCACATTTGGTGAATTTCAAACTTAGTTGGCAAAATTCTTAAACACTTTTCAGTCAAAAACTATAATGTCTTTACAGAATCTAATTTTGCATTTCTTTCCCCCTCCTCTTTTTTTCCTTTATTCTATGTTCAATAAAAGAAAGTATTGGATTCGTAAAAATTTTCGGCTTCCGGTTTTCGATGAATTTACACGTTTTTAAAGGTCCAGAACACGATTGGACGATTTTTAGAAAATGTCTGTCTGTGTGCGTCAAAAATGTTTAGGGACTGTATCTCAGGAACTACAGCACAGAATTACATGTAAATTTATATGCAGATGTACCTTGACTAAAATTAGAGCCTACGTAATTTTAGTATCAATTTCTCAACAGGTGGCGCTGCTATGCCGCGATTTCCACAGTTTCATGGAAGGTTTTATCTCAGGAACTGCTGCACGAAATTGTATATAAATTTATATGCGGACGCGCTTTGATCCAGATTAGTGCCTTATCAACTTTTGGTGATCATTACTCAACAGGTGGCGCTGCTATACCGCGATTTCTACAATTTCAGGGAAGGCTATATCTCAGGAACTACTGCACGAATTTGCATATAAATTTATATGCAGATGCATTTTTTCATTAAAATCAAAGAAAAGGTAATATAAAGAAAATTATTATCTTTCAATGTGCTCCTTGACTCCCCCTTCCCCCAGCTATATACTAAGTGAAAATGGTAACAATTTCATTGATTGAAATTTCTAAAAATGTATTATGAAATAATTCTTTAAATTTATTCTTTGATGTTTATTATTTTTGCGATTTGCAAATTGCAAAAATGCCCTTTATTCCTGGGCCCTTTTTTCCGTGTGCCCTTTTTATGAGTGCCTTTTTTTCCAAGTGCCCTTTTTTTTCCGGGATCCATTTTGCACAATAATTCTCTTTTCTGTCCTTTTCTTCTTCTATTTTCCTTTTTATATTTCAGACAGAAATATTTAATATGAGTTTGAGTTTGAATTGCTTTTTCACGCTCAAGTTCGTGAAAAAAACGAGTTTCATTCAACTCAAGTTCATAATTTAAAAAACGAGCGAAGTTCAACTCAAAACTCAAAATTTTTGAGCTACGCTCATGAACGCGTTCAAATGAACGCGTTCGTGCACAACACTGATAGCAGGGTAGTCGAAAAGATGGTCAGGAGAAAGTTGAATGTCAATACAGTGAAGGCAGTAGATATAACTTCGTTGACTAACAGGGGAAATTTTCATTCCCCTGAAGTGCTTTGTCCTCAGTCTGGCAATATTAGATGAAATTTCACGGTTACAATTTAGGGCAGGAATAGACACTAAAATAATCAAATATATTTAAAAATAAATAGTGCTTTTTATAGAGAAAAAAGACTAAAAGTTTCTCATGAAAAACAACACACATTCTCAGTTTGTATTTATATTTACTACGTTCCGGGGGTTTTCTACTGCGAAAGTGTTCTTTGCTCGTGTCCACATTTTTCAACTGCCAAATTTTCCAGATTTATTCTGACCCGAAAAAATTATGGCGAGATTTTTGCAAGTAATGGTGTTTATTCAAAGTCTTTTACGTATTACTTTTTAACATCAGTCTTCTGATACTTTTTTTTTTTTTTACATTAATATTGTTCAAATGAATACAGCATATATATATGTATATATACATATATATTCTTTTTTAGAGCAAATAACAAGATAGAAGTTAGTTTTTTGTAATAATCTGTTTATTTATTTAAACAGACGAAAACACAATTACAGAGGCTGTTCGCACATTTTTTAGACGATTTTGATGGAGTGTACTGAAACAATTTCACTCATATTTCGTGTTTTAATTGTTCAGTTTGATAGCCCTTGTTCTTAACTATCATTCTACATCGTAATTTCTATGATAATAATGCTTTTTATAATATCGGAAGAGGTATATTTTTCTACGCTTTCCAAAGTCCACAAAGCGGTGTAGGTCGGTATTTGGATAATGCTGATTTTAAGAGTCGAAAAACACAAAAATCCAACAGTGATACATCAGGAGATTTAGCAGGTATATCAGTGAAGTGTATGGTTTTAATTCCCGTTTTTTGTTCCATTTTTATCTAGAAAAGCAATTGCGGATTGTGATGTGTGGCTGCTTGTTTTATCTTGATACAATTCAACGGATTGATAGCATTGTGGATAAATATCTGGATTTTCATTTTTAAAAATTGGAATTAAAATATGTTCTTGATAGTATTTAGAGCTGATTTTGACATTTTGTCACATTTCTTTTGCTTTTATCTTGCGCTTGTATGAAAAACCAGCGACAATCATAAATCCTTTAAAAAAATTTCTCCACTTTTGTGATAATAATTTGATCTTTTTTTATTTCAACCACTTAAATAGACCCAAGATTCATCCATTGTTGCGACACTTTTCCATTTTTCTCCTGATAAATGCTTTTCATAAAGATTTAACTAAAAACTCTCTTTGGAAAGAGCGGAAACGCATCTTTCCATCCACTGCCTTTTTAAAAGCGCATTTTTGCATCTAAACAAAAATTCTAACTATCAGAAGATAGATAAAACTTCCAAAATATAACTGTTGTGGAAATAAAATTCTCCGTGCAAACGATTTTTTCTTACTGCGAAATAAAATCATCAAAAAAATGTGCGAACAGCCTCTGTAAAATAATAATAATAATAATTTGGTGTGGCAGTTACACTTCTTTCTGTGGCATTCATTTGTCGAAAGACAGATTACTGCACCTAAAGTGTAAAAAGAGAGGTACTCTATTTAAATATTTCCACAGTGATATAAAAAGGTTGAAAATCATTTTAGAAACAGTTTTATTACTTATATACTTCTGCGTAAAATGTTACTATTCTGATCAAACTGTTAGATAATTAATATATATAATGACCCTCATCTGTCATGAACGAATCCGGTTAGTACCGCTTCAAAACAGAAACTTTTGGCAGCCATTTTTTTTCCGTTTGTTTAATTCAACTTAGGAAACATACATATCATTTTCATACATGTTTTGTATCGCACATTTTCTTAATTATTTCCTATTAAACCTTGAAAAACTATTCAATTGTAATGTTTAAATTTCTAAATTAAATATAACGGATCACTGGCTATTATAAACATGAAACTATAAATAGAATTATGTAACTTCATGATTATAAACAATGCAATACCAAATAAAAACAAATCAAAACTGTTGCCATTCAGAAAATATAACTTCCAAATGGACAGCTTTTTAATTCCGAATGAACGACTCTTTGACTGTTTCATTAAAAAAACGCTTAAAATATTTCTAAAACATATTAAAGCCTTAAAAATCTTAAAATATTTGTAAAAACGCATTAAAGCCTTTCAATATTTTTATCAAACTTCATTGTTTGTTTACATTGTAAGGTATGATTGGCGTCGAGTTTAGTACGTAAATGCCGCCAGTTGATTTTAGTTTTGAAATTAGTGTAAAATGATAGCTGGGATAGAATGTTTGGTTGGACAAGTAAAAGTCACCAGTTGAAATGAGTATTGAAAGTAGAGTAGTGTAAGGTGATAATGTCGAGTCAAGGTAAAATGTTCGGTTGAGAATGAGAAAGTCCCTAGCTGGATCCTGGATATTTTGGCGATGTTGTGGGTGAGATAGCTGGTTGGAGGTATCGAGTAGAGGTGAATTTGGGTTAGCATGGAGAGTCTGTAGTTATTGGATAGTTAGTTAGAAAATTTGAAAACAGGATCTACGATAATCTTAAAAAAGAGTATTTTGGTAAAATGAAGTGAATCGTTTATTCTTATTATGAGGACTTTAAATACGCAAGCGAAGTGATGACGTCACTTGCCGTTCGTGGATACAAGAAAAATATTTCCTATGTTAAAAGCCCAATGGATTTTTTGTAAAAAATTATTAAAAATCGAGGAAAATTATTTCCCGATTTTAATCCCCATATTTAGGTTTAGATATGTATTAGTTATCATGTGCATGTGTTAGATGAAGTTGTTTTTCTTCTAAAATTAATAAAATTTGAATTTTAAATTTCAAAACTCTAGATAAAAAAAAAAAAAAAAAAAAAACTTCCATATTCCATTGAAAACATAAACATTTCATTTCAAAGGATGATATTTACACAATAAATATCCAACTAATATACTAATTAAAAGTAAAATGATAAATATTCTATCATAATTTGAAGTGAAATTTGTTTTCAAATGTCTAAATAAAGTATCTGATATAAGATACTAATATGTTGCAGCGGAATAGATTTGATATCGGTCATCCTTGGCAGAAAAATAATATATATATATATCGCCAAATTATCTGGCGAATATAATTTAATTCCTTTCAAAAATCATGGTTATTTTAAAAACTTATATTAAGAGAGTAATGAATAACATGAAACAATTTCGCACAATACATATTACGAAAATATACATCTGGCATGTATATTTTCGTAGTACGTTTTTGATCGCCAAATACAAAAACGCCAAGGACAACAGAGTTTTGAAATTTAAAATTAAAATTTTGTCAATTTGACAGCAAAATAACTCAATCTAACACATGCACATGATAACTAATACATATATATACCCAAATAGCAGGATTAAAATCGGGAAATAATTTTCCTCGATTTTTAAGAATGTTTTACAAAAAATCCAATGGGCGAATAACATAGGAAATCATTTTCTTGCATCCACGGACGGTCAGTGGCGTCACACTTCGCTTGCTTATAGAGCACTTAATGGAACACTGGGATGTGTTGTTGCTGTTGTGTTGTCGAGCCTATATTTTTTGTCAACCAGCAGTTTTTTAATTGTCATTCATATTTATTGTTCGGGTAGATTTTTTTAATTTCAGAACGAAAATTATAAAATATCGAAACACATTTGATTTATAAACAAAAATTGAAAATACATTTAAATGATCACGTGGTAACCATCATGACCTAAACATTGTTTTCAAGATTTATCGTTCACATTCCGTCATTTTTGACGGGGTTATATACTAGTCGCTATAAGATTAATAAAACATTTAAGGCTGTTATTAAGTTTGAAAATGTATTTCAAATAATTGTGCATTTTTCACTCTGATTACGCGTTAAAAGTTATTCCACTAATTTGGAGTAGCCCCGCATGATGAATAGAAAATATATATGTGTCATATTTTACTTAAATTTCGCACTTTAAAAGATAAGTGTAACATATTTTAAAATACACTTTAATCTATTTTTAGCAATGATCTTTAACAAATCGGAATTTTTAGTGTGGCCTTGTAAAAAAATGATTAATGATTTTCATTCGATATTACAAAAAAAAAAAAAAAAGGTATATAAAAAATGTATGATTATGTGTAATATGTATATGTATTTGTAATATGTATTTGTAATATGTAATGTATATTTATAACATGCATAGTTCATTCTAAAATAATTTAAAATGCACCAACAAGAAATTTCTTGTATGTATGACTTTTGTATGACTTTTTTGTATGTTCTGGCACACGATCAATTTTTCCTATCTGAAAAAAAGACATGAATCTGTCACTATACGATACGAAGATAGAACACCAGATTCGTACGTCCTCGTAATATCTGTTATTTAGTTACAGTGATAAAAGAAAGACAGACATATAATCCAACCACTAAAAAATTGATTTTTTTTAGATTCATGGGATATCAAAACTTAACTACAGCAAACATTCGTTTTTGAAAATTCGATTTATAGAATTTTATTTTAATGAATTATGAATTCATCAATTAATCCTATAAGATCAAATTTACAATAAGAACTATCAACTATGATAATTGCTTGCTTCAAGATCATAAGAATAGAATTTGATATTCCGCTCTTCATTTATGATTCAGAATGGTTCTAGTCCATGCGTGATAGAATAATGGATTATTTCGGACAGTATATGAAAAATGACGGTAATAGCTTTTTATTCTCAAATTGAAATTCGTGTTAGTCTGATAGAAATGATAAATGCAAAATATGATATCTGCATCAAACTGCATTTTTGATGTACTTCTAACAGAAAATGTAGATCAACCATACGGTATAAATTAAATGCTGTGACATGACTCTAGAAATTATTTCTTTCTCATCTTTTAGTTTTAACACTTACAACAAAAGAAAAACTGAGAAAATATTTTGTATGCACTTTTAGTCTCTCTTCATATATTAAAGCGGGTAAATAAAAATTACTGGGTCCAAAGCAAGCTTATTTTTCTCGGACTAATTATTTAGAGTTTTCAGTACTTTTCTTTGAACAATCTGTATATTATATCAAATAGCGTATGAATTTTCACTTAAAATTAAACTATTTGGTAAAACAAATTTCGTTAATAAATTAAAATTCTCAATAGGAAAAAAAGAAAATAAAAATTAATTTTAATCTAAGATTTTTTTTTTTTTTTTTTTTTTTTTTTGTTCCGAAACAAATTTTTAACACTTAAATATAATTGTTAATTCTCAAAGACAATGAAATTATAGCTCATATCAAATTTACAAAAGAATCATAGAAGACTGCTTGATGGCAAGTATCTTTGATCTTATCATGCATATATAAAATCTAATTTAATAAGCACCTGAATATTAATTAATATATTTATATCATGAAGTAAATAAAAATCATTCGATGAAAAAGAAAGTAATATGAAAGCAAAGATGTCTACATTTTTAAGAAAATGATGTCCCAATCGTTGAATAAATAAACAATGTGATATTTATTGTGTTACCAATTGAATAGCGTGAAATATTATATCAAATAATGTACTTTGAAATTTATTTAAAATAAAATCATTGCGTACAATACATTTCCCTGAAAAGTTAAAATGCTTAAAATAATAATAATAATAATGATAATGATAGGGTATGTCGAAATTTTAATCTAAAATATTACTTCTTTCTTCAAAAAGAGCTTCTGAATATTTATAACTATTCATTTTTGTAGATAATTAAATTATAGCTTATGTTCTAAATATTCTTTTAAATATTGATAAGATTAATGGAAGGTGTTATTGAACTCACCATTTGCATATCAAAAGGAATCTACTTCAGTAAGCGTCTAGAAATTAATTAGTTTCCTGATATTGTAAGTCATATAATAATAATTTGGTGCAAGAAAAGATAATACTAAAACAGATTAGGTTTCGTTTATGTAAAAGTGATGTCAAAAATCGAAAACAATTGAATAACCAATTTATATGTTATTTTATGCTTTATTAATTCAACAGTCTGCTAAATTATATTAAATAGTGTAATTTTAATTTCCGATGAAAATAAAAATTTACACACAATAAAACTCACTAATAAATTAATTTTTCGGTAGAAAAAAAAAATAAAGAAAATTTTAAAATTTTAAGGAATTGTAGATATTATTCCTTACTTCAGAAACAGATTCTTTAGATTTAAATCTAATTATCAATGTTGAAGAATAATAAAAGTCTAAATTATGTCACAAGTGAGTTTATAAAGTACTGATAACTAGGACTGGGCGATGTAGCGATTCTATAAATCGATTTATCTTCCATTTAATATCGCGATATAGAGATAAATCGATTTAACACTGATTTAGAAAATACCTCTTCCCTACCCCTCCTACATATACAAGTCTTTTAATCAATAGTATAATGACCGAAAAGCAACGCTGCTAATACTCATTTATTTTCTGTAATTTCCCATATTGCTATAACTCAGCATCTATGGCTTAAAATTACGCCAAACTGCATAATTTAAAATTAAAATTTTAAATTATGCAGTTCAATCTGTGAAGTTTTTATTAAGAAAAGTTATGTTGATTAAACATTTGTGGATGATTAAAATTAGGTGCCGTTGTTATAAATATTGATTTTAAAGAGAGTTTTTGATAGCCTTTGGCACAACAGGTTTTTTTTTTTCTTTTAAATTAGTTAGCCCTTTTTTGTGTGTTTCTGATATATTATGGAATACTGAACAGAGTATTTTGATTTATAAAATTTGTCTTTTACCACAGTCAGTAAATTAAATTTTCGCTTTCTTAAAAAAAAAAAAAAAAAAAAAAAAAAAAAAAACATTTCAAGTCGATTGATAAATTTTACGCGATATTCTTGAACCAATTGCCCAGTTAATTAATAATTTAGTAAAAAAATTTTGAAAGCTGATTCCCACATTTTTTTATCATTTTACTAAAATTTAACAAAATTTCTGCTTTTTTGTGTCATATTGCCGAAATACGTTATATTCTGGCGGTCAGTATCCAATCTGCCTATAAATAAACCGCACATCATTCTGAAAGAAAAAAAAATTGAGACCAGTTTGTTCGTTAGATGAAATAGGTAGCAGAGTTTGGAAAAGAAATTTAATTTTAAATGATGAAAAAAAAAATTTAAATTCTATTTCTATTTAATAGTATTTTAAAGTATTAACATTATAGATTTTATTAACTTGAGTAAAGTACTATTTGAAGCTTATTAATGGTATTATAAAGAGCGTAATAAAAAGTACGTAATAAGGACGTACGTAATAAGGAGCACCTTTAAAAGTTCTTGTGTACATTCATTAAAAATCCCCCCCCCCTTACAAAATACTAAAAACAGATATGTCAGACAAAACCAAATTATTGAATAAATAATAATAATGGCAAACAGATATATCGCATTGCATTATGAAGCTACTTTCATCGTGATTTACTGTATTCTTAAATATTGTAAAAAATAATTTTTTTTTTCTATTTAATTTAATGGAAAAAAAATCTATGTACTTATATTAATATTTATTTCAACAATGCATACTATAATTGACGAAAATAATTACTTATTACAAAAAGAAAAAAATCATTACTTAGCAAACAAATTGGATACGCCGTAAAACCGCAAGAAGTTAAAAAGTTTGGAACAGTTACGATTCATCTAAAATCGTACATATTTTCTTTTCTCCCCGATTTAGCAAAGCGCAAGCGCAATACTTCGTCTCTCCTTTGGAATAAACGGAGCAGACGACAGGCGATTTAAGCGCATCGTCTCTCTGGTATCTCCTTTGAAATGGAAAGCCGATTCATATTACGATAAATCGTAAGATAGCTTTTGCACTTATTGTTAAATCGTTTTCGCTAAATCGTTAAAATTTCCCTTGATGCATTAACTCGCAAGCGCGACGAAGAAATTTGATGCCTAGCTAATATCGGATTTTTATCTCTAAATCGATGCAGCATTACATCGTCTAATATCGACATTCCGAAATTTTGTAGTAGATGTTATCTTTAAATCGGATCGCCGATTTTAGCTATAAATCGATTTTTGCATTACATCGATATAACGCCCAGTCCTACTGATAACTGCTTAATGCAAAATGTTATTGATTTTATCATCATTTGCATTTCAAAAAGAATCCTCGTTAATAAGTACCTGAATATTAATTAAATTTCAGATGTCGTAAAAGAAATAGAAGTAGGATAATAGTAGGATAATACATAAAGGAAACAGAGACAGTTTTCGGTTATTTGAAAATGTTTCAAATGTTTGGTAGTAGCTAAGAAATATATATGTTATACACTAATTAATTTATTATTAATTGAATTGTCTGTGAACTTATAGCAAATACTAAGTGAACGCTCATAGAATTATTTTACAGGAATGTCAAACACTGCAAAGTTTTGAAAATGTATTACTTATAGTTCGGATGGATTTGTCGATTGAAGCGAAGCATTAGTTAGGCTGGGGTGTTAGTTGTAGCGGGAGTTGCGAAGTTAAGCTTTCGATGGCTTCATGTATGTTTACTCCGAAGGTATTTTTAAGGAAGTTTGTTATAGCGGATATTTAAAGTGATACTTCAGTAAGGACAGTAGCAGCAAGATCTGTAAGATAAGGAAGAGTTCATTTCCAGTGAGTGCAGTTTAAAGTTGAGTTACAAAATATTCGCTCCAGACAGTTGAGTAGATCTTTCTTCTCGATGAGCTGCTATTAAAGATAATGGGCGTTTTTTTTGCCACAAATTGCTTAGCAAAGAAGTATATTAGTTGTACATTTAAATTTCCCTTGCCCTCAACCATTTTAGTGCACATACACGTTTCGCATACATTTTCGTGACGATTATTATAACTCAATATTTAGTAAGTCAACCTCACAACTGTATTGTTGAATTTTCATTCGAAATAAAATCTATATAAACAAATTTCATTTTCATTTTTATTTTTATTTTCTATTCAAAATTGGAAGAAAAATGCAAAAATTATTTCATATAAATAAAACTGAGGAATTGAATAAAATAAACATCTCTCATAAATTTGTATGAAGAATAAAATTTTTTCATGGTTGTCTGTAAGAAAAAAAACTGCTTTCGTGTAAGTTATATGTCATCATATCTTGTATCATCTTATTTCAGAAATGATAATTTAACAATTGTTACACTAATTCATACTGTAAGTTAAACTGTAAGACTTTTTTGCCATCGTTTTAACAATATGTAAAAAGTATTCTATAAAACTTAATGGCACTATATCAGATATAGGTAAATGCGTATGAAACAATTCACGTTATATTCTACGTAAATTATTTCAGTGTGAGAGAAATTATTCTTCAAAATGGAAATTACACTTTTCTGATACTATTTCCTTTAATGGAAATTTCATTTCTTAGAATATGTTACCTGGTTAAAACCCGTAATCTTAGCTGGTTAAAATACGTTTAAAAAATCGCTTCCGTTGTAGATGAATAATTTTCTAACTACTAAAAAACTTATATTTCTATACAATATTTTGGTTTCCCTCAGAACATATTGCTAAGTTGCTTAAACCTCATAATATTTATACTGCTTTTCGTTGCATTAAAGAATTAAAAAATAATATTTTTAACTTTAAACATAAAATTCCCTTTTTATGTCTCATTACTGGATATATCTAATCCCTTGCAAAGATTGTAATTGCCTCAAGGAGAAACTGGTCGTACGGCTAAAATTAGACTGCGAGATCGCAGACGATCATTTAAAAATTGTGACCAACGTTTTAGAATAGTTATTCATTCAATTGAAACCGATCATACTGCTAATATCGGAAATGTAAAAATTTTCAACTCTGGATGTAAAAATTATAACTGTGGCGACTGCTTTTTCGCACCTGGTTCTTTTCTTCCTGTAAAATCATCTCTTTTACACATTAAGACACTGATCACACTTGGTTTACTTTTAAACGTATATTTACTTACGGCACAAACATAAAATACATAACGAACACGTAAATTAACATCAAGTACAGTATTTTAAAAACAACATATAGAATGGAACGTTAGTCCATCTTGATTCACATACGCACACACTGTTGCCACACTTTCGTACCAAACTTTTTAGTTCTTGTTTTTTAATACTCTCGAAATCAGAGGTGCGGCGTTCACAATAACTCTCTCATTTTTCTTGAAGGTTAGCACACTGCCAGCCATCTGCACACAATCAATAAGGCATGTGCTTTGGCACATATGTATTTCACTCTTTTATAAATTCTTTAAGTGTACATATAAAATTGGCAGAGATGTTGTGTTATAGTACTGATGATGAAACTCGAGTGAGTTTTTAAACACTTACTTATATATTTTAAATATTTTTAAATGTTTTCAAATGTATATTTTAATTAATTTTTTTGGTTTTTATTTTTATGTGTAAATTAAATTGTTGATTTAAATTAACTTCATATAATTTCAGCAATTTTATTTATCTATGTTTTTCAATAAGTTATAATAATTGTGGTAATTCCTATGTTAATTTGAATGATTCAACTCAACTTCGTAGGTTGCTAAAATATTTCTACTTCTTACTTGAAGACATATTTATCGACATGTGATTGGAAGTTTTATCTATCGCGACGCTCCGATTTTCTACTTCAATATTTTCGTTTATTATTGATATCTTATATCTTTTAATCCCATTTCTATTTGTTTTTTAATAAAAAATAATGTTTTTTTCTAAGCAAGGTAGGATCGGTCACGGTCACTTTGTAGTAATAGCTTAACATAACTTGTTGCACCTTTTTTCCAGCTCAGTGCAGAAATGGTGAGCGCTGATGCATTCTGAACATTTTATTTTATTTTATTTTATGTTCCCTGAAATTAAGATTTCCAATATTTCTTGAGGTTCACTTTTGTTATTATTTGTTTATTAATTATTCCCATTTCTATTTGTTTTTTTAATAAAAAATAATGTTTTTTCTAAGCAAGGTAGGATCGGTCACGGTCACTTTGTAGTATTAGCTTAACATAACTTGTTGCACCTTGCTTTTTTCCAGCTCAGTGCAGAAATGGTGAGCCCTGATGCATTCTGAACATTTTATTTTATTTTATTTTATTTTTATGTTCCCTGAAATTAAGATTTCCAATATTTCTTGAGGTTCATTTTTGTTAAACGTTTTATCTTAATTCAATATTATATATCACTTGAAAACTTGATTTGACATATAGATAGTATATTTCAGCATATATATCACACATTTCTGTGCAAAAGAGAGAAATTTTATGTTCTTATGTGAAACAGTTTTTACTGTAAGTCAAGAAAGCGAAAAAGACAGAATAAATAAATAAAAAAAAGCAACGGCAGCAGTAGTTTTTTTTTTTTTTTTTTTTTTTTTTTAAATAGAAAGAAGCGATGTTTTTAAATGGTCTCTGCCGACTGAATCGTGTACAGAACGTCTCAAAAGATGTAGATTCATCAAAAATAAAAGACGACATTTTTTTACAAATTCAACCCATTTTTCTGTGAATATAAAAGAAGGTATTATTAATAAAAATAATATATTTATACATATTTAAGAAACAGCACATGAATTATTTCAAAAAGAAAGAAATATGTATATTAAATTTTACAAGAACAGAAAGTTTTATTCTCTCTCTTTTTTTTCTTTTTCATTCCGGTTGAATAAAAATAACACTCAGAAAAAGAAAAAAAAATCATTCTAAAGCTTTCTGACAAAAAGCATGTAAAAAGAAAGAAAAATGTGTATTTGCATCACAATAGATAAGGGTTCCCTGCTATTTGAAATATTTCAGTCTCTATTTACGTGAGCTCTTTCAGATGCACCTGTAACAATCTAAGAGATTCAAAAAAGTGTTTCTTTCGTGGTCTATGGTGATTACCCAAATTTCGGAAATACAATACAAATTAATTTTTTTTATCAATTGTTTTAAAGTTATTTTTGAACAATAATTATCTTAGAAAAAGAAACGGATATACACTAAAACATCAATTTAGTAATGTAATAAAATCAAGAGTTTTATTCTTTATGGTTCTATTTTTTTTATATATATAGAAATACACAACAATAATACTAGTAATTAAAGTAACACTTTATTGTGAATATTTTGAGGAGAAAATGCACTTTAGGCAAGTTCATACAAAATATATATTTCATATATTTGGTAATTGATATGATGATACAATTTTATAACTAGCAGGTTTTACCTGCTTTGCTAGTCACTATATTTAACGGAAGTTTCAAAAAACGTCAAAAACTATGTTTTTAATCACTTTAGAAAAAAAAAAAAAAAAAAAAGCTAAAAACAGTTTCATTGAAATATCGTTAAACCTCGCTTCGAATCTTCGCTGTTTTCGGCAGCTTCCTCCTCGACTACGCTGTATTAGTTCTGGGTCCCCATTGCTTATATCTGTACTGATAAGTATAAAGGATTTAAGTCCATATTCTTGATTTTTCAAGAGACGAAAGATAAAGTTATACTAATTAAAATCTAATCAGAAGAATCGATTAGGAAAAAGGGATTTCGTTGACTTATAAGTTTGTCAATGACTTGTTATCTTTCGTTGACCTTTATACCATTCAATGATTGTCAACCTTCATTTAATAACGGGAAAAATTGAAATAAATATTTTATATCATAAATGAATGCTAAATTTCTAACTTGAATCTTTTTTTACTAATGGATTTTCTCAGAGACTAAATGACATAGACTTAAATCCTTTATACCAATCGATAGATAATTTTTTTTCTGAGTCTGTCAATGTACTTAACTCAAAATCGACATTTTTGGACTTAAATCCTTTATACTTATCAGTACAGATATTTGCGCCTTAACCGGACATTTCAATTTAAATGCTAAATGTACAATAAGTGGCTCTGCTCTTATTCGAGAATTACATTTTTCGGGCAGATTATCATATTCACTTTATGACAACAGGTGACAGCACCAGATATTCTTACAATTTCAAAATATGATAGAACTAAAAAAATAAAGACAGAAAGCAAAAGGAAGAATTAAAATTTTGATAATCTGGCTCTGAGGTGCGTCAAGACATGTCAAAACGGACCTCTGTGCAAACTGCGATCAGTCTTTTGATTAAAAAGCGATCAACACGCCTCTAAGTTTAACTTTGATTTTTGTCATTTTCTTATCATCCTTGTAGTATAACATACTGTGAAGAAACTGAATTTTTTTTATTTATCAGTTGGCATCTTTACTATTAATTATCTGCAAAAAGTAACAGCTTAGCCCTTGGAGGATCGAACCCACTGAGCGAACGGGTAACGGAGAATATTTTTATTTTTACGCTTCTATCTCTAGAAATGACCATTTCAGAAATTAATATAGTATAATTATTTAAAAAAAAAAAAAAAAAAAAAAAAAAAAACGAAAATCAGGTTGTGAGGTGCATGAAAACAGGTTAGTATGGACTTCCTTGCAAAATTTTGTAGCTCTGCAATCAGCCATTTTTATACAAAATGACGGACGCACACACACACATCTTATTAATTGTATGTACATATTGATATATGTTTCTTATTTATATGATGATGCATATGATAATACTGAAGATAATTATGTTTTATTTGTTAATAGTGTATAATAAAGCATTCTTTAAAAGGAGCATTTCTTGACTATCATTTCAATGACCAAGTGATTACTTCTGTTATTAAGAAACACAATTCAAAATATCTACATCTATCAATTGATATTGCTGTAAAATTTGCTTATTTCTTAGTATTTGATTGAATTTAATTCCTAGGATGAGCATGAATTGTTGCAAAAAAAATATATATATATTGTTGGTTTCTAATGCAATAAAAATGAAAATGCATTGCAAAATTGTTTTTTGAAATAATTACGAGGGTGAATCAAATATAAACGAGACTTTTGGACCTGCGCGCGCAATAGTGATGGAAGAACGTTCCGCTGTTATTGGCTGTTAGGTTGGTTTGTCAGGAGTGGGGGAAGCACGTAACTCATCATCATAGACTCGCTCAGTGTCCATCGTTACGATGTCCGAGCAGGAGGTACCTCCCTCTATTGCGCAACGTATTGTTATCAAGTTTTTAGCTGCAGAAGATGTAAAACCGGCCGAAATCTTGAGAAGATTGACTGCACAGTTCGGGGAAGAGACGCTGTCGCGAGCTAGAGTGTTTGCTTGGCATAAACAGTTCGTGGAGGGCCGTGAACGTGTTGAAAATGAGAGCCATGACCGCAGACCCCGCATCAGCATTACAGCGGGCAACATCGACAGTGTTCGTCAACTTGTTGAAGGTGATAGGCGTCTAACAACTTCCGATGAGAAAAGTGATTCTCCTCCATGACAATGCTCGCCCCCATACAGCAGCCCTGACCGTACAAAAATTGGAGCAACTGGGTTGGGAGACACTGGAACACCCTCCATACAGTCCACACCTGTCTCCCTGCGACTTCCATGTCTTTGGTCCTCTCAAGGAAGCTTTGGGAGGGCAAAAATTCCACACCGATAATGAAGTTGAAGCATATGTGCGCAATTGGCTACAAACACGACCTGACTCTTTTTACCTCTAAGGAATTAAAAAATTACCTATACGCTGGGAAAAATGTGTTTCTAAATCAGGAGATTATGTAGAAAAATAAACTATGATTGTTTGTGCGTTTAAAATCAAAATAAATATTTTAAAAAATAAGTCTCGTTTATATTTGATTCACCCTCGTAATCCTACGCAAGACTTTCTGGTTAAATATTCATTCTGTATTATCAAGGTTACTACGGCCAATACTTTCCGGAACCAATATTATAAATTTATTTTATAATTGAAAAAAAAAAAAAAAATCTTTTTTTTTTTTAATTCCGAAACTTTTCTAAAATTGAATAAAGCACACTATATATAAGATTATTGATTAAAAAAAATAATGACCATAGAAACCCCGAGTATATATTGCACTGACTATTCAGTTAAAAAAAAAAAAATCTCATTCACACAACATTTAGTACCCAATTACACATACGGTATTTTTATTTATTTATTTATTTTTATTTATTTTTATTTTTTTAAGAATGTGTTGTAAAAACACATTTTACTCAAATAATCATAACTGATATAAATTTGTCTTTGACAAAACATTAACATATCAAAAGAGACATTTAAGAGATGGAGTTAATATAGCGGGTAAAAGAAAATCAATGGTGTCCTTTTTTGAATAGCTCATTTCGGAGATCTAATACTCACTTGTCTAATAAGGTCGGCTGTAAATGCTACTATGTATTAACCAACTAACACTTGTCAAAAAACATCTAAATAATTTCATCGTCTGTCAAGGCATTTCATTGCTCGTCCTCAATATACATTTCTTAGTTTAAGAAAGCTGTAGATTGAAGTAACCCACATATCTATATTCAATAATATAATCAAAATATATATCCCAATGTTTGAATTTTTACTAATAAATAACTGAGATACCCGACAAAAATTTATTCTTTATGTTAATTGATTGATTTATTTGTTTCAAGAAGTCGAAGGTTGAAGTATCTGGCATCCACCCTATTTCACTCTTGATGTCCTTCGAAAGTTCAAGAAATACTGGAAGAACTGCATCATTCTGGAGGATGACTTTGTAGGAGAAGTCTTAAAAAGAACAAATAAGAATTAAGTTTCCATTTCTATTATTTTGAAGTAGTTTTTAAATGCTGTTGGACACCTTCTCGTAACACACAATTACTAAAATATTTATGACAGAAGTCAGAAAAATAAATTTAAAAAATAATAATAAAAATTAAAAAATTAAAAATTAAAAATAAATAAAAATTTCATTCAATCTAAAAATATTTTCACACATTTTTGTAACTTTTTGAACTATTTTATAAAATTATAAAATCAATGTATATGGCACAGAAAGCTTTGATTGCCATTAATTGGTAACAGTTTTTAATTATCGTCCGTAGATAAAAAAAAAAAAAAAAATATTCTTCGGTTTAAAATGTCGCCATTTTGATTCATTTAACTTTAATTTAATGAAAATATCAATAAAAGAAAATGTTGCGACAATTTTAGAGCATTCGAAATATTTTTAAAGAACCAATGCCATTTAAAAACAATAAAAAGAGGAGGGGGGGGGGAGGCAGCTGAATATTGATAAGTAATTAAATATATAAATGGAAATACTATGTAATAAAATGTGTAAATAATGGCTTAAAAAAAATCGATACTGTACGTTTTGATACTGATTATTATTAATTTTCTTTTCTTTTTTTTCAAAAAAAAAAATCAAAATTTGGTGAAATTCTGGCAAAAGTAGAATTCAGTTTAGTACGAAGGACTATTAGATTTTTTTTTTTTTTTTTTTTTCAAATTGTAACATTGCTTTCAATTTATTCAATTATGTTTTCGATAAATTTTCGATTTCGATAAATGTTCAACTATCGTAAAACTGGTATCGTAAAAATCCGTAGATTGATACTACTGGTCCTTCGTCTTGAAAATGGAGTGTTTCCTTTTGATTTTTGAACGTTAAGTAATTAACGGTTGTATAAGTTGAAGTAAGAGGAGTTCTTAAATAAACGAAAGAGAGTTTTTGAGTATTTTCCTCCATATATCATATTATTTAATTTAACACTATTGCACTTCAAATAATTTAGGCCCATATATGAAGAAATTTTCCTTCTGTCCCTCTAAAAATCTATAAGTGCGAGAATCACCAAAGTCTATATATTTCGGGCAACAGTGATCTATAACATGAATATAAATTTTCAGCTCTAACGCATAAGAATTTAGACGCAATCGCACTTTATATAATTTCAGCCAATAAGCTATAACTATAAAGATTTTGTCGCTGTGTCCCGGTAAAAAAAAAAAAAAAAAAACTGCTAGATTCTCAAAAATTTATTCAGTTCGTGTGACAGTGATCTGTAATACTAATATAAATTTTCAGTTCATTCGAATAAGGCGTTTAGACATTATTGCATTTTAAATAATTTGCGCCTGTAGGCCATAGAATAAAGAGTTTTTCTTTGTGTCCTTGTAAAAAGAACTAAAAGTGCTATATTCACTAAATTCTATGCAATTCATGCAACAGTGACTTACAACTTGTATATAAATTTTCAGCTCATTCGATTCGAACATTTAGACGCTATCGTGTTCACTCACATACTTACACACATACATACGTACATCACCGTAAAATGGCAAAAAAAAAAAAAAAACTCAAGAGACCTCAAAAATTGTATAAACACCAAAATCTCAAAGTCGAGTTTTTGCCATGTGTACTATACCTTATATATATATATATATTGGGACATATGTATTCCTTACATATGTATGTTCGGAAACTAACTAGTTGGCTTAGGTGGAATCTGCACAGTTACTACACATTTCTTCTCATACAATTCTACTATAGGGCATACTATATTCACGTTAAGAGAAATGAATATGACCGATCACTCAACATAATTGAAGGCTGGATTATTCCACGTAATAGGCTACTTTTATCTGATTCGGTATATTTATTTGTTTTTATTTGCTGACATATTTTATAAGGATTATTTTCTTATTTTAGTTTTTATGCAATCTCATGCTATTTTCTATACAATGCTCCCCCTAATACATATTTATGAGAGATATTACCCTATTTTACTATGTTAAAAAAATCTTAAATTTCAAATAACTAGCCAAGTTTTCAATCTCAGCATCTAAACATGATAATATTTTAAAAGTACTCACAATGAAATTTTCTTCATAATGCATGTTTGAGCGAAATTTGCTCCTATTATATATATCATGTCAAGAAAAGCTTAAATTTTGAGTAACGTACAAATTTTATACAATGTTTATACAAAGTTTACAATGTAGAATATTCATAGTCAATGATATTCATTCCAGCAATATAAATGAAAATTTTAAAATAACCTGATATCTTTACGATAAAAATATTCTTTTTAATGCACATTTAAGCAAAAATTTATCCTATGCTCCCTTGCAAAGAAAATAGAAATTTTCAAATAATTTAGAAAGTTTTCAAATTAAAATCTTGCATGTTAACTAACGTAATAAAAAATTGACTAACCTAAGAATGAACATCATGCTGATTCTAAAATTATTGGATTATTCAAACTTTCAAACTGTAAAACGACAGAGAAAAAAAAAAAACATAATGCCTGAGAATTTCACGATTAACTAAGTTCCCCATACTTACAGTATCATGGGGAACAAATAATCGAAAAATATAGAAAACAGTAACTAAAATAAAACAGCGCAATGCATTATTATATGATCTAAAGAAAATGAAGTCGCTATAAAAATTATTACTATTATAATAATATATAGTTATTATAAATTAATAGCAATATACACGTCTATATGTTAATTTTTAATAGGGTAATTAAGGGAACTGCATTTAAAAAATATCTAAAAACGGTGTAACAAGAAAATCAAACTATTTAAGGCTTGAACCTATTCGTATGATAAATGAACTACTGCAATACGTTACGGTGATATTAAGCCACATAGTCTTTCAGCAACCAGTCATACCTCGGGAAGACAGGACAAACTTTATTCGCGTGCCATATTTACTTGTAATTTTTTCATATGTTTTTAATATTTCTTAATAATAATGCTAAGCATTTTTTAAAGTGTGTAAAGTAGTTTTTTGTGTGTATCAGCAACACACATTTGTTGTAATCATGTAATATCTCAAATAATTCATTTTAATAGACTGGGTTAGTTATTTTTGTATTACGTACAGTCGGTAACAAAAATGTCCGAACACCAGAAAAAATGCCTATGTAAAAAAAGTACACTTCATACGGTTTTGTTAAATAAATCCTTGTCGAATCATGTTCTTACACTGATTAAGAACAGGATTCGACAAGGATTTATATAACAAAACCGTACGAAGTGCACTTTTTTTACATAGGAATTTTTGCTAGTGTTCGGACACTTTTGTTACCGACTGTATATAAATGACGAAATAAGAAAATTTTCATTGTTCCTGAAGGAGAATTTGCATAATTGTTTTTATTTATTTATTTGTTTTATTTTTTATTTTTATTTATTTATTTATTTATTGAAACTATCGTACCCTTCGCAGTTGCAAAATAACCACAATCTCCGTTCCTGACTCCCGATTTCCAATTCTTCTAACAATCATATAAATGCTTTTTTATAGTTTTTCATATAACACCCAAAATATCTTTTCTAAATTTCTTATGAGCTCATCGACAAAAATTGAAAAATCCTATCAATCGTAATAATAATAATAATAATAATAATAATAATAATAATAAAGACAATAAATATTCTGAATATTTTTTTTTCCGCAAATTTTTCTCTACTGCATGGGAAAAAAATTCAAAAGCTAAGCTACTTAATATTATCGAAATTCTCTCTTTATAAAAATCTATATTTTTATGAAAAATAAAAGAAAAAAAAAAACTTTTAAATTTCAATTTCAGGAAAGTGTTCTTTTACATTATCGTATGAAAATGACATAAAATCTTCAAACAGATCTGCTTTTAGAAGAGGCAAAATGCAAATAGCTTATTCCATACTTATTTCCATCTCTTTATTCAATTTTCACACTTTCAATAGAATGACTGATTTTATTCTTGTATAAAAAAGAAATAACAAAGCGGTAGTTATCAATAAATGGAATTTAATATTTATTGAAATTTGAAAAAAAAAATTAAATGTATTCATATGTAATTATTTTCATTTGAATATTTTATAGTAAATTTAATCGTCCTTTTAAATGAAATATTTTAACTTATTCTTTGTATCAGTAATGGCAAAATTTTAATTTGAATCTTTAATAAAATCATAGGAGTTTAAAAGAGAGTATCTTACGGTTTTTGATACAATTTTTACAGGTTTTAAATTATAAATTGCGTTTTCTCAGCTTGACATTTTACATAATTTCATGATCTTCAAAATGCTTAAACTTCTACAGATATATAAGATAAAAACTGTTATTATTATTATTAATGTTTAATAGAACCTGCTTAAAAGAATTAAGGATGGGTTTTACAATACCTTTAAAAATAAAAATGTTAAAATTAAAAATATAACAAAAATATTTTAATTTATTTTATTATATTTTATTTTTTATTTATTTAATTATTTAATTATTGCAAATTTTTACATGAACATGCATTTTTTAATCTTTTTCTCAGAAACTAATCAATAAATTTCAAAATCCATGACTAATCCTTTTAAGTAGGTTCTATTAAACATCCAAAAAATAATTAAATCTTTTGTGAGAGATGTTGCAAATTTTCAGACTCCTAATAAACATTTCAGTACACTTACAGAATTTTTTTTTTTACAGTCAAACTAAATCCTTGATAATTCATGTGCATATACAGTGTATTTAAAAAATCGTCCTCTTAGACTTGAAAATTGAAATTTTAAACTTAGACATGAAAATGGAAATTTTCAGCTTAAACAGGAAAATTGAAATTTTAGCCTTTTTTATGGTGCCATTGGCCATAGGAACATTTTAGCTTACTCTCCACTTTTTAGAAAATTTTTGATGATTACAAAAATAAATAGTTCTTCTTCGGAATATTTAGCCTAATCTTTATGAAAAGTCCGTTTGAACCAGCCCCACCAGTTTCTGGACAACTCTACGCTCAAAGCTGGTAAGTGCCAGGTTCAATCCAAAAACACGCTCATCGACCTATTCATCCCAATATTTTGTGGTTTTCTCTGAAACTCACATATATACGGGCTAGATTTCCTTCGAGAGTCTTGTGAAGGGCCTGTTTAAAATTGTCGATTTTGGTAAACAGGTCGTTTTCTAACCGTAATTCTTCCCAGATAGAGCCCTCAAATTGTCATGGAAACTGTACTTTTTCCTACTCATTTGATATTTTTTTTTTTTTTTTTTTTTTTTTTTTTTTTCTGATTGTCGAAATGCGGGACTATATTGAAGATGAAAAACAAAAATGTACATGTAACCGCAGCTAATAACCGAAGTAGTAAATTAATTATCTGCTAATCGGCAATATTTTAGATTATTTTTACTTGTATTTATTTATATTTTCTATGCTCAGTCTCTAGCTACGTGATGATTTTTCGCTAAAAAGAAAATAAAAGCTTTTTTTTTTTTTTTTTTTTTTTTTTTTTGTATGTAACTTACATAAAATGCAAAATTTTTGCGACTGATTACAGGAATGTGTCAACATTTCCCTGCTACATGCTTAAATTATACAGGCTGTTTGCACATTTTTTACACGATTTTATTTCGCGGTAAGAAAAAATCGTTTGCATGGAGAATTTTATTTTCACAACAGTTATATTTTTGGAAGTTTTATTTATCTTCTGATATTTAGAATTTTTGTTTAGATGCAAAAATGCGCTTTTAAAATGGCAGTGGATGGAAGGATAGGTTTCCACTCTTTCCAAAGATAGTATTTAGTGAAATCGTTATGAAAAGCATTTATCAGGAGAAAAATAGAAAAATGTTGCAACAACAGATGAATCTTGGGTCTATTTAAGTGGTTGCAATAAAAAAAGGTCAATTTATTATCACAAAAGTGGAGAAAAAAAAATTGCTACATGGCTCAAAGCATCAAAAGAGAGTTTTTCTAAAGGATTTATTATTGCCACTGGTTTTTTCATACAAGCGCAAGATAAAAGCAAAAAAGAAATGTGACAAAAATGTCAAAATCAACTCTAAATACTCTCAAGAACATATTTTAATTCTAATTTTTAAAAACGAAAATCCAGATCTTTATCCACAATGCTATCAGTCCGTTGAACTGTATCGAGACAAAACAAGCAGCCACACATCGCAATCCGCAATTGCTTTTCTAAAAAAAAAATGAAACAAAAAACGGGAATTAAAACCATACCCTTCACTGACATTCCTGCTAAATCTTCTGATGTATCACTGTTGGATTTTTGTGTTTTTCGACTCTTAAAATCAACATTATCCAAACACCAACCTACAACGCTTTGTGGACTCTGGAAAGCCGTTCAAGAGGAGTAGAAAAATATACCTCTTCCGATATTATAAAAAGCATTATTATCATAGAAATTATGATGTAGAATGTTAGTTAAGAACAATTGGCTATCAAACTGAAGAAATAAAACACGAAATATGAGAGAAATTGCTTCAGTACACTCCATCAAAATCGTCTAAAAAATGTGCGAACAGCCTCTGTATTAATTTTTCAAAAAATGACATTTTTTTTTTTTTTTTTTTTTTTTTTTTTTTTATTATTATTAAGTAAATTCATACTCTGTCATGCAATGTCATGCAATGTCACGGGAAAAATAAAAAATAAAAATGGGCTAGCTGTTAACATTTTTTTTTTTTTTTTTTTTTTATTATTATTGCTACCTTTTTTTATTTAGTCACAACGTGGCCAGAATGGAGTTGATTACTTTTAGGTATACTTTGACTTTTATTCCTTAAATATTCATCTCACATGTATATTCTAAGTACTGAAGATGCGTAAACAAAAAGATACCGATTTTTCTGAATCCAATTAAAAATTGCTGAAATTCATTTGCAAGAATTACAAAACATAAACTTTTCTCTCAAGATTTTTTTTTCCTTTTCAATGACTGCATAGCTGCCAACCTTTCCTATTTTTTAAATCAGATTTATAACCAGCATTTTTTAAAGGAATATGTCACATATATTTTCGACGCTTAAATAAAGTGAAACTAATTATAAAAATTCCCAGTATTAAATCTCCCTTGAAAAACGGGAGACTTCGCATCATCACTGTTAAAACTTTAGGTATGTTGAACTAAAATTTGGTACTACAGCAGTTGCAATACTAAAAACGTGGTACAACAGTAGATGCAACCATACAATGGTAAAACTATCAACCATGATTTGGAACTTCTTGTTGAAAAAAAGCTCAAAATCATGGTAGAAAATTTTCCCATTGTACAGTTGCAGTTATTATAGTACCAAGTATTGGTTCAACCGAGCACCAAATCATGGTAAAAGATTTCACCTTCGCATAGTTGCAGCTACTGTGTACTATATTTTAGTTCAACCTAGTACAAAAATTTAACGATGTAGGTAAATACTAAAAAGTATTTTCGCTGTGCATGTTTACTTATCGAATTAACTTGATTTTATCAGCAAGTACTTAAATGTTTATGTAACTCTACATACGTGTCTTATTAATTTAAGAAATGCAAAATTTAATGGTAAAAATATAAGAAAAATTGCAAAATACTTAACTAAATATGTTAAAAGATTTTTTAAGGGGAGTGTTCACCTTTGAGGTACAAAAATCCAGCATATTTTACCCTGTTTTCGATTCTCAAGAGTTTCTTTAAATATTATCCATTTTAAGCCAAATTTTCAGAGTTAATTTGTCTTAGTTTTTTTATTGTGTCTATAAATTTATTTTATTATAAAAAAAGAACAACTTTATTTTCAGTTAGAAAATGTAATACACCTTTTCAGAAATTTCAAATTTCTAGTGAATTACTCCGCGCAGCCTTAAAAGCATAAAAATTAATATTTAGTTAAAATTTTGGCATTTTGAGAATATAAATACATCATATATGCATCTACACCTATTTTTGTTTTTACCATACATTAAGATATATTTTCTAAAAACTACTATAAGTTTAAATATTAGGAAATATCACACAAAAAAATTAATTTCAAACACTCTATGTAAAATTTATAAATTAGCTTTTTATATGAAATTAGGTGGAATGTTTAGGTAATAACATTGTACACTCACTCTGAAAATTTCAAAAAGATATGTTCAAAATAATTTTGAACTTTTTTGCATATACTGCGCGCCATCTAGAAAAATACAGTTTTGAGAAAAATGAGTTTAAAGTAAAAATTTTACTTGTAACATTAATTATCACTGGCTACTTTAAAATATTATAAACATGCAAAAACTGAAAATTCGATTTTCTGAAGGTTTAAAGGTGAACACTCCAGTTAAATGGTTCCTTATAAGAGATATTATAAGTGTTATAACAATCTTGTTAAAAAATATTTTCCATATTTATTAATATGAATTATTTTATTTTTTCACCAAACACTTAAAATATTATCGTGGCTAACGACAATTCACATTTCTGGATACAAATATAAAAAAAAGAAAAAAAGAAAAAAAAAAAAAATCACCTTATTTAATCTCAGAAAACTGCTGTAATGCATATGAAAATTTGTATGAATTAACACCGGTTTCGAAAAATCGGAATGGTCGAAAGATATTATGTGTATCATCACAACTACCATCCTATTCAAAATAATAATAATAATCAGAAACATGTAAGAAAATGAGATACTACCTTATTAAGAGTAGAAAATATATTTATGGCTACTTAGAATTTTTTTAAAACATATTCCATAAATCATTCAACACATCGCATGCAAAGAAATCCGCAAAAAACTTTAACGATAACTTTTAGGAAAGCTGCAACAAATCTGCAAGACTTTTTGAAATAAACCTGTAAATCCACCTTCTAAAAAACTAAATATTTTCTGAAAGAAACCTGCTGTTTTTATTTTTCATCAAAATGCCTTTAAGATACATAAGGAAGTCCTAAATACTTTCAGTATATCTGCCGTTTTTGACTGATTTTTATTTTTAACTGGGCGTCAGTTTTTAAATTAAAGATTTTTTTTTTTTTGAAAGATAACTAAAGTATTTTTTATACCTTTGCTTACAGCGTCAATTTGATCTAATTACTCAACATTTAAAATACTAATGAAGCCGTTCCCTTCAATTCCAGGAATCGAAATTTAATGATAAAAATTTGAGGAATATAAAAGTGAATTAATATCTGCGGTAAAAATCATAGTGATAAAATTCAAAATTTATAAGCCTTCTTCAAGAAATTGTCAGTAATGTCGAGGTCTTTTTCATAAAAAATAGAATGTAAAAAAAATAACTTTCGAAAAAATGCTGAACTTTTTTCATAATATAGAAAACACACTTTACAAATTCACAACACAACATCCTATCCCTAAACACTGTGCAAACGTGTTCGTTACATTCATAAAGCGTGAGATGAAAAACAGTCGAAAACATGTAAAAAACATTTGATTTATTAATTAAGACGTTTCTGTTATTTATGAAATATTGAAATACCCTTTATTAAAATCTAATTTTTTTCTTTTTAAAGTGTTGAAAATATCTTCTTTTTATTTTATTTTATTTTATTTATTTATTTATTTTTTATCGAAAGAAAAATAATATCCAAAACTGGAAAATATTTAAACTATTCAAGCAAATTCAACAAACATTAAAATATTTGTTATAAAAAGTTGCTAAAAACAAGAAGAAAAATCATGTCGTATTTTTGTATGAATATAATAAATAAGAAATGGAAGTTAAAAATAAACTATCAAACAATACATTTTTTCCCTCTGGATAAACGAAGAAATTTTTAATAATTTATCAATGACACTTTTTCCTTTTTTTATTATTAATATTCGAAGAAATATAGCAAAAATTGTTTTCACGCATGCAAAAGGGTGAACAGATTTCTATTTTTTAAAAAAAAAATATTATGATAAAATATGAAAGAGAGAAAATCATTTAAATTTCGGCTTGAGAAGTAAATTATTTACACGTTGGTGAGGAAATTGCCACAAGCAAAACCGTTCAAAGTAAAAAATATAAATAATATTTACTTTTAAAAATATTTTTTTATCTATTTTTATTTTGCAGTTTGAATAAAAAATTTGATAATTTATTTTTATGAATGTTAAGGAAACAGACCTGTTAAAAGTAAATTAATACTAATATTTTTAAAATTCAAACAAATACATATGATGCAATAAAATCAAACATGATTTATCTTGATTATATTTTTAAAAAAATCTATAAAAGCAAAAAAAAAAAAAAGTTTAAAATATGCGAGTATAATAATTAAATGATTGCTTTATGTTCTCTATTTTTATTGAAACAGTTTCAAGCTAATAATTTTTGAGTTACGTAAATGCTCCCTTACGTAATACTTATGGTTTGCTCAAATTCTCTTTTAATTTATTTCTCTTTAAGCAAAATCAAATTGCATTAATAATAGAAACTTCATATAATATCTTATATGCAAATTGACGGGATTCATCATTTCGTCGCTTTGTTGCTAAAAGCATAACATAAAATGGCACAAAAAAGGTAAAATAATTCAAATGAATCATTATATGGACAGATATTCCACAGTTGTCGCTGGTATATTTAATATTTATAGATAAAATTTGAAATCTAATTTTAGATACTTAAAAATTTAGTAAAATCACTTTGAATGTATTTATTTATTTATTGAAAAATGTCTTTCGCTATAAAGCTTTGAAGTATTTTGAGAAATTTTCTTTAATTGGCGCTTTGTATTCTCTCCAAGATTTTTTTTTTTTTTTCATGAATAAATATGTCGTTTCAGAAAGGAATTCTTATATATATTTTTTTTCCAAATAAAATGTTCTTTGTCATTTTAAAAACTTTATAAACACTGCAATTTATCAGTGTTTGAAAGGTTAGTTTTAAGCTTTTTGAAAGTTAATTTAACCCTTTATTTAACATTGAATTACATATGCTTAAATTTATAGGACAAATGTTTTGAATAAATGTTATAAAATTAAGATTATTGTGACTATTATTGTTATTATTATAAGGACTGAGGACTATTAGTCTCAATCTGGGATTTTTTCGGTGTCTTTTTTCGATAGTCGGACATTTATCGAAATCTAAAATTTATCGAAAATATAATTGAATAATTTGAAAGCGATGTTATAATTTGGAAAAAAACTAATAGTCCTCCGTTTTAAACTAAATTCTGGTTTTGCCAAAACTTCATCAAAACTTTTTTTTTTTTTTTTTTTTTTTTTTTTTTTTTTTGAAAGAAAAAGAAAAGAAAATTAAGACAGTATCGTACAAACACTATCGAAAAAGTTTTTTTTTTTTTTTTTTTTTTTTTTTTATAATTTTGAATTAGTAAATAAAAAGTGCGCGTGCAAAATGAAAAAAAAAAAAAAAAAAAAAAAAATGAATTTAATGATTTTATTTTTATATAAAACATGATCGCGTTCTATCTTAAAAAGTACATGTAAAATTTAAAGTTTATGTGGTGCGTGTGCATCTATAAAAATTGTTTTAAGAAATAGATTAGAATAAAGAAAGCAACGATGTTGGTTGCATTTTTGTTATATAGTTTGAATTTTTGAATTTTATCGAAGTAATATCTACCAAATGAATAATTTCTTATCTTAAAACTATAGGGAATTGTTATGCGAGCACAAGCGGTGCTACTTTTCTTAAATAAACTATGTTTCTAATCAACATAATGAAACTCAAATAATTAAATATCATTTACATTTCATTAAGGACTTGTATAGCACGGTATTTTATTATTATTATTAGTAGTAGTAATAGTCTCAATCTACGGATAAAACGTTGTCGCCAATTTTACCATGGCTGGACATATATCGGAATCGAAAATTTATTGAAAATATAATTAAATAATTTAAAAGCAATTTCATAATTAAGAAAAAAAAAAAGACCTAATAGTTCAAAAAGAAGGAAAATGAATTCGGAAAAAACATTTCCCACTGCTTCTTTGGGAACTAGTGTGAGAGTTCCTATTTCTGACGTCTACAAGGGACGAGGTAATTCGCGCAACATGTTGGCAGTTGTAATGAGTGTGACAAGTGATGGTTTCTACCGACTTGGAACTTCTGAAGGAATTTCAAAACAAGTATATGAGAGATCACAATTCACTTTATGCCCTAAGAACTTGCTTAGAATTGAAGATATTCCGGACTACAAAATTTCTCTCCAGTCAGTTGCAATTGCTCAGTCCAATGGAAGCAGCGAAGGATTCGTCAAATGTATGTGTAAAACAAAGTGCCAAAATATGAAATATTTTTGCGTGAAAAATGTAACGAAATATAATTCAAAATGTCATTCAAAATGTCATTCAAGCCTACCAGGTTGCAACAAGTTAGGTTAATTTTAATTTCTTATTTTTTATATGAAATTTTTGTTTCCCTTACTAAGAAAGACATAAATTTTGTTTTGTACAACTTTTATTTTTCTTTACATATTTTGAATAAATTTACGACACTCTCATTATTTTTTCAGAACATTTGTATTTTTGAAGAATGCACTTTATTTATATAATAGCCTTATCAGGACCTTATTTCATACACTGCCTAAATAGCATTTGCCATTCTATAGAATGCCTAGGTATTATATACAATGCCTAGGAAAAGTATGTAATAATTCTCATATTTCATAATTTGCCTAAAAATGTCTGGCATTCTATACATTGCCTAGGCATTCTATACAATGCCGGCTTTTCATACTTTGACGGTAACGTATAAAACAAACTGAAGCATGAATAGTTTTAAAAAAATTTAAATTAAAAATGAATATTAATAAGACGTACTTTTTACTTTGTTCTATAATTAATGGAAGAAGATATTGGATTCGTATAAAAAATTCGACTTCCAGTTTTCGATGGATTTACACGTTTTGAGAGATCCAGAGCACGATTTAACCATTTTTAGAATATGTCTGTCTACACGTGTGTAACAAAATTTTTGTGACTAATGTATCTCAGAAACAGCTGCACAGAATTGCATATAAATTTATTTGCAGATGCACCTAGATGTAAATTAGCTGATATATTGCGATTTCCACAATTTAAAGGAAAGCTATATCTCAGGAACTACTGAACATAAATGTATATAAATATATATGTAGATGCGCCTTAACATAAATTACTGCCTACCAACTTTTGGTGCCAATCGCTCAAAAAGTGCCGCTGCTGTACAACGATTTCCACAATTTAAAGGAAGGGAATATCCGGTTTTATTGCGTATAATCAAACGAAACTTGATATGCAAGAAAGCCTTTATGTGACATTATGCTGATTCCCTTTAGATGCATATCGTCCAAGATGTTTTCCACAAGAACGGTAAGGCTATATCTAAATTTTTATGGCATTAACTGTACGAAACATTATATGTGATATAACCTTTATTAAGATGGTATTTATAAAGATTAAAACTGTCTTTCTTTGAATATTTAGTGATAGGTTTTTCAAAGATTAACATTTATTCATCACGTTAGATAATTTTAATAAATAATAGTTTGAATAAATGATTTGTACTGAGTGAATTTGTATAGAAGAATATAAAAGAAGGTCTTGTAGTGGCCACAGTATACTAGTTTAATTTTGTTTATATATTAATGTTAAAATACCGGGGATGAAAAAATTTCGTAAAAAATTTAAACCGGAAAAGTAACCAAAATAAAAAACGGTTTGCAGGATTAACATTGCTAGGCTACTTCTTTTTATGATACAAAAAAAAAAAAAAAAAACAGCCTGTAGGTGGTCCTGATGCACACTTGTCAAAGTAAAGTGCACAAACAACGAACGCAATATCTCCAAATCGCACATTATAGCAGTATGAGTTCCATATGACGATCACCACAGTCTATAATACATTGGGCGGAGTCGAGCGAACAGTCAAGTGCAGTAATAAAATAGTAATAAAAAAGTTGAAAGAGTTCTACATACATTTATTTATTCCTTTTTTAAAACGAAACTGCACTGTATTAAATATTTCAATTTTTATAGTATACATGATTTTACAATCATAATTTTAAAATATTAGAGACTTATCATAATTGTTTCAAAAAGCAAAGTATTTAATTTTATAAAATTTACGTTTAACAAATATTTTTAAGTTCAAAATTCAGTTTATGCTAAACACGTCACGCATTTTGCGGGGAAAAAATATTTACACTTTAATTGTATTTATTTTAGAAAATGACGATGACATAAAGTATCACATGTTCGTCTTGCGCATGATTAAAAAAACATTGCTTTTTTTTTTTTTTTTTTTTAACATTTTTTTCACGCAATTTTTTCACAATATATATATGTATATATATATATAGATTTATAAAAGTTTCCTACAAAGACATCTATGCACTTGAGATTGAAATCAACATTTAAGTAAAATATGTTATACATATATCGTTTAAAAATCTTTTTTTTTTTTTTTTTAACACTTTACACTTTATTTTAGAAAACTGCCTCAAATATGAGTACTGCATTTTTGTTTCAACAGTAAGACTCAAAAATGGTACTTTTTTCGTACAAACACTAAGGAATAGAAAATATTTAGTCTGATATAGGAAGCCATCATTTAAGATTTAAAAGATCCTTGGATAGAACGTGACAAAATAATCCTGACTTACTTCTGTCGCATGAAAAATGCAAAATATGGCTTTCTTTTCTCAAAAAGTAAATAAAATGTTTACTTTTTGTTAAAGCAAAAATAAAAGCTAAAGCAAGAAACGGAAAATAAAAGCTCTTTCATACCCATCAAATTGTATTTTCGATGCATGACTGGAGAGAAAAATTAAAGAGACATCACTCTAATGCAGAAAAATCTGCTTTAAATGTCATGTCTGAAAAATGAACTCTTGCAATTTTTTTACAAATAGAACTTTTCCTTTGTTTCTACGTATATAAATGTGTACGTTATTCTAGCAGTTACTTACATTCCAAATTTTTGCTCTATAGTTAAATTTTGCTATAAAGATTATCTATCTATCTATATATATATATATATATATGTGTGTGTGTGTGTGTGTGTTTAGAAGATATTTAAAGAAGTTTTAATTCAAACAGTAGGGGGAGGGGGGAATTACATATGTAATAAGAAAAATCTGCAATTTAACTTTTTAAGTTTCAGTTTCAAATCAAGTATATGAAGATAAATTTGAAATTTTTGTAATTAAGTATTACTGAAATCTTCTATAATGTAATTTAACCAAAATACGACGAAATTTGTATATATACATAGAACGCAATTATCAAAATTGCATTGTAGAAGTTCTCTTTTTGCTGCTCGTATATTATACAGGCTTAATTTAAAACTATAATCTTTTTTACTAAAGTTCATATGCTACACCTAAGGAAAAAAGAAGCTAAAAAAATTAACTAAGTTTTAAGTAGTTGATGAAATTGACTGTTTCGTAATTTCTGCACGAAATAAAACAACTTTATGATTTTATATTGCGATATTCATCTAAAGATGCCAAAATATTTTATTCTGGAAAAAAATGTTACATATTGAATATAAACATTCAGGAAAATATTACACATATTGAATTATAAATATGCTCGAAAAGTTAATTAAAAACAGTTATCTTTATTGAATTTAATAGACTAAGATAATTCCGAAAAAAGACATTCAAGTTAAAGAAGTAAAAAGCTAGATTTATAAAATCTTAGGCACATGAAGCGTATAACATTAATAACAGCTAAGAACCATTCCGATTTAAACTAGCTGAAACCGGCATTGGAATTAATTTAAATATTATATTTCGAAAAGATCTTCAATTTGCAACCGAATTAAGAGATTTTTAGACTGCAAACTCATAATTAATATTTATAAACAACTTTTAGTTTTTTTTTTTTTTTTTTTTTCTTCCCCTAGCTATTTTATAATTCAATTCAGGAATTCGGACTCAAGGTGGGAATTCGTTCTCTATCATGGATAACTTTTACGTGAATGCTATAAACTTATAAAATAAAAGAAACATTACGTCTGAAAATAGCATTTCAATAAATTAAAAATGTATACTAAAAATTAATCAAGCATAGCTAAAAACCTTCCTGATAAACCAATTTTTAATGAAATTTTAAATTAACTGAAATAAATCTCACCGTTTGGAAGCTACAACAAAAAATGCATACACAGAAACACATTGCCAAAAATACTCAAAACAACACACACATCGATGAAGACTGAAAACTTATGACATAACTCAATGTTAAAGCTGTTAAAAACATGAAATTAATTTGTTTATTTTATTTTAATGTTCTCCTTATCACGAATGTTTTTTCCTAGAATACAGTGCAAACTACTATTCAAACTTCACAGAAAGTATATTAGATTGCTTTTCAAAAAAATATATGAGCTGCAGAATATAGATTACATGATTCATCATCTTTTGTTCTAGGCAATAAGTTGAATATGACTATTTTTTTTCTCTATTGGTGCTGTGTTTTCTGTAATTAAATTGAAAATTCTTAATCTTAAAAAGTTTTCATCACTTGCACGTTATTTGCATTGAATTAATTCGGGGAAAAAATATATATCTCCTGGAATTTCTGGTGTAACTAATTGACGGAAATCCCTTCTCATATCAGAATTATACATCGTTTGAGAACTATTCTGCCTAGGTATGTTCCAGATTATTTTGGTCGCGCGATGATTTGAAGATAATAAGACGCCATATATTACGAATCTAACTTTGATTTATGTCACAGTTATAAAGCCCGATCTATATATTCCCTTTTTCAGCAATCAATCTGAAAAGTAATGCATTTATGTGTATGGGTAATTTAAGAATTCTCACTGTAATGAGATATTTGGAGAAAAGTTTTAACCCTCACGTTCCATCATATTATAATACTGATCAATGCAATAAATTAAAAGGGTTGAATTTATTATGTTTTGTTTAAGGAGTACCTTGAAATTTCAAATACAGAAATGAACTGTTTAGCTTAGACTTTACTTCTACGGAGCTTGTTTTGAAATTTCGACAAATGAAAATTTGTTCAAACATTAGTTTAAAACTAATAATACTTTACATCATTTTCAAGATTATTTAACGAACTGCACGTGTGTTATATAAGATTATATTACGATTCCAGATAATTCTATGTGTACTTTTAAATATTTATGAGACTTTTGAAGATTATTAATCTTTGTTTTTATGAAATATTCAGTGTAAATATTACATAAATATTCTGAATTGTTTTTAAGCTTTTATAAGGCTTGATAACGGTGAAACGTGCGTGGAACTTCTTGTCTAATCGAAAAATTAAATATTAAAAAAAGCACTTCTTTCAAAACTCCTTCTGTTAAAACTTTTATGAAAAGGAAGGATATATCTTTAGCTCGTTAGTATAATATTAAAAAATGTGTCACTTTTATTTTATTTTATTTTTTTTTTTTTTTAACAAAAATTTAAATTTATAAAAATAATACCAATTTCTGTTAAACTATTAACAATTAGTATTATATTGTTCACTACTTATACTACAATTTTTTGGTGGATTTACCAATTTATTTATTAAAAATTATTATTATTAGTAGTAGTAGTAGTAATCTATTGATAAAAAATTTTCGGACAATGCAGCAAAATTCTATAGGATAAATAGTCGATGTTTTACGAAATTACTCTAGCTGTTTATAGCCAATTTGTAATTACGGAGTTACTAATAATTTCGTTTCTTCAATTTTTTTTTTATTATACATTGCAAACCCTGTACGAAACATGGTCTTCGTGCCAACTGGTACTTTTGCCCGAAAACTAAATATTTATACTATTTTCCTTGTTAAGTATTAATTCTCAAACAGTTAACTATATATATATACACACACACACATATATATATATATATATGAATATATAGATGTAGCATTATGTAAACAAATGAATGAAATTGAACCCCAAAAAAACACTGAGATCTTCATCAGGGAGAATCCTCAGTGTAGGGGTGAACGAGAAGTTTCTGAAAGGACAGTAGCTATAAGCTAATAACTATCCTTAGCCCCCAACTTCTCACCAAACAGAAAACCACCAATAACTGAAGAGAAATCAAACATACATATAATGTATAAAACTACTAAAAAAAATTTATAAAATTATGAAATTGTAAAATTTACAAAAATACATCAATTCATTTAGAAAAATATACAATACAATAAAGAATTACTGAAGGTAAACAAGAAAGTATAAAATGAAATAAAAATACAACCCTAAGTTTTGCATTTCCTTTCGCTGCAATTTTGGGCATTGGTTTGTAATTCTCCTTTTGGTTTTTCTAATCTGTAAAACTTATATATTTATAAATTCATGTCAATAGTTTTCTATATATATATATATATATATATATATATATATATATATATATATATATATATATAACCTGTCTTTTCTCATATCTGCTATAGCTACACAAGTTTTACAATGTTAGAAATGATATATCCCAGTTGATGATTGTTATTTTATGAAACATAATTCAAATGTTTCATGATTCTGATATCTGCAGATTATGTAATATCTATATTTTGCATACTTTGCTAATATTGGAGATAATTTTCTGTACTTAAAATCACTGTTTTTTCATAGTTTTTAAAAATCTATATAGTTTTTTATTTAGAACATATTATGATTAAAGATGTAGCTTTCGTAATTTTGAATTGTAGAAATGTTGTCGATGTTAAAAATATATAATGTCTTTTAACTATTTTTTCTTCTTAAATTCAAAAAAATTAGGGGATGGAGGCAATGGATATTCCTTTAACTGTGATAAATACTAAGTATGTTTCTAATGGCAAAAAGGAATTAGAGTTTAATCATTTTATTCTTTGTAATTTGCATTTTTCCTTGAGTTGTATTTAATACGCAACAAAACAGTAATGTATGCATTTTTAATATCAGAAACAGATGCTACTGAAACAAACAAACAAACAAACAAACAAAAAAAAAACATAAAGTTCTTAATTTTTTATAATCTTTATTTTCTTTTTTCTTCTTCTTCAGCTGTAAACTGTGGACTTTTTTTTTTTTTTTTTTTTTTTTTTCTACAGGCAGAATAATTATTTAATTAAGAAAACTTTTGCTGTTTAAAATTAAAATGGTATTAAATTATGCAAAAGCTTAAAGAGAAAATTTCAAGATCGTAAAAAAGAATAGTAAATATGTTAATTAACAATTTAAAAATAAAGAAAAAGACATATGATAAGAATTTAAATCACCTTAATTTAAAAGTTTGAAAAGGTTCCTTTGATATATAGTTCATTATTTAAAAATGCATTGTCGCCAACAAAAGAATTACTAATAATTTCTGGGATTTTCCTTTGGAAAATTAATCTCAATTTTTCGTAATATCGCCTAACACACAAAATGGTAATTCTGCTAATTAAAACTACTAATCCAAAAACTACGTTACTTCGATTAATAAATTTTTACTTTCCGAACACTATAGTGAGGAAAGTATTGTAATCGTGTCAAAAATCCGAATTTAAGATTTTGGTTTTTCTACACGTTTTGAGGTCCCCTGAATTCATATTTACTATTTTAACGATGATGTATGTGTGTATGCACGTAAGTGAACAAGCACCTAAACGGTTTGTTTGAATGATTTAAAAGTTGGTACAAATGCTACAGGTCACCCCAACACTAACCCGATTGACTTTGGTGAATCTAGTGCTAATAGTTTTTTTACAGGGACACAAAGAACAATTCTTTATCATTATGGTCTATGAACCATAATTATTTTAAATGCGATAGTGTCTAAATGCCTTATTAGACTGCGCTGAAAATTTATACACATGGTAAAAGTTTCATTACCTGTATAAAGTTTGGTAACTCTAGCGTTTATAGTTTTTTTACAGGGACACAAAGAAAATTTCTTTATCGTTATAATCTATATGGGCCCAAATTCTTTAAACTGCGATAGTGTCTAAACACATTATTCAATTGAGCTGAAAAATTATATACATGCTATAAGTAACTGTTGCACAAAGTGAATAAATTTTGGTGAATCTAGCACGTACAGGAAGACAACGAAAAATTCTTTATCATTATGTCTTATGGGCTCATTTTTTTAAAGTGCGATAACGTCTAAGCGCCATATCGGATTGAGCCGAAAATTTATATAAATGTTACAGATCACCGTCACACTAACTATATTTATTTGAGACCATGTAGCACTTATAGTTTTTTACAGGAACACAAAGAAATATTCTTTATGATTGTGCTTTATAGGCGCAAATTATTTAAAATGCGATAGCGTCTAAACGCCTCATTCGATTAAACTGAAATTGAGTTTAAAATTTATATATATATATTACAAGTCACCGTCGCACAAGCTGTATAAATTTTGGTTAGTCTAGCACATATAGATTTTTATAGGGACACAACGAAAATTCCTTTATCATTATGGCCTATGGGCCAAAATTTTGTAAAGTTCGATAGCGTCTAAACGTCTTATTCGATTGTGCTAAAAACGTATACACATGTTATAAGTCACCATTGCACAAACTACACTGATTTTGGTGAATCTAGCACGCATATTGTTTTTACTGGGACACAACGAAAAATCCTTTATCATTTTACCCTACGGGCTGAAAGTTCCATTGTGTCTAAACGCTATATCCGATTGAGCTGAAACTTTATATGCGTGTTATAGATCACTTTCAAACGAGCTGTATCAATTTCATAGAATATAGCACTTACAGTGTTTTTACAGCGACACAAATATAAATTCTTTATTATTGTGGCTTATGGGCTCATATTATTTAAAGTGCGATAGCATCTGAACACCTCATTCGATTAAACTGAAAATTTATATATTAGTTATAAGTGACCGTCGCACAAACTCTATATAGATTTTAGTGAGTCTAAAATTTATAGATTTTTACAGTTGCACAACGAAAATTTCTTTTTCATCATGATCTCTGCTCAAAATATTTGAACTGTAATGGCGTTAATTTAAAGAACATGCTACATAGAGAAAAATGCCTTGTTATAATTCTCTTTCGTTTGTTTAATGACATCCCTTACTTTATTTATACAACCTTTAATTACTTAATGTTCTGAAAATCGAGTGGAGTCACTCCATTTTTTTTTTTTTTTTTTCAATGATTTCTTTTTCATAATGATGAAAATTATTTATAAAATATTATGAAAAGCAGTTTTTATAATTTAGATTTTTAAATTTTTCTACATGATTATGGAATCATTTTACTACAATCTGGGACAAAAATTATAATAATAATAATAATAAAATAAAGCCGCACTGCAGAAAAATTGACTTATAACTTTTTTATTTGTAATTACTTCAAAAGTAATGATTGAAAGAAATAAAACTGTCATATTTGCATAATACCATGGAGATAAAATAATGCTCATGTACATTTTTTTTAGTAATGCACTTTATTGAGTACTTATTAAAAATGCACATAAAACTTTCTTTAAAAGTGTAATAAACATATTCTTTGTACTCTATTGTGATTTATTAGGTGAAAGAAACACGAATCATGTATTTTAATACATGAAATAAAACAATTTTTTGTTAGATCTAAACATTTACTTAATAAAAATATGTATTTTGCATTGGGTAATTCCACCTTCATATGGAATTACTACTTTAATATTCAATGGCATAGTATTATACAGTTTTTTGAGATTAACCTCACAAATTCCACTGTGCTAAATATCATAAATAATTTTTTCTAGTACTTGAAAAGTTATAGGCCACAAATTTCGAACCCCCTCCCCTTTATTTAACTTAAAGTGAAAAAAGTTATGATTACTTACAGAGTTATAGATGCTCATGGGAATGGATAAATAATTTTAACAATTTGAACCAAATAAATGCAGTCTCCGTGTAGCAAGGTGCATTACCCTCTTGAAATGCTAATTGTGTAAAAGTCTGATATATCTATAAAATAATCGATCAGGCACCACTTTTATAATGACCGTGTTTTATTTCTAGTTAATTGATTCCTTGAGCATGAGAATTTGCCTTACTCCTTGAACAGTTAAGCACCTCCATATAATATTGTACGTATAATTTCTCACTGCTTTAAAACTAAATATTCATTGAGTCGCTCATCTTTTCGTCATTCTACTAGCCTGTTTCCGTCAGCTCGAAATAAATAAAATTTGACTGATCAGAAAAAAAAAATCAGTCCAATAATTAACTGATAGTTTATTTATTTATTTATTTATTTATTTTAATTTTTGGTCAACTAGAGTCTTTACTATTATTATTGTTATTATTATTATTATTATTATTTGTTTTAATAACGGCTATTTTTTCTAGATCTTCTGTTTTTTAACCTACTTTTTTTTAATGCTGCAGCACTTTTTAAGAAATTATTTTACTAAACGCTTTTTTTTTTAATCTTTTCTAAGTTCTAAACATAATACAAATCGATTTTTTACATATTTGTTTTTTTAACTTGTGCTCATCTCGTTTGGATAAAAAATGTGATCGCCAAAAGCAAAATTCCCAGTTTAAATAGCCACAATTTTCCTATCTTGCTAAAAAAACATCTCACCAACATTTCGTTAACATTTAATTATTTTGCTATCTCACGTATTAAAATATTTTTGGATTTTCATTCTAAAATTAATACTTTTTGTGGCATCGTTAATTATACCTTATCCTTTCCATTTTTAAAGTACTTTCTAAAATTACAATTTTCCTGACAATTGCAGTTTCTTTTTAACACTGGACTGAATTCTAAAGTGTACGGGGAGGTCAAATTTACCGATTAAACAGCTGAAATTTCATTGAAATTGGACAAATCTCTGGGACGAGATTTCGCTTCTTTCTTTAGCAATTTTTCGTTCGCAATTTTGGTGTGGTGAAAAACCTCACGCCTTGACAGCGCCTAACAGGAAGAATGGAAATCACTAATGAACCTCGTTTGGAATCTCTTATTCTTCGGCAATGTCTTATCCCATGAGTTCGCACACAAACAGCTGTTGGTACCTTAAAGGAAGATGTTTCTGTGATAAAGAGGCAAAAGAAACGTTGTACAAAATTTCCAAGCAATATATGTTTAACAGTATGAACGATTGAATAAGTGGAAGAAACACAATGGTGGCTTAAACTATGTTATTACCATAACAAATGCAAAAAGAAACCGTTGGACAAAATTTGAAATTGGTACGGCTAGTACGATGAAAGATAGCAACAGGTGACATATGAAACAATAGCTTGAAAGTATTTGTATAGCAAAAATACTTAGATAACTAACATTCTTTCTCCTGGTGAGATTCAGGATTTCAATAGAAAAAAAAAAAAAAAAAAAAAAGCTTTTACAACAATCAATGAGATAAAGCCTTTTTTTTTTTTTTAAACATCATAACAGAACAAGTTGCAGCATATGGGAAAGTGACTGGAACGATTATCCCCTCCTTTAACATTTCCTGTAAACGCCAATCTTTCATATAACTGTGTAACGTGATCGTAGCAGTATGATTTACTAAAAACAGAATCTTTGTCTTCGGTATCGATTTTGTGACAAGTTAGGTAAAGTTAAGAGTATTAGAAAACAATGACGCATGGATATTGCAACTTTACTAGGACAAAATAGCTTTTTCAACATTTTAACTTGATGTAATTTAACGTTTTAAGGTTTTTTTTTTTTTTTTAATGTTTACTGTCTTCCTTTTCGCGCGGTAACTAGAAGTCCAAAGTTTCCAATTTCTTAAAGAGGAAAAAAAAAATCAATATGTTTCAAAAGAAATAAATGAGCTATCTGCTCCGAGGACTATATTTAAACGTGAAAGATCTACTAGAATAACACGGATGCTTTTTAGCAGGGCTGAGAAGTTTTTAATTTCAGTGGCTGTTGACCCTTTTTAAATGAGCCATTTAGTATTTTAAATAACTACTATTTCAGTTAGACCTATTCTGTTTCTTCTCCTCTCGAGCTGCGAGAAAAATGATAAATTATTATTATTATTATTATTACTATTATTATTATTTATTATAAGAATTTCGAGTGGCGGTGAGGTTGGGGGAATTTCTAAAATGAAAAATGCGACTTGCTTCATGTCTAAAAGCCCTATAGCGGTAGGGTAAACGCAGACAAAGATAGAATAACGTCTAAAATAACCGAAAATGAAAGAGTTTATTCAAGCTGCTTAATGATATTAAGTTTACGCAACAAAGATGCATCTAGTTTGCAAAAATAAGTTTATTTTATGATTATAAATATCTTAACAAAGATCTGTTTTCTTCACTCGAGAGTTGCGTAAATCAAGGTTTGACCAAATCAAGGAAACCCAACAATGTTAAACTAAATTTTAACATCTTTCTTTAAACTATGGTTAACAATATATAATTTATCTATTTCAGTGTTTTTATTCAACTTAACAGATTTTGAAAACTGTTGAAAAAATTCATTGACGTTATTAGATACCGTTAAACAGATACCGTTACATTTTTGACATTAGGCTCCAAGAGAGAAGAGGAGGGGATCAATATTAATTAGGCTCCACTGTGACGTTAGTTCAATAAATTTTTGGTGTAAATAACTTAATTTGCTAAAGCAGAGAAAAAAACTGAAAATATAAAATTCAAATATGGGTTTATTCGCTATTCGCTGTGAACTAAGTTTGTATATTAAAACTAACCTAAGCACCTTGGCTTTTAACATTTTCTTTAACTTGGCTTTTAACATTTTTAACATTGTCTATTTTTAATCTCTTAATCTTACTATAATGATACAAAATAGTGCAAAACATAGTTAATAAATAAAATATAAATAAATAAATAATATGAAAGTATATTACAGAAAATTTCTTCAAATTTTATTAAAACCTTCCAGATAATTTAAAAATTTTAAAATGAAATTTCGCATGCACCAATTAAGGTAAATATAAGTTTAATCGATATAATATGAGAACAGTATTTCAAAAGAAGAAATTTTGATTAAAACTTTTGACATTGTAAAATTTGTAAACTTTACACATTACACTTTTGACATTGTAAACTTTTGCTTTTTTATTTTATTCTAAAGAAGTGTTGAATTTGATTTTGACATGCTGTTTCTAAAACCATACTCGTCAAATTTAATTTACACATGTTTATTTATGTGAAGTTGTATGGTTTATAAGATGAAGGAGAAATGTATTGCAAATAAAAATATTGTTCATTAAAAATTAACAAAAAGATTAAATATATGTAATAATAAGCAAATTATAAATAAAGAGGTAATTTCACTTTTAAGTAATATTGCCGATTATATATATATATATATATATATATATATATATATATATATATGTATATAGTAATACAATAAAATATAATAATATCAGTGCAAAATTTTATGAAATTCAAAGATGATTCAACCTCAGCATTAAAACAATTATTCAGATCATAATCGCAGACCACTCATATCAAATCAGAAAAGAATTAAAGATAAATCGAAATGAATTTTGGAGATGAGAAAAAAGCATGATTGGCATTCCAACGTTTTCAAGGGCCTGGTAGAATGCAAATATGCTAAGAAATGGATGTTTTTCTGTCACAAAGAAAGCAAAAGCTAAGAATTTCTTTGTTCACAGGCCCGAAACATCCATAGAAAATCCATAAAAAAGAAGATCAAAATCACAATATTACCTGAAATAATCCTAAGACATATTTATTGGAGATTGAAATAAACATACAAAATTACTTAATAAAATATATTTGAAACTGATTCAAATACAAGATACCCATGTGAAAAAACCAGAAAAATTCAATCCAGAAAAACTAAGATACAATGCACATGTAAAATTTAACAATCAGAACTCAGTTAAACACACAGTTAATCAGGTCAAAATTGCAGTGACCATTGAGTAATAAAGGATGCGCAGTGTTATTCAGGTAAATTAAGGATTCATACGTATTCAGATCCTAAAAAAAGCAGATTATTATTCATAATTATTTTAGCATGGATAGTGCTGCCATCTAGAGTATTGAGATGAAAATAATAGTAAAATAAAATAAAATGAATTATTCATAATTATTTTAATGTGAATAATAGTAATAAAAATAAAAATTATAAATAAATAATAAATAATAATATTTTACATATTCCATTTTTCTTTATTTAAAATAAAACTATTCAAATAATCAAATACGAGTTAAATATTTATCAAACGATCATGTTTGAAGGAAAAAGAGCAAATCCATATTTAATTCTCTGACTGTGTTTATAAAAGGCAAAATTATAATTTTTTTTCACTGCACAGTTCATTTAATGTGCTATCATAATACTCATTTCAACGTAATATTAAAAATCTAACTACGCATGTTATTATAATCCTTATAACTAATTTCTAAGAACTTCATATTTGAAACACTACTTAACAATTTATAATTGTGTAATATTTAATTATAAGTGTTTATTGGGAGCATAAAACAGCCTCGTGACCGGATATATCAATCAGCGGCGGCGGTTAGGAAATTAAAGACCCATATCACTAAAAGTAGCTTATTGTTCAATATAACTTTATATTTATAAGAAAACCTGCCTTTTAAAGTATAAAACAGATATATTTCCGTTTACTGGCAAAAAAAAATGTGTCAATTTATCTAACTTCTGTTTATTTTATTTTATAATTTATTTCCAATTATTATTCCTATTATAGTATTGGAGAAGTTATAGAGTATCGAAAAACTCACACTATACAAGGAATGATATTGGCGATGAATATTTTTCTGATGATAGTGTACAGTCAGCAACCAAAATGATTACAGAATATATTTAATATTCGAAAGTTGGAAGATCGCAATTCTAAGATATATAACACGCAGATTACATTTTGACTCAGATAACAAAACACACTGACTTCCAATGCAATGAACCATTTTTCCTGAATTTAAAATTGCCGATTTCCATGTATGGTATATATATCAACGAAATTTAATTATTTGCTATGTAATTATTTTCACAGTTTATTGTCTGCCAGCTCTGGTTTAATTTTTTTTGGTTTTCATATCACATGTTAGGTATGAAATAATTGCTTGCAGTTATTTAAAATTTACTGTTTTATTAACAAAATGATTGTTCATAAAAAATGTATATTATCATAATACAAATATTTAGTTTATTATAATTTTTACTTTTTTAAAGTATAGTAGAGAAGGACTGTATGCTACTAGTATGTACCATATAAAATAATTTCCTGCATCTAAAAGTGGCTTCCTCTCGCAAGTAAGAATATTTATGCACTTACACATATTTTCAAAGTATTTTTTAAATAGAACTGCAACGCACTAATTTGTTTTATTAACTATGTGAAGTATTATAGAGGGGTTATTTAAAAGTTTTAGGATAAAATAGTTTTGTCACACCAGAGATGAACTCATAGTGCGAAGGGTTAATCTGTAAGACATATATTATGGCTAACTGTAATATATATTTCTTAGTACATGTTGCCTGAGAAGTGGCGCTTTTTTACCCAATTCGTCTGATTTTTCAAAATTATTCTACTTCAGCATCCATGGGTTAATATGTCACCAAGTATCACCAAGTATAGCAGATGACGCTATTAGGTAGTTCTTTTTAGGATTTACATGTCTATATATTAGCTATTCAGACATGGAATTTCATTAAATTTTAAATTTAAGAATTATTTTATGAAGAGTAATTGCCATTGCCCCTTCAACAATGAGAATTCCTGACCAATGAATTTATTATAATGATATAGAAGAATGTTCTGTAATGGTTACAGTGGACTACTACGTTGTTGAAACAGGCTTATTTCGATTATTTTAGATAAGTCAAAAATTCAGTAATATATTTAAATAAATATATATATATATGCGTTAAGTCACAATTAACCTTTCTTCAAAATCCAGAAAATTATTTTTAGAGATTCATTTATAAACACGTAAGTTTATTTTCAAATTATTTTTAGCTTAAAAAAGTGTCTTGCTGATTTATCTAACAGTGAAATGATTTAGTTCACCCAAATAGTTAATAATCATTAAATTTTCCTTTTTATGTTAATTTAAAGAAAAAATTTAACATTATCCAACATTATTTTGGAAGTATTTCAGCATGTGGCATTAAACATATGATCATATTTAAAATTTTTAATAAAAAATAGAGTTTTTTATTTTATTTTATTTTTTTTAATTTTTTAATGAAACCGAAAAAAAAAAATAAGTTGAAGTGTTTACATATTTAAAAACTTCTTCATACACAATAAAATTATTGTAAGAACTACCGGTTTCGGAAGGACGTGGCTTTTTTTCTTTATGTGCACAGAACACATGCTACTACCATGGAGGCTTGAATTTTATAGTGTGTATGTGAAAAGGCTTTGCTCAATATTAACTTTATGATAGTACATGTATTCCCAATAACTAAAATTTCCCATTGAATAACATTAGCTTTGGCTTCCGGCGGCGGTGAGTGAAGCGGGCCCTTAAGGGCCCGCTTCACTCACCGCTTCACCGTTTTAATACGCATTTTTTATATGCATGAGCAGCCCCCGAAAAACAAAAACATTAAACATTACTTATTTTTATTTCATATTATTTCACGCGCACTTTTTATTTCCTAATTCAAAATTATAAAAAAAAACTTTTTCGATATCGCTTGTAACGATACTGATTATTATTAATTTTCTTTTCTTTTTCTTTCAACAATAATAATAATAATAATAATAATAATAATAATAATAATAATAAAGATTTTGATGAAATTCTGGCAAAAGCAGAATTTAGTTTAGGACGGAGGATTATTAGCTTTTTTTTTTTTTCTTTATTCAAATTATAACATCACTTTCAAATTATTCAATTATATTTTCGATAAATTTTAGATTTTGACAAATGTCCAACTATCGAAATCGACGACACAAAAATCCCAGATTGAGACTAATAGGCCCTCAGTCCTAAAAAAGAAAAGAAAAGAAAGAAAGAAAATTTATTTGTCCTTTTTTATTTGCTTGTGCAGTAAAATGGGTTTCATTGGGTCAAATTTGTTTAATTATTTCATTTGGTTGTACGTAAGAAATTAATGCTTTCTTTCAATTACTTTTTGAACATTTTTTTTTTTCAAACACTCTTTTGTTTTAGACATTATTTAATGAGTATTTTTGTTGATAAAAACAACTGTTGAAACAAGCATTCTCATTTAAAACATGTTTTTATTCGTGTCTATGCTTATTTAATGTTGTCGAGCAAAAAACTAGCATTCCACTAAGTTTACATTTTTTCTCCTTTAAAATGCTATAACATTTCAATTATTATTTTTTTTTTTCAATTATTAGCAAAAAAATATATGATAATTCAAGAAACTCCAATGAAAATAAATAATTATTATTTATACATACACATACATATTGGTTTTTAATGGAAGAAATAATAAAATGAATGTTGGTGCATACAACTAAACTAAATAAATAAATAAATCTAAAAAAAAGACAACTTTTAAAAAACAAAAGATATTGTGTAATTAAGGGGCAAATTAGATATTTGGAATTTTAAAAATAAAAAGGCTAAATGTATTCAGATTAATTAAATAGATTTGGTCATAGTTAGCCATTTCAGCCATTCTAGCTTACAAGGGGGGGGGGGGGGGTCACCAACTAACTGTTCAAAAGGATTTTATACATGTCATGTATAATTTTAAAGGTTAAAATGAGCTGATAACGAAATATATCTACCTTATTTGCAGATCTGTCTCCTAGCGTGAGATTTTCTTAATTCAAATTTGTAAATTACAGACTATTCAGTAATGTACATTTCAGATTTTCTGTCATTATAATCAGCTTTACTGTAGATTCTCCATCTAAATACGACTATGCATGTTATTAGTAATGTATTTTACTGTTTAGCAATTATTTAGTGGCAACATAATAGAACCTACCAGGTTTATTGAAAAGAGAACATTTTATCGGGGTATTTAGCCTGTATTAACTTGTGCTCCAGAAACATGTATAAAACTATACAAAAGCTTCAAACAATCCAGAGAAGTATGGAAAGACGCATGTTATTATTCACCCGAAAAGACAGAATGTGAAACAAATAGATTAGAGTGCAAATCAAAATTATTTCTGTCATTTGCAGAGTAAAGAAGTTAAATGGAGCTGGATTGGACATCTTGCCAGAAGAACTTTTACAACCAAAGTCCTATTTTGGATACCGAAAGATAAGAAAAGACTGTGGAAGAGTTGGAGAGATGAGATTTTCAGGTTTGGAAGAGCAAAATGGAGAATGATTTTGCATAAATTAGCGCAAATTAGAATTGCTTAGGTGAGGCCTTCATCCTCCAGTGGAATGATAAAAACTGAAATTAATAATGGTGATAATATGAAAAATATTAAACAGAAAAGGCAATAAAAGTTTAAAAAAAAAGAAAAAGAAAAAATACTTGCAATTTTTTTAGTAATGAAAAAACTATTACTTTATTTATTTATTTGTAAATACTATATTGTATGTAGTAATGTAACTATTAGTATTAAAAATAAGTTTTTTTTTTTTTTTTTCATTTAATTTATTCATTTATTTTAGTTGTTAAGTTAATGCATAAAAATTTCTTTTAATGATTTTCGTCCAAGTAGAACCGTGTGGTGGTCGAACATGCGTTCATCTTTATGATTTTTCTAGCAAAAATGTTACACAGCATGTTTTACAAAAATGCTCAACTGGTTTTATGCAACCATTAGATTTACATTTTTTCCACCAATGGCAGAAATTTTTTAAACATGTCATCGAAGAAGTTTTCCTTAATAATTCAACAACCGATATCCTAGCACGTAAATTGTAATCAAAACTTAGAGTCTGATTTTAAACCAGTTTCAAGCTGATTGCATCAATGATTTTTTTTTTTTTATTCTTGGTACATATTTTCTGCTACTGTTTGAATTTCCAAATACATCTTGTTCTTCTCACACAATATATCTTGTCGCTCTGTGTCATTTTTTCGCTGTTGATATTGCAGTGTAATTTTTGTTTTTAAATTGATTTATCATAAAGTATTATTACCATTGATTATCATTTATGTGTCTGATATTACCATTCTTCCACTTGTTATTTGTAAATTAATATTCTTGATTTGTAATTCAATTTATCAATTTCAATGCATATAATGCATAAAAAACTAATATCAATTCATTTTTACAATAACAAAATTAATAGTAAAATCGAAAATTTAGAATTATTTAAAAAAAAAATAAAAAAAAAAATAGTAACTTTGCTAAAATTTTCTTTTAAATATTTTTATTATAGTTTGAAATATTTATAAATTTAATGATACCACAAAATAATTATTAAACAGTAAATACCTTACTCATAATACAAACAGTCGTATTTATGAGAATATATTATAAAACTTATGAGAACGATTAAATTCTGGAAGGTATAATACTGCAGAGTCTGTAATTTGTTAACTTTAATTAAGAAACACTCACGCTAAGGAGCGTATTTGTCGATAACATGAATATTTTCGTTATCAACTCAGAGCTTTAAGTGGATACAGCATCTAAAGGTCTAATCTATAAGCGGAACCTTATAAACAGTTGATGACCCTCACTTGTTAGTAATTTTAATCATTTTTTATACTAACTTTATGAGTTATTATACATTGTTTAAATTACTTAAGCCTTATTTTCTTGTTTACTAGTTCTTTCTTTAATTAATATTCAACATTATTCGGTATAAAGTTTTGTGCTTTCATTACAAGCGAATTCTGTAATTGGTTTCCATTAACGTAATATTTTGGATTATTTGTATATAATATATATTTGGCAAAAAATTAAATTCCCTCCAAAAAGAGAATTCTTTTTTAGCTAAAACAAGTAAAGGAATTGCCATCAAATTTGACTGTTTATAACATTCCATAAAGAAATTAAGAAAAATTAATTAAAAAAAATATTTATCAGGTTATGTATACGACAAAAATGGTAAATTTAACAAATTTAAAAACCAATACGGGATCTAAAATTAATTAATAAGTACTGGATTTATTTATGAACTTTTTAAGTTACTTCCTTTATTATATTTATCCTTTTAAAACACCATCTAGTTGAGATATTTTAGGGGTTTTTTTTTTGTTTTTTCAAATATTTTAATCGCTTCTCACGAATCATCCTCATACCAAATTTTAGTGGTAATCCACTCACCTTCTGCAGTTGCAAGGTGATATTTATAGCCGTTTTTTAGATTAAT
>OZ005652.1:249884484-250011984 GCA_963930645.1 Salticus scenicus
TTTCTCTAATATTTATCGTAATTTAAAAGTATTACTGACGTAGAGAAATCGCTTCGGAAATGTAAATGATCCTTCGAGTTTTTTTTTTTTTTTTTTTTTTTTTTTTTTATTACACATACTTTCGGAAAATTTTACATATATTTTCATTAGAATCCTATAATTTCCCTGCTATTATGATTTTTACTTTCCGAACATACATATGTAAGGAAAGTATCGTAATCATGTTAATCCGAATTTGAGGTTTTCACGTTTCTATACGTTTTGAGGTCCCATGAGTCCGTTTTCACTACTTTTACGATACATGTGTGTATGTGTGTGTGTGTGAACATTCTAGCTTCTAAACGCTTCGCTCGAATGAGCTGAAAGTTGGTACGTATGTTGTAAGTCACCGTAGCACGAACCCTATTGATTTTGGTGTACGTATGTTGTAAGTTACCGTAGCACGAACCCTATTGATTTTGGTGAATCTAGCACTTGTAATTTTTTTACAGGGACACCAAGAAAAATTCTTTATCATTATGACCTATGGGGTCAAATTTTTAAAAGTGTGATATCGTCTAAACGCCTTATTAAACTTTGCAAAACATTAATACACATGTTATAGGTCACAGTTGCACGAACTGTATCGATTTTCATGAATTTAGTACTTACAGTTTTTTTTACAGGGACACAAAGAACAATTCTTTATTATTATGGCCTATGGGACCATATTCTTAAAAGTGTGATAGCGTCTAAACGCCTTATTCAATTGAGCTGAAAATTTATAAGTCATTGTTGCACTAACTCTAAGTATTTTGGTTTTATAGGTTTTTACAGAGACACAACGAAAAAATTTTTATCATTACCATCTATGGTCTTAAAGTTCAGTAGCGTTAAATTAAATATCGTGTACTATATGGAGAAAAATACTCACCCTATTATAATTTTCTCTCTTTTGTTTATTTAACAACTCCTCTTACCTTATTTTATTTTACAAAACCGTTAATTACTCAATGTTCGAAAAGTCGAATAGAGTCACTCCAGATTTATATATATATATATATATGAAAAAATTCCATTTTCTAATTATAATATTTCGAAAAGATTTTTTTTTTTTTTTTTTTTTTTTTTTTTAAGAAAAGTATGAAAATAAATAAATAAATAAACAAAAATCGTTAAAGTTTGTGCATTATCATAAATTACATTTTAGAATTTGTCATGTATTTCATAGTTTATACAATCATGTTCATAAAGAGATGATTTTGATTTTTTTTTTTCTTTTTTAATTCATGATCAATACTTTATTTAAGATTGTTTTTATTTATTTATTTATTTATTGTAATTTTTGCATTAAAGATAGTACATAAACATTATTTATGGTTCAATTTCCATGCAGTTTCATACCTAGTGCCGCACTTACTACAGGCAGTGAATGACCTAGAGAATCATACAGACTTTCGTTTTCTGTATTTTTAGAGTCAAATATTTTTATACGCCAAAAGTCAACCATACGCATCACACTTTCTGTTTTTTTTTTTTTTTTTTTTTTTTTTTTTCAAAAATTAAAAGACTGGTGTCTAAATGTATTATATAAGGAAGCTATCTTAAAAATTTCCTCAAAAATCAAAATTGACAACTATCCAAGCATGCTTGATTCTTAAAAAGACTGATTGGTTGTAGGGTGTAAGGCTAATTGACTACGTTAGGATCCTCGGCCTATAGGTGGAAAGGCCTCCATGAGGGGCTTTCTAAGGGGTCTTAGCCCGCATTTACGCAAGTTTTGGAGAAACCATGAAAAACTCCGAATGGTAAGTTGATAAGCGCGACTTGGTATCGAACCTGAGTCTTCCCATCCACCAGCTTTGAGTGCAGAATATCTCACCCGCTGGTGGAATAAAAACTGGTTCTCAAATTAATAATAATCTAGTTTACGATAATAAAAGTTTATATATATATATATATATATATATATATATATATATATATATATATATATATAAACGCTGCAAAAATGTACAATTATTTCAGGCACAAATAATAACCCAGCCCATCATCATAGTCATGAATTTGTAATTTACATTATAATGTTTATTAAAGTATAATATTTAACGTTTTAAGATTGGTGTTAAATTTTAGTATACCTCATAATATTTTGATCTTTTGAAAAGAATATATAAATGCATTTAATACAAAAATGATAATTAGTAGCTGTTTAAGTATGTTCATTTATTTTTTTATGTCTCTCTGAAATTTTAATGAATCAAATAATTTCTTTTTTAAGATGTTGTCTTCTTCTGCATAGGACGGTTCATATTTTTCGAAATGTAATATTAAATTAATTAACGAATTCTAGGGCATATTCATGATGTTTCTTTATTATGTGCAAGCTTTAAAATAAAAATATTGTGCTTTAATACGTATTTATTAATATTCCCTAAAGTTCTTTACAGGCTTAAATTTACTGATATTCTATCTCTGATAATTAGATTTTAGTCTCCAAGGTCAGTCTTAGAAAAGAATATGAAAATGTTAGAGTTCGTTGTCTAAAATTTTGGAATTATTTTTAATTAGAGAATGTAATTTTCTGAAGGACTTCCTGATAACTCATTTATTTATAGTATCTAATTGGACAGAATGTTAAGGAAGCTTATGAATATTTAATTATATTTATATAGAATTCAAATTCTATTTAACACACAAACGTAAAACATTACGTTTTAAGTATTGGAGCGATTCCTTTTATTATTCATATTATTTGCAATATAATTATTAACATGATTGCGTGCAACTGTTCAATAAAAAATGTGAATTTTCAAAAGAAATTATAATATTTATAATAAAAATATGCATGCAGAATAATTAATTTCTGCAAGTATGCAGTAACTCTGATTTTAAATTATTTTAGCTCACAAAATATTTTTTTTTTTTTTTTTTTTTTTTTTTTTTAATCTATGATAAAGAAGTTGTGATTTTTTCAATAGGGCACATCAAATAAAATAGAAAGAAAGAATTTGCCATATTATGGGATATAATTATATTTACATCTCGTAAAAAAAGAAAATGAGGAATTTATTTAGTTATTCATATTTACCTATGAATGAGATAAATCATTCTTTTAACATACAACAAGTAAGAAAACATGTGATTCAAGAATAACAAATTAAAAATTAAATTAACATTTGGGTTATTTTTAAGTAATCTTTTAAAGTGTTTTAAGGAATCTTCACTTTGTAACATATATTAATTAAAATATTTGTGGCAGAAAACAGAAAGAAATAAAATAAAAATAAAACAAAGAACATTAAAATAAAATAACGCAGTAAAAAAAAAAAAAAAAAAAAAAAAAAAAAACCCGTAAAGCACAAATTCCCTCTAAAATTCCTTATTATTTTAATAATTCATTATTATGGAACATGAGTAATTATAAACACATGTATATATAGTTACGTAGAATCTTTATTATAGAAATTTCATTTTAAACAACATTTAAAAACAGTGCAAAAAGAAAACCATGTTGATACGAAGCTTGAACACACTTATATGGAAAAAATGGATTGATATAATGCTCTAGATCTAGATAAACAAGGGAAGATGCACGCTAAAATTAAGTGCGAGTAATTATAGTCCCTCAGCAACCAATCATAGCCCGGAAGACAGGGCGCATTTTATCCACACCGAATAATTATTTTTAACTATCGTATTTACTTGTATCTTAATATATATATATATATATATATATTTAATAATATTTAATAATTATGCAATATAATTTTATAAGTGTCTAAAGTAAATTTTATTAAATGCAGATTTTGGACAATCAGTTAATATCGCAAAATAGTTGTAATAAACTAATATTTTGATTTTTTGTATTCTATCAATGTCTCAATAAGCGATCTTTCTAAAATGCCTGAAGGATAATTTCCATGATTAACTTTCTGAAAATATTGTACGTTGCGCAGTATCAAACTAACCATAAACTCCGTTCCGAAGTTCCGATTTCCCAATCCTTTAACAATGATACAGATACTTCGTAATATTTTATAGCGCAAAAATAACAATTCAAAATTGGTTATAAGTTTAAAGGCAATATTTCAAAAATCTTATTAACCGCAATTAAAAAAAATATAAATAAATATTCTAAATACTTTTGCTCACAATTTTATCTCCTGCATGGAATAAAAATCAATCGATATAATACAGAATATATTGCATATCTCTCTTTATAAAAGTGAACAATTTTATGACAAAGGAAAGAATAAAAACTTTTAACATTTCAATTTCAGGAAAGTGTTCTTTTATATTATTGTAAGAAAATGACTCAGAATCTTGAAGAAGATCAGCTCTTAGAATAAAGCAAAATGCAAATGGGTTATTACATTTTTATTTCCATCTCTTTATTGTATTTTCACACCTTGGAAATTTGAATGCTTCTCAGTGTAGTTAATCGAATTTTATTCGTCTGATTATTTATAATAATTTCAATTGTCCTTTAAAAAATCTTTTTTTTTTTTTTTTTTTTTTTTTTTTTTTTGCTTACTCCTCTTATAAATAACTAGCAGGCTTTGCCCGCTTCGCTGGTCACTATATTAAAATGATTTCTTTTTAATTAAATGATGAAAACATTTAAATAAATATATTTCGATTGGCGACTATTTTCGACACAGCTTTAATATGGGATCTCCTCAGTGATATTATTATTTTTTTTTTTTAAGCTTATCGAATCTATGCAACATTATTATTAAGCGAATATTCTCGAAAATAGTCGAATAGTAAAGCTTATTCTTCGACTATCTTGGAAATAGTTGAAGCTGTTACTCACATAGCAAAACTCACTATTCTATGAATGTTCTGGAACATTTTGATAAACAGTCACTCGTTCCACAGGAGTAAAGCAAATAACATCAAATACTCCAGAGCATAAATCTTCGCAAGCTGAAGAAAAATGTACATTCGCTTAGAGCTCAATCGTTAAAGTGCAATCCCTCAGAATAGGTCTCTGAATAACTCTGATTCTCAGTGAGTACATACTCTTTCGCATACATCAACTCACTCCTATTTAATTATTTATTTATTTTTGCGATGATTCTCTCGAGAATCCCATCCAAATCTCGAGATCTGTGCTCCCGTGTATCGGAGATCTTCGAAACTTGAGGAATTCTAAAGTACCATTTTTCATCAAACTTGGTTGCCTTCTCACCTAATTTTGGTCGCCCACTCACCAAGTTTGTCGCCAATACTGACCCTACTGAAAGTGAATGAATGAACTGCCCTTTTATTTTCACTTCGCCTGTAAAACTGCTTTCATTGCAACAGTGCTAATGATGCAGGGCAAAGAATTAATCCCTTATAACAATATGCTATGAGTACTATTTCTTCCGCATTTTAGACAACTAATATTTTTATGGTTATATATATTTCCCATTAAACGTATTCTTACTTTTATTTAGTTATTTAAATATTAATTTAAATTAATCAAATATTTCTGCCGGACACCATGCAGGTACAGTCACACACAGCAGCTCGTATAATTGTATTTAAATTAGCGTAGTGATCGTTATGTAAACTAGTATGTTGTGGCCACCACAAGACTTTCTTCTATATTTTCCTATATACATATTCAATCAGTAACAATATTAAAAAAAAAAAAAAATTAAAAAAAAAAAAAACGATTTTTTCTAAGTTTTTTTTTTTTTTTTTTTTGTTAAAAGTAATACATATTCAACCAGTAACAATATTAAAAAAAAAAAAAAAAAAAAAAAAAAAAAATCGATTTTTTTTCTAAGTTTTTGTTTTGTTTTTTTGTTAAAAGTAAAAAAAATCGATAACTTTGTTTTAAATTATCACAGATTTATAGTTCAACCATTCGTTTTAAAGGTATTGACGAGATCTTTCGAAAGATATCCATCTTGAAAATTTACTTGTACTTCCCCACCAGGGGGGAAGCGATGCCCCCACATGCACAGAAATTTGTTCCTAGTTAACTATTACTATTATCAATAACTCATATTAATTTTACAATCACAAGTTAAAAATAACTCTCATTATGTACATTTATACGAAATTTTGTCCTATACTGCCATGTTAAAAATTTAGAAAAAATGCGATCGCAGCGCCACCTGTTGAGCTATTGATCCCCAAATGTAATCAGCACCACTTTATGTCGGGGACCAACTAAATACCAAGTTTGGTTAAATTTCGTTTAAAAAAAAAAAAAAAAAAAAAAAAAATGATTTTTTTTCTAAGTTTTTTTCGTTAAAAGTAAAAAAATCGATAACTTTGTTTCAAATTGTCACAGATTTATAGTTCAACCATTCGTTTTAAAGGTATTGACGAGATCTTTCGAAAGATACCCATCTTGAAAATTTACCCCCCACCCCCAGTGGGGTACTTCCCCCCCCCAGGAGGGGAACCGGTGCCCCCACATGCACAAAATTTTTTCCGTAGTTAACTACTACTATTATCAATAATTCATATTAATTTTACAATCACAAGTTTAAAATAACGCTCATTATGTACATTTATACGAAATTTTGTCCTATACTGCCATGTTAAAAGTTTACATAAAATGCGATCACAGCGCCATCTGCTGGGCGATTGATCCCCGAATCTAATCAGACACTTTCCATGTCAGGGTCCAACTATACACCAAGTTTGGTGCAATTTCATTCATGGGTTCGTGAGATACGGTGAAAAATACGAAATTTTGCGATCACAGCGCCACCTGCTGGATGATTGATCCCCAAATCTAATCAGCACCATGCCCCATCAGGTTCCAACTATATACCAAGTTTGGTTGAATTTCATTCATTGGTTCGTGAGATACGGTGAAAAATACGAAAATTTGCCCTATACTGCCATGTTAAAAATTTACATGAAATGCGATCACAGCGCCACCTGCTGGGCTATTGATCCCCAAATCTAATCAGCACAATGCCCCGCCAGGGTCCAATTATATTCCAAGTTTGGTTGAATTTCATTCATTGGTTCGTGAGATACGGTGAAAAAACGAAACCACAGACAGACACACAGACAGACAGACAGACATTTTTTAAAAACTATCAATTCGTGTTCAGGACATCCCAAAACGTGTAGATCCGTCAAAAAACGGAGTTGAAAATTTTCGCGAATCCAATACTTTCTCTATATTACATATAGAAGAAAGTAAAAAATAAATATGTAAACATTACCATGCCAGAGAACTTTATTAAATCTCTCCCTTGGGGGCTTTTGAATTTTTGTCACCATATTAGCGATGGATTTTTTTTTTTCTTTAATATAATTTCTTGTATAAAAGGGGGAATCCTATTTTGGTGATACTTTTATCGGATACCTTTTCGTTAATTTGTAAGAATTCTTCATATTCTGTTTATATTTTTAATGGTTTTTAGGCTTAAAATAGTGCTTGAAATAATTTTTCTATTTTTAAAACTACATGTTTTTTTTTTTTTTTCTTATTCTTTTCTTAAATGCATAATTTATTTATTTTTTTTTTTTTTTTCATTTCTTTATTGTTCACGTTTAAGTAAACGTATTTTTTTTTCCTGTCGAAAAAAAAAAAAATAATAATAACTCGTAAATTTTTTTTGGCAAAATTAACGATAAAATATTAATGGCTATTTTTACAGATATTATGAGGTTAGTATTTTATGTTTTCATTAATTAAAAGAAAACAAATCAAAAATTCGAAAATCGGGCTTCAAGGTGCACAAGGAGGGCACCTTCATGTCGAAACACGTGACTGCCCGAGATACCATCTTTGCGCTATGCTGTCCACACACAGACACACAGACACACAAACATTGCCGTTTTAATTACAGTATGTTTTTTTTTTTTTTTTTTTTTTTTTTTTTTTTTTATGTAAGATTTCTGATTCTATACCAATTTTTATTACGAAAACCAGGTCAATATTAACACCCATTCTATATTTTTATGAAAAAATTTCATAGTAATTATCTTTTCTTGTGAATAACATATGAATATATATGAATCTTAAAAAATTACGCATGATAAGGTATTCTGAGAAGTTAATACAATATTTTAATTGCGAGTCATTTAACGGTGACTTTATTTTCTAACATATTGTAATATTTTTTATAATCAGTAACAATCGGAAAAATGCAATTATTTTCTCTCACCAATAGCAGATGCAGTATTGGTTTGGATTAAAATTTTCTAAATTGAAGTTTTGCAAACTTTTTAAGGCCTTTATATCTGAAAATCAGACTTTTAGTGTTAGGTGCGTGCGTTTAACTGCATGGTCTCATGACCTTATTTAATAAACCTGAATTAGAGGGAAGTCCAATTTCGATATTCTGAATCTGTATCACATTATTTGATACTTTCATTAAAATCGGACAAATCTTCTGTTAACACGAAACGCACAAGGATTGCGTATATTGGCAATATTTGTCAATGGTATATTTTAACATATTAAACTGCACATATAACATAATTAAATTTATATATATCACAATTTTCGGTGTATAATCCGCAGTTGTATTTTTAAGAAATTATTAAAAGAAGTATTCACAAATAATCCGCATCGGAAAATTATCCGCGGACAATCTGTTACTGAGTAAATTAACAACAGCCAAATTCAGCTAATAGGTATCTTTGCTATGAAAAGTTAAATTACTAGGATCAAAATCTGCAGAAATATTAAAATAGATAGCCCTTATAATTTTCAATATTAAGATCATTTCAGATAGCTATGTTTTGGTTTCAAAAAAGACTTTTCGAGACGAAGCGACCTTTGTGGCATACATATGTCTTAATAATCCCCCTATCACCTATCTAAAAACGCATTTTTTCAGCTTTCTTTTTTATCTTTGTCAGATAGATCTCTTCCATTTGTCCTTTGTAATAATATGATGTTTTACAAGTAAATTTTTTTAATCAAGTACAAAAGCAGACAGTATGCATTTGAATTAAAAAATAAGTATCTACTTTTAAACACACAATAAAATAAAATATAAGTTCTTCACGGATGAAAGGAAGAATATCGCAATATTTGATGGCACCATCTATAGAGTGAAAAATCGAATTTATATTTTATTTTTGTTTAAGTATAATAATAATCTGGTGTGTCACTCACACGACTTTCTCTTACCCTGAAATTTAATACTATAAATACAGATTGCAGATTAAGAGATAAGATAACGAGTACTGTTATGTAAACCTGTGTTAAACAATTCAAATTAGGCTTCGGAAGAGTTTTATTTGATAATTAGTTCTGTGTGACGGGGACTACAGCCCCTCAACCCCCCGTTTCGTTAATGCACCTACATTTATATAGAATTTAATTCGGTTATTAAAAAATAATTCTGTTTTTAAAAAATAATTTATTAAAATTATTATTTTAAAAAAATATCTTTTATGATAATGCATACTAAAAAAATATATATATATTAAAAAAAAAAAGTTGAATTTATTCTCCATATTACATTCTCCTTCTTCTTTTCTTTCTTTTTTTTTTTTTTTTTTTTTTTGATAAAAATGAAAAAAATCGATAATTTGACTTTAAATTATCGCAGATCGATGGTTCAACCATTCGTTTTAAAGTTATTGACGAGCTCTTTCGAAAGATACCCGTCATGAAAATTTACTCCCCTCGAGGGGGGACTTCCCCACCAGGGGGGGAGGTACACATACAATTTTCCTACATACAATTTTTTTTCCCAGTTGACTATCTCTATTACAAAGATATATATTCGTTTCATTTGGTTTAGTGCAGTCTATCGATTTTAAACTCTACTTACCTGCAAATTCCCCCATAGACGTAATGTATTTGAATAATTTTGAGTGTCCCTGTACACGAACCATTTACTTCATCTCAACGAAAAGCTTACTGTAGAATCGCTATATGATACACATTTAGAATACCGAGTTTGGAATTTCTGCTACTATTTGTTCTTGAGATATGCTGATAAAAGGCACACAGACATCCACACAGACCATTCTTTAAAAACATGATTTTCGTATTCAGGGGACCTCAGAACATGTAAATATAACAAAAACTCACGTTCGAAAATTTGACCCTAAAACAATATTTTCTCGACCCTATGGGTAAGAGAAATTAAATAATTCGGTATGTTACTCACAGGACTTTCTCTTACCCTGAAATTTAATACTATAAATACAGGTTGGAGATTAAGAGGTAAGATAACGCGTACTGTTATGTAAACCTATGTTAAACAATTCAAATTAGGCTTCGGAAGAGTTTTATATGATAATTATTTATGTGTAAGGGGAGCTACTGCCACCCTTAACCCCCCCCCCCCGTTTCATTAATGCACCTACATTTATATCTTATACTATTAAGTGAGCAATATTTGTATAAGGTACTTGTACCCAATATGGACAGTGCTCTCAATATGGACACCCCTAATATCTTTAAAAATAACAAATTTGATCGAGAGATAACGCTACATGTCCGTGAAGAAAAGCAGTTGAAGAGATAATTTAGCCTGGAAAGTGCAAAAAAGCGCGCTGTTTGCCATTTTGGAGGAAACTTGTTTTTTCGTGGTGTGCTGATAGTAATTACAGGTAAGTTTAAATTTTTATTAGATATGGTAAAATTACATTAAATATTGAAAAGTGTAGTGTTTTAGAAAGCTGATAAAACATATTTTCGATTGCTATTGCATATATTGCTCTAAAATGTTTTCTTTGTTTATTTAATACAAGATTTAGTAAAATTACGCCCGATTCCCAATATGGACACCTTATGTCTACATTGGAGGTACAGCAAGTGAATCTCCAGATTCACAAATTTGTAAAATATCTGTTTAATGTTATTTTATTTAGCTAATTCATAATAAATTTATGTTTATATATATATTTTTAATCTTAATCATAGTATCCGTACATTGCATTACGAATTAAGAGTAGAGGTACAGATGTTGAAGCTCTTGTTAACAACATACCTTCTCCTGTTATTGACCCACCTTCATCACCTGCGAGATCATTTTCCAAGGAAAATTCTTTCACCAGTGTGTTATCAACTCAAACTGTAAGAAGGAAGAAGACACAACGTCGCCAGGCGATAAACTCAAAAGGCATCAAAGGGGTAAAATCCTGTTTCCACAAGATGCCATCTGAACAATCCTCCAAGAAAAAAATCCTCTAAAAAGCCCTTACAAAAAAGTCAAAAGAAGCCTCCCCTCAGTAGGGTATCTGTTGGCGAAATCGCAGGTACCAGCGCAGCGATATCACTTCCTCAACAAAGGAGAGCTGGTACTGCTTCTTATGCAGTATTGATGCTGTTGCAGACATGCGGCCATGCATCAAATGCGGCAGATATGTCCATGAGGACTGTGTGGGACTTAGCGCCCATAATGAAGAAGTTTTTATTTGTCCATCATGTGAGGACTGAGTAAGAACATAGGTAAATTCTGCAGACAGATGCAATAAAGCTAAGCAAAAGCAACTATATTGTTTCATAATATTTCTTATAACTGAGGTGCTTTGCATGGATCTTCGAAGAGCCACAACCGAAAATGTCCCCCCTCCCTTCTAAAATGCATGTTCTGAAGATATTTACTGTGCCCCCCCCCCTCCCCCGCAACACTTTAAGATATATTTTTTTTATCCCCTCTCCTCTAAAATTCTTTAGAAGAGTGGCTCTTCCATACACCCTGTGTAGTGGGTCAATAAGGAGCCACCTGTTCCTAATATGGACATGCATGTCCATAATAGGGACAGGTGGTTCCTTATATGGACACTTATGAACATTTTTTGTTTTTATCATTTTAATTAAACCAGAATAATTACAAGGTCGCTAATTTCAATAATGATAGTTAACAGTCCAGAGATAGTGGTCATACATTTTTGGAGTCCTATGATGTGTACACGAGGGTGAAAAAAATACATTTTCCTTAGGGTGTCCATATTGGGTACAGGTACCTTATATATTTCACTGTTCTCGAAAACGGTAGCTCGGACAGTCAAGAGATTTAACACAAAGGTGCCCCCCGAAGGATCATTGTGCACATCGAAGTCAGAATTTCGAATTTCTGTTTAGTTTTCTTTTAATTAATAAAAATATGAAAATAATAAGCTAATAATAGCAAAAAATTAGCCATTTAAATTTAATCCATAATTTAATTGTTGCCAAAAAAAAAAAAATAATAAATAAAAAATAAATAAATAAAAAATAAAAATACGAGTTTATTTTTTTTCCAACAGGAAAATAAATACATTTATCTAAACATGAACAATACTACACACTACTGATCGCAGAGCTTCCAAATTTGGCATATAGGTACCTGGGACCCTGCAGGTGTGCACCTCATTGAGATTTTTTCGAATTTCGAATTTGAATTTTTTTAAATTATTGTTTTTTCGATTTTAAACATTGGCTTTTATGTTTCATTTTTCATGAATTTATTCTTCGATTGTAATCGTCTGCGTATCTTAGCAACGGCTATATTATGCAATTTATTTTTTATTTACTACATTTATTTGAGGGCGAATCTTTTTTCTCTTTTTAATTTATTATATTCATTGAAAATAAAATGGTAATGTAGTAGAAAAAATTAAATATATTACATTTAAAATTTAAAAACGTATTTATAACAGTTATGTTCATGTATAATTTTTGTAGTATAACAACAATTATTTTTCATTTGTTAATTTAATTTCTTTAAAAGTTTTTTTTTTTTTTTTTTTTTTTTTTTTTTCTAATTTATAGTATTTGTCAGGAAATAATGGTAGTATATAGTAGAAAGGATCAAACTGATTGGAATTTATTTGTTTTTTATGTATTTAATTCCTTCTAAAAGAAAATCTACTTTTTATTTTATTTCATTATATTGGTCGGAATCGAATTGTAATACAGTGTAAATAGCATGAGCAATAAAATACTTGGTTACAAAACTAAAATATTTAATAGACGCTGAGATACAGTTATCTTTAAAATCGTAGTTCTTAAATAATGGCAGACCCACCTATCGTCAATAAATACCCATATTGAAATACATAGGAAAGAGATTCTGCAGGCTGTGGGAACCTGCTCCCGATACAGTGCGGGCAGAAAAAGAGCTGCCGTAGTCAGCGAGTACCCGATGCGAGGTCTAGAGCGATTCCAATGTAATTATTTTAGTTTTTATTTATAATGTGATGTGAAAAATAAATAATGATCCTATTCTTTTGGAGATTCATTTAAATATAGTGGCCAGCGAAGCGGGCGTAGCCTGCTAGTAGAATTTATTCGGTTACTAAAATTAAAAGTTTACTTAAATTTGTACATACAATTTTCACACTCAACATTTATTGAAACTTATCAATCTTGATCAAACTTTTCCATCAACAAACTTATATTAACTTCAAAATACAACATTTGTATCTCCTAAAATGATTCGTTTTTAAGTTACTCTAAGAGTAGTATAACACTAAATGTTCAAAAAAAGTTGAATTTGTTCTCAATATTATATTTAAAAAAAAAAAAAAAAAAAAAAAAAAAAATTAAAAGTGAAAAAAATCGATAACTTTATTTTAAATTATCGGAGATCGATGGTTCAAACATTCGTTTTAAATGTATTGGCGAGCTCTTTTGAAAGATACTCATCAGGAAAATTTACTCCCCTAGAGGGGGGACTTTTCCCCCAGGGGAGGAGGCGAGGCTCCTACATACACAACATTTTTTTCTCAGTTGACTATCTCTATTACAAAAAATATATATTCGTTTCATTTGTTAGTCTATAGATGTTAAACTCTACTTACCTGCAATTTCCCCCATAGACGTAATGTATTTGAATACTTTTGAGTGCCTCTGTACACGAACCATTAGATACTAAAAATGTGAGAAAAAGGAAGCTAGATTAATAAGTGTGGTACCATTCATAATGATAAAATGCCAAATTTTTAAGCCTTCGTAATGAAATTGTTATTAATGTTGAGATATTTTTGATAAACAATGGAATGTAAAAATTTAAACTTTAAAAATCTGGCGAAAGTTTTTCGTGCTATAGAAAACACACTTACAAGTTCACTATATAACATCTTATAGCTAAACAGTCTACAAACTTTTTTCTTTTTTTTTTTTTTTTTTACATTCATCAACCGGAAGGTAAAAGTCATTTTTAAACATGCAAAAACATTTTATATGTTAATTAACGTGTCTGTCACTTCTGAAAAATTTTAATACACTTCAATTGAAATATTAAGTTATTCACTCTAAAAAAAGTTTAAAAGAAAATAAGTATTGAAAATTTATTTAATCTGAGTACATATTTTTTTTTTTTTTTTAATGAAACAAATATCCGCAAAGTTTGAATTATTTAAAACTACTCAAGAAAAATAAACAAATATTAAAAGATTTATTATAAAAATTTGCTAAAAGCGATATACTAAATTCTTGTCTATTTTTTTACGAATATCATAGAGTAAGGGAAAAAAAAAGTTTAAAATATGAACTATCGATATAATCAACACCCTTTTTCCCTGTGGATAACAAAGATACTTTTAATAATTTATTTATGAGACATTTTTATTTTTAATAAAAGAAAGCAAACGGAAAATGTTTTTACACATGAAAACAGGCGCACTGATTTCTTAAAGAAAAAAAAAAAAAAAAAAAAACGTAAAATTTTAAAGATAGAAAATCTTTCTAATTTCAGTTCTAAAAATAACTCGTTTATAAGTTGGTGAAGAAATGGCTTTAGGCAGCACTGTTTAAAGAAAAGAATGTGAATAATGTTTACTTTTACAAACGTTTTCTATTTGTATTTTGCAGTTTGAACAGAAATTTGGTTATTTATTTCAATGAGGATAAAATTAAATATACTTGCTATAAATAAATTAATATTGATAATATCAAAAATGTTTCGCACATGTTTGGTTTCATTAAAACAAAATTTTATAAAAATAAATTGAAATAAAATCATTTTAAATATGTGATTACAGTAATTAAATGATTGAGTTTATGCCATTTATTATTATTATTATTATTATTATTATTATTATTATCAAAAAGATTTATACTAGATATTATGTCTTTAAATAATTATTGAATTTTATAAATGTTCATCTGTTTAATATTCATTATTTGAATAAATTAATTTTTAATTTATTCCTCTTTGAGCAAAATTATATTTCACCAGCGGTAAAATCTTACTACAGTGTCTCATATGGTTTTACAAGATTACGTGAATCATCACACCATCGCTTCGTTCCTGAAAGCATGCCATAAAATGACAAAAATAAAAATAAAAATAAAAATAAAGTAAAATAATGAGTCATTATATGACCAGAAGTTCCATGTTTGTTGCTGGAACATTTAATTTTCTAAATTTTAAATCTACCTCCTGGATCAAAATTACAGAGATACTACTGACACATAGGTAATACAAGGTCAGACAAATTTATCTGCGTAATCCCACTAATAAGGCTACAAAAAATTAAGGTACTTTCAAATATTTTATCAAATATATATAAAAAAAATCCTCCCCCACCTTTTTCCGCACCATCCTTAGCTCTTGTGCCTCTCCCTGTTTATACACACTGGAAGTATTTCATTCAACTAAATTTTATAATAGATTTTGAATTTATTTTCCTTATTAAAGTATATAATTTTACATATCATTTTGTAATTTCCAGGTTTAAGTGAGCCACTATATTTAATATTATGTAGAACTATGATTGAAATGGGATCCGTTAGCACTGCGAGTCAGAGGTGGCTTGCAACCATACCAAATTGTGAAGAGAAACACCTCTATATAAATTGGTAATTAAATATTTAGATTTAGATAAGCTTTAGGGCTTTACATTAAGACGAAAAGAGTATTAAAACTGATCATGAACAGTTAATCTAAAGTTATTGCGAAAAACATATTTTTATTTCTCAATTAATTTTAATTAAATAATTTTAACAATTTTTAACACCATAAATAGATGTTGCAGATATAAAAATAAAATAAAATTTGTGATTACATTATTATATTTTGTCATAGCATATTTGGAATGTGTGTGAGAATTAGGATCTGATTTATATATATATTTGAATTAAAATGTTAAATACATCAATATATTTATAAATTTCTAATTTTTCCTATGTAAAAAAAATTACAACAATTACTATGTTTAGTGTCTTCCCCAATTTTTAAAAAGAGCAAAGCGTTATTGCAATGAAAACTATTTAATATTACATTATATTTAATTAAAAATTCTTTTCAAATGGTTCATTCTTTATCAATTTTGTTTGTTAATATGAGTGATGCAGAAACATAAACAAAAATATATCCGATACAATAAGACAATAGCAAATCTTGAAAATAAACAGAAAGAGAATTCAGCATCGTCGTATGATGCTTGCGCAGAATCTGTATGAAAAGTGGTTTGTATTTGCTCGTCGGTGGCTAGGCGCTAGTCAAATCTGGTAAAACACATTCGCAAATAAGTTCTTGTTTATTAAAGATGTACTAGGGTTAGAAAACTGTATAGAATTATGTATAACTATGTAATCAAAGATTTAAATTGGCTTAAACTGTATTAATTTTTTTTAAATGACACAGATCTAAAAAAATTTATATTTCTTTCTTTCTTTTCTTTTTCTTTCTTTTTCTTTTCTTTTTCTTTTCTATTTTTCTCTTTCTTTTTTTTTCTGCTTTTTGTGTTTCTTATATTTTTCGATACATTGAGTTCAGAAATGTTTGTCTTTCCTTTATATCACGCATGGATTTTTCATAAAATAAGAATGAAGGTATGAAGAATTGGCAAATTCAAAACTTTTTATGTATAAAATGCATTAAAATAGGTTATTATTTATACGTTTTCCTTTAAATGTCTCTTTTTCTTTACACAGAAGCAAGGTTTAGAGTGTTTTTGCGATTGTACACGGCTTGCGAGGACTCTGTATGCAGTTTCCAACAATAATCTGCTAACATGTTAACAATCCCTCGACCTTGATATCTCCCTCCCATTTATTTGATGTCTTTCCGAAATCACGGCCTTTGTTCTTTACTCACAGAAAGTTTCATCTGTGTGATAGCAATGTAAGATATTCATTTTTGTGTTAGGATTGATTCAAAAAACACTTTAAAAAATATTTCAGATAGTTTTCATTAATGTTACTAAAAAATCATTCAGTTTTATAAAGGATTTCCTTAAAAAACACATATAAATATGAGTTTGAAATTCATAATTAAGCACAAAAAATACATTTCATGTGCAAAAATCATTTTATTCAGCTTTTCACTTTATTTTAGAAAACTCTTCCGAATATGCAATGCAGCATTTTTTATTTAGTTACAGTTAAAAAAAAAAAAAAAAAAAAATTATTATTATAGACGCTTAGAAACAGAAAATATTTAGTTTGATACAGGAAACCACCATTGCAAATTTAAAATATATCTTTGAATCGAACGTGACAAAATAATCTTGACTCACTTCTGTTGCATGAAAAATGCAAACGATTCCTTTCTTTTCTCAAAACTAAATAAAATTCAAGCAAAAATAAAAGATAAAACAAGATACGTAAAAGAAAAGTGCGTTCGTACCCCTCAAATCGTATTTTCTATGCGCAGCCTAAGAGAAAAATTAAAGGGAAATCACTTTCATAGAGAAAATTTTGCTTTAAATGTCATGTCTTAAAGAAACTCTAAAAGTTTGTTACAAATAGAAGATTTCTTTTGATTCTACATATATAAAGGTTTAAATTGTGTTGGTCTTCGTGCACATACTTTCTTCCAATTTTATTCTGCAGAGATATTTCGTTTCTTTAGAAATCATATATACTTTTACTTTCTTCTATACATATAAGAAGAAAGAACTGAATTCATGAAAATGTTAGCCCTCCAATTTTCGATGAATTTACATGTTTAAAGACGCTCTGAACACAATTTGTCAATTTTTAGAAAATTCTGCCCGTGTAGCTGTGTTTGTGTGGATGTATATCAAAAATATTGTTGAAGCTGTATCCTACGAACCAATAAACTAAATTTAACAAAACTTAATGTTTTGTTGGACTTTGTTGGATTTAAATTAATGGTCATTAAATCTGAGAATTAATTGCTTATTTTTTGCTAATATCATCCCATATTTTCGTTACCATTAAAATAGATCTATATAATAAAATTTGTACAAATGTGCATTATGAGAATTATTTTTAATTTTTCACAGTGAAACTAAAAGAAATATATTTAAAATAGTAATAATTAACAAGAAAAGTTATTTGTATAGATAAGGATATCACTTACCATCACGTGGAGTGTAAATTTTCAGTATGAAAGAACTTGTAAAGTCTTTTAAAAGAACTTGTCAACAGTGTTACCAGATCTGGCAGATTTTTTATTCTATAATCCCCAGTGATATTTGATATACATAATAGACTATCAATCTTCGAAGTGATTAGACAAAAATTACAATTAAAAATTATTTCTGATTATTGAATGAAAAATCCGTCAGATCTGGCAACACTGCTCGCCAATCCCTATAAAATCAGTGGTTGACTCAAAGATCTCTGATAATTTAAAACTGCTTAATAGACATTTTCATTTGTTAACAACAACTAAAAGCATTTCTTCAAATTTCTCTACTGTCAAATTTTCTATAATGCGCAAAACTGACTTTATTTCGACATTTATTGTTATGAATTCTAAAATGCAAATCGCCTACATATTTTAAAAGAAAGTTTTCTAATCACCAGAACATACTAATTAAGGAGAAATTTCAGAGTTATTTTATCCCTTTTTAGCACCATGAAAAATTATTTTTCGAACATATATTTTGATAGATATTTAAATAAAATTTTAAATATATATATATCTTTATATATATATTAGGCAATGTCTCTGTGTGTGTGTGTCTGTCGACAGCGTAGCGCAAAGACTGTAGCACGGACAGTCACATGATTCGACACGAAGGTGCCCCCCGAGAAATTCTAGTGCACCTCGAAGCCCGATTTTCAAATTTTTGATTAAATTTCGTTTAATTAAATAAAGTGTGAAAATAGCTTTAACATTAAATATTACTTACAAACTTTGAATAAAAACCATAAAATGCAATAAACTCGCAACAATTGTTGCAGCACTCGTGCTTACTTTATTCGCCTGATGAAGGGTCGTGTGTTTTTTCGACCCGAAGCAATTGTTGCGAGTTTATTGCATTTTATGGTGTTTATTCAAAGTTTGTAAGTACTATTTTTTACAACGCCAGTTTTGTAGTGCTTTTTTATTAAAAGCTTTAACATTAGCCATTTAAATATTAGCTACAATTTAATTATTCCCAAAAAAGTTTACGAGTTCTTATTTTTTATTTCGACTTAAAAATAAATACATTTAATTAAACACGAGCAATAAAAAGTTATAAAAACATATTGCATCTCACAAAAATTGACATCATTATAACTTTAAAAAAAATTGTACATATTCATGAAATACTAAAATAATTCATGATGCTATTATATGTAGTTCTAAAAGGTTTTTTGTTTTTCTTTTTTAACTACTTCTTTTTTATATTTTTACTACATTTATCAATTCACAATGTTGTTGTTCAAAACGTAAGTAGCGCAGCGCATCAAAAATATAAATAAATTATAAAAAATTATAAAAGGAAAATATTGAAACAGAAATGGAAGTCGCATAAATGATTTATTTTCATCTGAGTAAATAATTTATAGAAAATAATGCAGTTTTGAAAATAGAAAATTTATTTGAACAAGCATTATTTTAACCTAAAACCCATTAAAAATATGAACAGAATACGAAGGAGTCTTACAATTAACGAAAACTTGCAGCCAATAAAAATATTAGCAATATAGGTACTGAAAATTTCCCCCTTTTATACAACAACTGCAACAAAAATTTAAAAGTCGCCAAAGAAGAGATACAATAAAGGTAAGTACCATGATAAAGTTTACTTATTATTTATACATATATTTTTTATTATTACAATCATTATGACTACGCTAATTTGACATACAAATAAATGGACTGTTATTTGTAACTCTGAGGTATCCATGCACTTGCACGCTGTCGGGCACAAATATTTGATAAATTAAAAATAATATTTAAATAAATAAATAAAAATATGTTTAATTACAAAAAAAAAATTGTCAAAAATCCGGTTGAAATAGCGCTCATATCATACCGTATTGCCGGGCATATTGGCGGGAAATTGCTATCATTTTATGGTCGACAGGATACAAAAAAATAAAATGTAGGAAATAATGTAAAAATAAATATTATGAATAATACGTAACGTGTTGTTTATATCTAATCGAGGTTTAAGTAAAAAGGGCTTTTTATTTTTATTATTATTTCGATACTCTTCGCTTCAAAACTGTCATCCAATAAACACCCAAATTGAAGTTCACCGGTAAGGCGTTGTTGCAGGCTAAGGCACCTATAATAGGGGCTCTATTGCAGGCTATAGAGATACGGACACGAGACATTGTGGTGAGGAAGTCTCTGGCGTAGACAGCGAGGACCAGAATTGAAATTTTTGAGTAATTTTAATGTTTTTTTAAGTTCTTATTTGTAAAGTGGTATAAAAATAATGATTCTATTTTAAAATTTATTTAAATATAGTGACCAGCGAATCGAGCAAAGCCTGCTAGTACATATATATCATAAAAGTTATCACTTTATCATAGTAATTAATGACGATTTAATGAAATGATATATAATATCATTATAATGAACATGAAAAAGTGTATGGCTGGTTTTTCACTAACAGCGAAAAATAATGGGATATATAAATACTTAAGAAATTTTATATATCTTATTTGATAAGATAATATATAATTTATCCACCGGGTTTTTTTTTTTTTTTTTTTTTTTTTTTTTTAAGTATTTCAAAACAATTTATTTAATACATGACTTTGTTCAAATTTTTTATTGAAATTTTCGTTTTTTTTTTTTTTTTTTTTTTTTTTTTTTTAATTATTATTATTATTATTATTATTAAATCTAAATAAAAGATAATACACATTTTAATTTATGCTGCCTTTTTTTTGTTTACTTTTCAAATAAAAAGAGTCTCAATGAGATAAATTTAGTTAATTATTTAATTTGATTGTACTTAAGAAGTTAACCTTTATATATATATATATATATATATATATATATATATATTTATTTACATTTTTCTTTCAGTTTCATTTAATTTTTTTTCTTTAAAATGTTCTTTTATTTTCGTGATTATCTAATGAACGCTTTTGTTTCTAAACTATGCTAATGAAATAAGCGTTCTGAACTAAAGCATGCTTTTATTCGCATCTTTGTTTATCTATTGTTGTAGGTTTTATATTGTCTTTAAATATATATATATATATATATATATATATAACTTCTTTTTATTCAACATAAATTTTCCACACTATAAATTTTACTTTATTTTCCACGCGATAAATTTTAAATAAACAATAGATATATATCATTTGTTAAGAAGCTTTTTTATTATAAAATATTCCGGAATTTTCAGTCGCTACAAAAAAAAAAAAAAAAAAAAAAAAAAAAAAAAAAACGAATGAATATATGTATATTAACTTCAAAATAAATGATAAAAATTATTAATTTGTATAAAATAGGTGCTAAAGCAGCGCTAAATTTATATACAAAAATATAACTATGAATTTAAATTATGATAAGTGAATATATGAAAGTGGAATGTAAAACAATGTTAATAAACAAGAAAATAAGTTAAATTTAACACTATTCAAGCTAAAAATTTCAGTTTATGGTGTGGTTTCTTCGTCAGCAGGTGGGAACACAGCTATTAAACGAACTGTGTAGTACTAGCAGGTTTCTGAAGATATGTCAAGCTGGCATACTCCAGAATATAGTTCAAACAGAATAGTAAAAAAAAAACTTGAAGTTATAAAGACTGAAATATGATTTATTAGAAAAGCATTTTATTTTAAATCAAATACTATTAATTCTGAGTGAAACTATAATGAAATTTTATATCAGAATTTAAAAACTGTTTTATTATATGAATTTTTGAAATGAAAATGCTAGCAAGAACATATCCCCACCTGAACCTGCCAGAAAAAGATAGAAAAAACTCACCACCTGCAAGAGACAACAACTGCGAGATTTCATTTCAGCTTAAAAACTTCTAAAACATTGTAATGCTACTTCCGTATCCAGATGTCCAATATATTCTAAGTCTGGTAGAACAATATAATCCCATCCATCAACCCACAACCTTCTTAAAAATAGGCTTTAGGTCGTTAGCATCACACTGGACATCTATATGGACCACCAATCAAAGCAAAGCTAGTAGCTGCGGAGCTGTTACTAAACATTTACATTACTAATATAGTAAAAAAAAAAAAACTTAAAGGATATAAATATTTATAATATAATAAAGCTTGAAAATTATATATTTGTTTATCAAAATTAAATTTAGAATTGCATAATCTCTTAATTTTTAAAAGTTGATTGACTATTATGTTTACCATAAAATTTACATAAACATAATAGTCAATCAAAATAATGGAGTCTCCAGACTTTCTCGCTTTGTGAAATGCAGCTCATATGAAGGTTTTCCCTATTATTCCTTTCAACATTAGTAAGATAATAAACACTCTTATTTCTTGGTTATTGGTGTCAACCTACGCAAGATATCTTAAACGTGGTTTCAAGGGAAGATTTTTTTTTTTCGAAAAATTGTCCGACGTACTATTCGATTCTTCCCCAATAAGTCTTACAAAATTGCCATCTATAAATTTCTCAAAATAAAAAAGGCAATATTTTTATTCGTGTCCTTCAAATGTAAATCCAGATTGAGACCGAAATGGAAAAGGCGATCGTATTATTCCCGCACTATTCCATTGTGAACCTGCGTTTTCGATTGTGAACCTGCGTTTATAATATATTCATCATCTGATTCCACATCATCCGGTCCATCCGTAAAAAAGTTGTTATCCCTTACATCTGAACTGCTATTTCTGCTTGTAATTCGACGTCTTTTACCTATCCTCCCGGGCAATATTTCATCGTCACTCTGGAGAAATTCAAAAACATTTTCTTCCACAAAGTAACTTTTAGCCATATTTTGAAAAAAATAACTAATAATCAAGTAAGCAAGTTATTACTAATGCGTAAAATACGTGACAGATTGCGAAAACGATAGATAAGAACTACATAAAACTTAATGCGTTCAAAATATTACGGCAAATTTCCATAACGATAAATGTCGTCATGCTTATTTCAGTAGTAGTTCGTGTACGACGAAATATTTAATCATATCCAGTAAACAGGTTAAACTTTTAACTGTTGACGGAACTTTAAAGTACTATTAAATTAAGAAAAGCCTATAATCGAATTTGTGGAAGGAATTTCAAAGGTATTTATAAGAATAGAAAGCATATACCATGCTTTAATCTCACTACATGGCACTAGACCCTTCATGTTTTTGTTCCAGAAAAGTTTTTATAGAAAACGCTTGCTGTTTTTGCTTCGTATTTTTCACGATCTTCACGTGTGTTACAATTAATTCCTATATTACCTGCAGGATTTATCGTAAATCTTACAAAAGGATATAAGAAACATAGAGTAAATACTTTTTTACACTTCTTTAAGGTTCTAATACTTGTTTCGGCCAAAATGTGTCTATGGTCCTTTTTGGACGAAAAAGACACTAAAATATCATCTCACAGAATCCTCAATAAATACCAAGTTAAGGTGATATAAGGTGACTAACAAGGGAAGTATGAATCAGTAAACTTGCCATTGAAACAAAACCAAGCTTAAATTAAAGAGCATGGTAGAAAACATAGAGTACAGTAGAAATTTGCTGCAACAACCTCCATGGGGCGACATATGACCCTCTAATAGTTTTAGTTATTTCTGTAAAAGCCAACAAAGCACACATCGTAGTAAGAATGAATGATGCTGTGGTAGCGTGCTTAACTTCTGATACGGCGGTCCTCGGATCGAGTCCCCGCAAACGCGTTTTGTGTTTTATTTTTTTATTTCAAATAGAGTTCTAACAGATGACGTCACGGGCATGTTTTCTGAGGGACAGTTGACCTCACTGACCCATTTTATCAATGCGGAATAGTGTTGTTGTAACACAGTGTTGTAATTGTATTTGCAAAAGCATAAAAAATTCGACTACTACTCTTTCAAAGGCATGGAAAAATTAGCGTTGTCCTTCAGCAAAGTACGGTTGCTAAGAAGAAAGTCACGTGGTTGTTAGAACTCTATAAAATATTTATTTTTTATATTTTTAATTAAATTAAATCATTATTTTTAGAGAAAATATTAATTACATTAAGAAGGGTTTTTTTTTTTTTTTTTTTTTTTTTTTTAAGTATTCCAGTTAAGCCCATGAATTTATGAAATATATATTTTTATTTTTATTTTTATTTTATTTATAAAAAACAAAATAATATTTAAAGCTACGAATATAGTTTTTAATTTATAACAGTTATGTTTAAAAGTAGAAAAATCATGAAACCATAAGTATTTTTATTAGAACAAGAAATACAAAAAGATTGATCACAATTATTTGAATTACAATATTGTTTACCGTCAATTATTGTTCATCACGAACATTTTGTTAAATATTTGGCTTTTCGTCGAGATTACTAGATTCGTAAAATCCCTATTTACCCATATTTTGAATTTTTTGAGGTGTAAACTAATTATACATTAGTAACACCATTTTGAGAAAATTTACCATCATTTTCAATATCATTATCAGTTCTTCCGACACCAATAAATTTGACAGTTGTTTAATGAAAATTTGAAATAAAATTTAAATGCGACATCGAATAGTTAAGCAACAGCGGTTGTTAATATAGGGTTTTTCACACAAAAAATTGCATAAATAAATAATACAGTTGAGAGCAGACGATTAACTCTTGATACTAAGTCGTCGTTAAAAAATAGTAATTACAAATTTACATAAAACATAATCATTAACAAAATTTTATCTGAATGTAATCATTAACAAAATCTTATCTAAATGAAATATAAAAGTATTTCCCGTTAAATTATTAATTTCTTTAAATTTAATAAATAAATAAATAAATTGGTTAAAATTAAAAAAATATATTAAATTGACCGCGCTAAAAAAAAAAAAAAAAACCTTGTTTTAATATAATTAATATTTTATTTTAAAATAATGATTTAATTTAATTAAAAATCTAAAAAACAAATATTTTAGTTGAAAAAAAAATTAAAATACAAACTTGCGGGGACTCGATCCGAGGACCTTAGCATCAGAAGTCAAGCACGCTACCACAGCACGATTCGTTCGTGCTACGATCTGTGTTTTGTTGGCTTTTATAGAAATAACTAAAATTATTACGGGGTTATATCTCGCCCCCAGGGGGGTTGTTGCAGCAAATTTGTGCTGTACCCAATGTATTCGACCATGCTCTTTAATTGAAGCTTTGTTTGGTTTCAATAGCAATTTTACTGATTCATACTTCCCTTCTAAGATTTCTGTTTAATAATGCGGTAGATAAAAAGTCACTGCATCTAAGTTTGTCTCATGATATATTTTAGCGATTGCTTGCCTGTGGAAATATTATAAATAAAACAAACTGAATAACCCACGAGGGATTAAAAACTAATAATAATAATAATAATAATAATAATAATAATAGTAATAATATTTGAATACTTCATGCACTCCCTTATGTGTCACATCATATGCCGCGTTTTCCTTTTGAAAGAGTCATCTCGTGATAATTTTTTCTTTATTATTAAGATTTATCATTATTATTATTATTATTTCTATTATTATTTAAGTGCCTCTCGTAAGTTATCCATATATCTAATTTTGAGGTAATATGCTCACCTTTTTTAGCTGAAGGATACTCTTTATTGCAGTACTTTAACTACAATTTCTGAGTATATATACATATATATATATATATATATATATTAAAGTTTTGTATTATATATTTGATAATGTTGTGCAGTGGAAGTTTCCGATATTTAAAATTAAAATATTTTAAATTTTTCATTGTGGTACATTTTAAACTTCTTATTTCATCAGCCAATAAATGATCAAGTACTAGAGATTATGACAACCAAAAGATAAAAATATTTATATAAATGCTTATTATATATATTTTCAACACGTCATTTAAAGTGCAATAATAAACTTTTAAGCCAATATAATTTCACTTTTATTGACCATTGAACTTTACTTAGACTTTTTTTAATCAAAACACTTTCTTATAGAAAATAATTTAGTAAAACTCTTCTGAGTTTCATTCAAAAAAAGAATTTTTTTTACATAATGGTAAGAAAATACCGTGAAACCTTTCACTGTCGTGATATTTGAATTCGAGAATGCAAATAACTTATATTATTCTTACTTTTCGAAATCCTTTCTTGTCTTGACTTTGAAATGGTTTTCTTTTTTTATTTGATTTAAACATATAGAATATGTGACACTGTACCAGCTGACTTGTCATTAAGATTTATAAAAGTTCGAAGAAAGTTTCATGAGCTTCATATTTACCTTTTAATTTTTTTTTTCTTAACGTAACATCTTTTAATAATTCAAATCCCCTTCGAAAATATGGGATAAAATAATTTTAAGTTAAATTTCCATTCTACTGACTTAATAATATATATATATTGATTTCAAAAATTTAAGCGGAAACCAATTTCCGAGCTTTTTATTTTATTTTATTTATAACCCTTAGTAAGAAATGAATATATGGGCGATTCTGCAGAAAGTGAGCAATTTCATTCTGTGATTAAGGGAGAAAAATATGTTAATTTTTTAAAGAAATGTTATTCATGGAACTGCGCAAAGTTGTATACAGGGCCCTTGCTTGAAATTTAACCACTTAAAAATGAAATTCATAAACTAATTTGGCAATCAATGTTACTACTGCAGGGTTCGCTGCAGTCACTATTTTGAATTCAACTTTTTTTTTTTTTTTCTTTAGTACGGAGGACTATTAGTCTCAGTCTACGGATAAAACGCTGTCGCCAGTTTTGCGATGGTTGGACATTTATTGAAAATGTAATTGAATAATTTGAAAGCGATGTCATAATTTGAAAAAATAAATAAAAATCCTCTGTACTAAACAAAATTCTGTTTTTGCCAGAATTTCTTTCTTTCTTTCTTTTTATTTATTTATTTTTTTATTTTTTTAAGAAAAAGAAAAGAAAATTAATAATAATGAGTATCGAAACGGACAGTATGGAAAAAGTTGAAGAAGCCCTTTTTAGACAAAAATACGTAATTTATTTTAATTTTTAATTGTTGCCAAAAAAGTCAACGAGTTGATTTTATTTTATTTTACTTATTTTATTTTTTCTTTTGAAATGAAAATAAATTCACACGTAAATATTAAAATTGATATAAAAATTTGTGAAAACTTAAACTTGCAGGTGAAACTGACGTCATTATAGCTCTAAAGTTTTTTTTTTCTTTGATAACTTTTGTTATAATTAACCAATTTGAATCAAATTTGCGCAATGGACTTAGCATTCAAGTATCTTAGTTTATTTCGTTGGACATTTCACTTCATCCTTTTGTTTCCAAGTGGTGGCAACTTGAAATTAAGGTGCCCCTTACTAAAATTTTAAGGTTTTATTTAAGTTTTTTTTTAGGTTTCTTTAAACAGGTATTTTACAGGTTTTAGAGGTATTTAAAATAAGGTATTATAAAGGCTTTAATGGTGCAAAATAAAGCCATAATAAAAGCTCTATTAATACCTCCATAGGTTTCTCACGAATACGTTATGGTATTTTTCAGAAAGTTATTGCAGGTTTTCTATAAATACCAAAAGGTTTCCATAAAATACCATGACTCATGTAGGTATTTTTAATATACATACAAAGCTTTTTTTAAATACCTTCCCAATGTTTTTTGAAGGTTTTTCCTTAGGTTTCTTTTAACAGGTATTTTTCAGGTTTTAGAGGTTTTTAAAATAAGGTATTATGAAGGCTTTAATGGTGCAAAATAAAGCCATAATAAAAGCTCCATAAATACCTCTATAGGTTAATGTATTTCTATAAAATTTATTTCAGGTTTTTTATAAATACCAAAAGGTTTTTATAAAGAACCATGAAATTACGGCTTCGGTTTCATTTTGTATGTTTGATGCTGACATCTAGGGAGAAATTACTGAACTTCTGTACTTTCAATCATTTTCTTTCGCGCTTGCGGCTGGAGGGGATCGAACTGAAGGACTTCGGGTTTGCAGTTGCATGCTCTCTCCATTCGGCTGGCGGGCCCTGATTACGTGGTTCTTGATTATTTAAAGTGGCGTTTTGAGATTAACCCATTGCCCGAAATAATCGCGCGTAACAGTTAACTAAAAAACGTATTTTATATTAAGTATTGTTTTTTAGTGAGAAAAGGATAGATTTTTTTTATGACACAAAAAAAAAAAAAAAAAAAAAAAGATCTGAAAAATAGTCTTAAGTTTAAAATTGATTTCAAACGTGAGACACTGTTCAAACAAAAAAATTTCAATATCTTCATATCTGAATGAGTTTACATAACTTGTAAAATAAAATTTATGTAATTTTTTTTTTTTTTTTTTTTTTTTTTACCGTTAGAAGCTTTTTATTGTGAAGCCCTAAAAAGCACAAAATAAAAATTTATTCTGGCAAAGAGATGCTACAAAGAAATGAAAGTTTCAACACTAAGAAAATTTTAGAGAAAAATATAGGTATTTGCAAGAGAAGAAAATTTTTAATGTTCAAAATATTTTAAAAAGCTTTCGTGACCAATATTCTTAGTTATTAGTTTTTGTATAATCATTAGTTAGGCTATAAATTTCAAATGTCTCGAAAGCTTTTAAAAGTATTTTGAACATTAAAAAATTTCATGTTTTATAAAAGGGATATACCTATATTTTTCTCTAAAATTTTCTTAGTTTTGAAACTTTCACTTCTTTGTAGCATGTCTTTGCCAGAATAAATTTTTATTTTATGCTTTTAAGGGCTTCACAATAAAAAACTTCTAACTTTAAAAATGGTTTTTTACTTAAATTTTATTTTGTGCATTTTAGTCATTAAAAAAAGAAAAAAAAAAGGCTTCTTAAAAAAATAATCAAAATTACTCATGATATTGTGTAGACGACGGAACATTTTCTTTTAACAATTGACTTTTTTTTTTTTAATTATCTGCAAAAAAGTACCATATCGTCTTTCGAGGACCGAATCCGGGACCATCGAGTTATCAGCATGACGCTCTAACGAAAAGTTTAACAACAGTCAAGAAAAGTCATAGAACGTTCTAGAAAAATCTATCAAATACTTATATAAAAAGATATTTTTCTCGAATGTTTTTTGAAATATTTGGAATTCTTAAAATTTTTTATCTTTTGCAAATGGGAAATATCTATACATTTCTTTAAAATTTTCTTGTTGTTGAAACTTTTATGATTTTATAGCATGTCTCTGCAATAATATTTTTTTAATATTATTTCAGGCTTTTTAGGGCTTCACAACAATAAAAAACTTTTAGTGTTATTTTTATTTATTTATTTTATATTTATTTATTTATTTATTTTTATTTATTTATTTTTACTAAATTTTTATTTTATGCATTTTAGTGACTCAAAAAGCTTCTTAAAAGAAAGTATCGAAATTCCTCAGGATACTGTGTAGACAAAGAAAGATTTTCTTTTATAAATTGACATCGTTTCTATTAATTTTCTGTAAAAAAAGTAGCACATCAGCGTTCGAAGAACGAACCCACGAGCATCGCGTTATCACCATGATGCTCTAACCAAAAGCATTAACGATCGACGAAAAGGGTTGTTTAAATTTACACTAACATGGAGGTGCCTTATTTTTCAGAGTGACACAAAGACACGATGACAAAATTCGAATTTGAATAAAACGCTTCTAATATATACATATATAACTTGTGTGTGTGTGTGTCTGCTATTTAGTATTTAAAAAAAGTAAAAAAAAAAAAAAAAAAAAAAAAAAAAAAAAAAAAAAAAGCTGCTTAAAAAAATTTTTAGAATAGTGTGTAGACAATGAAAAATTTTCTTTTATCAACTGACATATTTTCTATTAATTATCTGCAAAATTTAACACATCGCTCCTCCCGGAATCGGGAATGGAACTCACAATCATCGCATTAGGAACTTGACACTCTAACCAACTGAGCCAACCAACGGCAATAAAAACCGCTGACATTTACTTTAACGTTGAGGTGCCTTGTTAGCGTGACAGAAAGACGCGATAACGAAATCCAATTTCAATAAAAAACTTCTAAAAAGCTTCTAAAAATATTAATTAATGTATTTTTTACTTAAAACTTTTTATTTTGAGTTTTTTTAACATCAAAAATATTTTGCGTTTTCTAATATCTAAAAAGAAAAAAAAAACTTCTTTAAAAAACTCTTCTTTAAATACTGTGTAGTGAACAAAAAATTATCTTTCATCAATTGACACATTTTTCACTAATTATCTGTAAAAATTAACCAGTTGGACCTTCGAGGATCGAACTCTCGACTTTCACGTTATTAACATGACGCTCTAACTAACTAAGCCAAAAAGCGACAAATTGAGCAGCTTATATTTAATTTAAAATGGAGGCGCTTTGTTTATTAGCGTGAGACAAAGACACGATAACAAAGTCAATTTCATATAAAAAGCTTCTAAAAATGTTGTCGAAATAAAATAATTACTTTTTTAGTCATCTGTAGTTTTTTCTGTTTTATGCGCCCTCAAGGAAATTTCCGTAAACATTTATATTTATTAATGCTATATATTCTTATTCCACTGTCGTTGTACAAATATAACACTCTATTTTTAGTAAGATAAGACTCATTTTCATAATTTTATTTTAAATTATTGTTATATATGATCAAAACGATGAACGTTACTGTTTTTATTCAGAAAAAAAAATCATTATTTCTAGTTTTGGTGGTTAATGGGTTAAAACTGAAATTAATTTTAAATGCGTGTTTTTTTCTGATTTATGAGATGATGGTACTAATATTTATTATGTTTTTGATAAATTAATGGATGAATATTAATGAATCTCAGATTAATTTTGAGTATTGAATAATTGTTTTATAGGTTTTTCTTTTTTTTTTTTTTTTTTTTTTAACATTATGTTTCGTTTCGTAGAAATTGGAACTGATAATTATTAATAACAATACACAAAATTGTTATTATTTTACTAATTAAAATATTTAGTTAATGAGTAATAATAATTGATGAGTAATAATAAGTTAAAAATAAACTTTAAAAAAAAAGTTTTTGATTGCAGGTATAATGGAGGTATTACCTGAATACAATAAGAAAACTTACTAGCATCCATGTATTTATCCAAAACCTTTGAAAACCTCCAGAAAACTTAAAGCAGTGCAACGTTTTTAATGGGTTTAAAAATAAAGCATTAAAAAACGTTTTTGATTGTAGGTATAATGGAAGTATTGTCTGAATACCATAGAAAAATTTATTAGTGTCTATGTATTTAACCAAAACCTTGGAAAATCACTATAAAACCTAAAGCACTGTAGGTTCTTAGGGGTTTTAAAAATAAAACCTAAAAAAAAAAAAAAAAACGTTTTTTGTTGTAGGTATAATGGAGGTATTGTCTGAATAACATAAGAAAACTTATTATCAGCGATGTATTTAACCGAAACCTTGGAAAACTTCTATAAACTTAAAAATATGTAAAATTTCAAGAGATTTTTTAAAAAAACCTAAAAGAATCTTAGATGAAGTTTCTTTTCGGAAGGTTTTTTTTAATCAGACTTCAATAAAAGCTTTTAAATACCTGGAAACCGATATTAAACCATAAAAAAGGCTTTAGAAAACCTTAACCCTTTCTTTACCGTAGCTGGAATTTCAGTATGTGCTTAAAATACCAAAACGCCCGGAAAATTTTTCTCCCTTTCTTTGCATGTCAAATGTCATCGCAAAAGGAATCACTTTTTCTATGGGGAATCAAGTGACACATCAGTAGTTTCCCTGTTCTAGGGTTTAGGAGAGAAATTCCGTAGAAGACAACTTTGAAAGGGAAAATTGAATAGTTTTCTAGAAGCAAATGTTAATTTGTTTGTTCATTGAATATGGTATTTCGGTTGTTATTGTTGAAAAGATAATTCTCTCCGCAGATTGAAACATAGAGATAATACTATCTAAAGAATTTAGAAGTTTTACTTGGAATAATCTTTACTATGCAAATGCATTGAACTTGAAAAGAATGAATTAGTACCTTGAGATATGAAAGCATTGAAGGGCTTTAAAACTCGGATTTTAATCACTTTCAAAAAAGAAAAAAAAGAAAGAAAGAAAGAAATATATGTATATATATATATATATATATAGAGAGAGAGAGAGAGAGAGAGAGAGATTGTACAATGCAGGTTAAATTCTAAATGTACTTTTTCTTTTAAATTCTGAATGAAACAAAAAATAAATAAATAAATAAAAAGTTACATGAAAAGTGTACTCAAGAATTTTGATGGAAAATATTTTAAAGGAAATAAAAAAAATTATCTTTTTTAATGTAAATGATTTTAAGTTAGCAATATTGGAAAGAAATAAAACTGTTAACCGTAATAATAATAAATAAAATAAATATTTTGAATAGAAAACAATGCATTCTTTTTTTTTCTTCTTTAAGAAATGTATTATATTAGATACCAAATGTTTTGTTTATCATGTATTTTTGAGTCTCTTAATAATTTTTATGTAAAAGAAATAAACGAATAAAAAAATCGGAAATAAAGAAGAAGAGAGAGAGAGAAAAAAAAAAAAAAACTTTAAAGCTAATATAAATGTTTCTTGTGAATTAATATGAAATTGTAAAATATTGGTTCAGTTGCCATTTTTAATTTTAAGACCTAAATTTTTATTCCTAATTTCATTATTGGGACGGAGGACTGTAAGTTTCAATCTGGAGTTTTTATAGACCAGTTTTTTGTAACACCAAAATAAATTAGAAATATCAGTCCTATCGTTAAAAATTCGGTACCGAATGAAAGGGGCAATTTCTCTGAATCCAAAGGAACAAACAGTTTTTCGACACGACAATCAATTTTCTTTTTAGATTAACTAAAGTATGAAATTTAGGTGGCAACACTTCATTTTAATTCATTTCTGTCATTTTAAAAAGTACGTGGCTCGGTACAAATTCTGTACCAAACGAAAGGGGCGATTTTTCTGAATCTGAGGGGTACAAAAAGTTTTTCGACGCAACAATTATTTATATTTATATATATTTTTTTTAATTAATTAAAGTATGAAATTTAGGTGACAACACTTCATTTTAATTCATTTCAGTCATTTTAAAAAGTACGTGTCCCAGTTTTACGGTCAAAAAATGAGATCAAAAATAATATTAAAAAATAAGAACAAAAATAAAAATTTTACTGATTGAAATTAATAGTCCTCCGTGCTAAACTAAATTCTTCCTTTGACAGAATTCTTAATTTATTTTATTTTTTAACTAATTAATTTTTATTTTCTCTCCCCGTATCATTTAAAAAGTTTTGAGAATACATTGTAAGCAATCACTAACATGATTAACCTATGCTGTAAAATTCCTTCTGTAAATTTTAATTTACCATTTATTCATAACTTTAAACATAAGCTCTCTATTTTATTATTATTGTTATTATTTATTACTTACGTTATAGGTGTTTACTTCTAAATATTTAAAAGATTACAATTTAAAAGGAAGTAGTCAAGAAATAAGTTCATTCAGTTATTACCCCCCCCCCCCCAAAGGTGATTTTTTTAATGCATATTTTTTTTAATTTATATTTTACATCAATATCGTTACATGATCTCTTTTGTTAGTGAATTTAATTTGACATATCTTTGCATTGACGAAAGACTTATAAAATAAATTTAAATATAGTTTTTCGGACACACATGTGAAATATAAGATTTATTGTGTTTAAATTTAATTCTTTTATAATTTATTTATTAAAAAATATCTCATTTATGTAATCATCAAATATATTTTTAAATTTAGATTGTTATTATTATTATTATTATTATTATTATTATTATTTTAATTTTTAATTAAAATCTAAAATGTTTAAAATTTCCTTAGATGTAGAAGATAATTTTATTATTAAAAACCTACTCTAAGTTAGTCAGGTACAAGTTTAGAAATATATTATCATTATTAGAAATATAAATTTTAGTAAGGGAGGTTTCTGATGTTTTAAAAATAAAACCATTTTTGATTTAGGCATAACGGAGGTATTTTTTGAATATCATGGAAAAACTTATTATCATCGATGTATTTATCCGAATCCTTGGGAAACCTCTATAAAACCTAAAAAAAAGTACAGGTTTTCAAAGGTTCAAAAACTAAAACTAAAAAAATACGTTTTTGGTTGCAGGTATAGTGGTGGTATTATTTAAATACCATAGGGAAACTTATTATCATCGATGTATTTATCTGAAACCTTGGGAAACATCTATAAGACCTAAAACAGTGCAGGTTTTAAAAGGTTTTAAAAATAAAAACTTTAAAAAACGTTTTTGACTGTAGATATTATCCAAATGCCATAGGGAAACTTATTATCACCGATGTATTTATCCGAAACCTTGGGAAACCTCTAGAAAACATAAAACCACGTAGGTTTTCAGAAGGTTTTAAGAATAAAACCTAAAGAAAACTTAGATGAGGTTTCTTTTCAGGAAGTATTTTTTAGCGAAACTTCAAAGAAACCTTATAAATACCTGAAAACCTAGATAAAACCATAGAAATAGTTTTAGAAAACCTTAAATTTTAGTAAGGGGCTACTTGAAAATTTTTTATCACGGTAACTTTTGAAATACTGAATTAATTCAAACCAAAGTGGGGCAGTGAACCTATCATATAAATATCTGGAATGGTTTCACTGGGCGAATTTCTTAGGCCCCCATCTTGCCCCATCACCCACCGTTTTCTTGATACGTCCCCTCCCCCATTTTTATCATTGTTTGATAATTCTATACACATCAGTTTGATTTTGAGAGGAACGATCATTATTTTAACCGTTAAATGTCTTCTGACCTGAAGAGCTACAGAGGTAGAAAGTTCTAAAACACGAACGTTTATAGTAAGGAGGATATTTGAGGGGATTTGTGCACAGAAAACAAAAAAAAAAAAAAAACAAAAAAAACAAAAATAAAAATAAAAATAAAAACAATAAAAACAATTAGTTACTATTTCTTTTCTTTTCTTTTTTTTTTCTTCGCAATATTTCTCTGATTTTTAACATATTCCAGCTTCCAATCTGTCATTTTCTTACCAAAACACCCCAAATAATAAAAATTATGCAGTGAATTATTTTTCAAAATGTTGCTGAGTGGAGTAAAGGTCTCAAAGCCCTCGCAAGAAAGTTTGATTGGTTAACTGTACGACTTTTGCTTTCAATAACTCCCACGTGAAAGGTTTTGAGCAGTAAAACATGAACAGTAAAATCTCTTGCTACATGTTAAAGGTCATTGCTCTTATCATATTAGTCGTCAGTCGACACGTTATGCAATAAGAGACAGAACTTTATGACGTCCTCGACGGTGATGATGGTGATATTGTGTTGTGGTCCTTAACACGTGTCAAAGGAAGATATTTTACTGTTTATGTTTTACTGCCCAAAACATTTAACGTGGGAGGGTGGGAGTTATTGAAAGCAAACGTCGTACAGTGAATCAGTCAAACTTTCTTGCGAGGGCTTTGAGACCATTACTCTACTCACCAACACTATGAAAAAAATTTACTGTATAATTTTCATTATTTGGGATGTTTTGGTAAGAAACTGGCAAACTGGAAACTGAAATATGTAAAACTAAGAGAAATATTGCGGAAAAAAAAAAGAAACGGATTGTTTTTATTGTTTCTTTTTTTTTTTTTTTCTGAGCACAAATCCCCTCAAATATCCTCCTTACTACAAATGTTCGTATTTCAGAACATTCTACCTGTGTAGCTTCTCAAGTCAGAAAACATTTAACGGTTAAAATAATCATTGTTCCTCTCCAAATCAAACTGATGAGTATGAATTTACCAAACAATGATAAAAATGGGGGAGGGGGCGTACAAAAAAAAAACGGTGGGTGATGGGGAAAAATGGGGGCCAGATTCGGATTCAGGAGGTCATTTTACATAGGAATCTGCAAGAATCGTATCAGATATCGAAAAAAAATTTTTTGCAGAACAGTGTTATTTTTTTAGTAATCTTCATTAATATTTTGTTGTACTTGTCTTCGAAAGAATAATATAAAGCTTGCTTTATATAAACTATGTTGTTCAAAAAAGTGGCTGCTCAGACCTCCGCTACTGTGCTCAAGATAGTTACACAACAAACCAAGAGTTTTGAAGATATGTAGAGTTTTTCTTCGATAGTGTTTTATATAACAGAAATTTATTGTTTATTATTTATCTGTGATAAATTTAAATTTGTCTTTAGTTTTTTTTTTTTTTTTTTTTTTTTTTTTTTTTTTTTTAAATTGTTGACACAAGTGACACTTATAGAAAAAGTGTTATACCCTTAAAATACCTAATTTAGACATTCAACATTTATAAATCTTTTACCATCTGTACTTTAAGAAAATCTTCCAAAAAAGTAAATGTAACTGTCTGTTTAAATTTAAAAAATAAATAAATCACTGGATGATTAAAAAAAAACAACAGATTATTAAAGTTTTGCTCAAAATGTGCATCTAAATAAACAAAATAAATTTCGTTTAAAATAACTAATCTTTACTTAAAAACAGTTTACGGATATATGATAAATTAAAATAAAAACAATCTAATAAAATAAAAGGAAAGAAATTGTGGTTTTAGTGTATTACGTTGCAAAAGCACTATGCAATGGTAATGGGGAATATATGCACTCCTAAGAGTGATCTGGAGATATGCCCTAAGAATTTGGATCCTTTTCGAAGGAAATACAATGTTCTCCAAAAGCAAACAAATATACATCTCTACTGTTTCTATTATGTCTAAATAAAACAACCTGAAAGAAGACTGTGACGGCAAGATTAAAGAATTAGCATCTATATTTTCAGTTTAAAATGCCATGTATTTTTTATAATGATGCATTTAGTTCAACTGTTCTGTTTTTTATAGCAGTTTAATTCTTGTTAGTTAAAATTGTGTAAATTCTAATTTGCAAGTGAATTTTTCCAGCTTGTGCATATTGGCTTACTGTAAAATTTTCTTCCATTATCTCAAATATTTCAATTATAACTTTCCCATGTTTTGCAAAGCAATTTTCATCTGAAGAGATAACTTGTATAATCTTGGCTAGATCTGGTAATTGTAAAAATTTACAATTTTATTATTCCTAATCTTTCCAAGTTATGCAAGTTAGGAATGAGGAGATGAATTTCTTTATTTAATTTATCTTTTAGTTTAGGTTAAATTATTAGCTTTGCAAATATCTCAAAATTTGTTTTAAATTTTAATTGGGGTTAATTTTTGTTAATATTAGTGGTAAAATTTAAATTTAATTCACTAACTTGTTTTAAAAGGGTAAAAAAGGAAATTTTTGTTACTATCTCTTGGGAAGATTCTTTGTTAAAATTTTAAGACCAGACTGGCTGAAGTTGAATTCCAATGTTAATGGGTAAAATTTAAGTAAATATCAAACCACTATACGGTCCTTGTGCCATGTTGTTCAATTAAGCATTTGACTGTTGTTTTATGTGATGATAGTATTTTTCAAAATTTCGAAAATTTGTATTTGTTGGCTCAGTGGGTAGAGCAGCAAATGTGTTACACATTAACTTTAATGAAAGATTTTTCATAACAGCAGTCAAGTGCTTACCTGAGTTATTTGGAAAATTAAATCAATTTTCAAACTATCAAAATTTGGAATCATGGTTTTAATTAGTTATTATGACAGTTACAATAAGTAGTAAAAACAAACGGCATATATCTAATAAAGCACTTAAACACATATACATCTAAAAAATCGAAATCAGGGATCACTTAGTTGCTGTAAAGATAATATCGTTTTTATTATCATTTATTATTATTATTATTATTATTATTATTATTATTATTTTGTGTGTGTGTGTGTAAAACAATAAAATTTTTACTAATTCTTCGACAATTTTAATTTTATTTTTCTAGATTTGCATATAACCCCTAACACATTTTTGGTTATAACTCTATGAATACTAAAGATAAAATATAGAAACTGTATACTTTTCCGCACTGCCAAACTCATTTCAAGTGGCACCGCTTATTTTAAGGGGTCTTTTAAGGGCGGTTAATTTCTGAGGCAACACAATGGCATCCTAAAAATATCCAAAGGATGTCATTTTAAGAACAACAGAAACTGTCTTTTTTTTTTTTTTTTTTTTCATTTGGAGGCTGTCTTCTAGATATCAAAATGTCACACCTGTAGACATCCTAAGGATGTATTTTTATGATACTTATCAGACAATTAATGGAAGAATGATGCCTACTGACATCCTTAAACTAGCCAGAGAAAGCATATTTATGATAATCGGACATCCAGTGGATGACAAAATTTTCGTACAAACTGTCCAAAAATATTCTCTGATTAGGCGTCATCTCCATACTGAGACTGTAAAAATTTTTAAAACTCTCATCATGAACGCTTTCAACATCGCTTAAATTTTACGACTAACAAAAGGTTAAATTTTATAATTCACAATTTAATGTATTTATATTGTTGTAACAAGCAAAATTTAAATTAAAATACTCTCTTATCTTAATCTAACAAATTTCTAGAATTTCGAAAAAAAAAAAAAAAAACGTGCAATATTATCTCTTACCTTGCAATGTAATGGCGGCCAAAATTAACATCAATATCTTTCTCCTGCGTATGACTGCACGTGCGCCGATTGTGCATGCGTGACGGATCAGAAAATCTACAAGAGTAGTAGATAAGAAAGGCCGGTTCTAGCCCATGCGGGTGGTGCACTGGTGCACCGGCAAGTCGTGTGGGTGCCGCACCAACCCCTGAGGGGTCTAGATGAGTTGACATTGACCTTGAGACGTCCTCTAACTTAATCGTGAAAGATGACGAGGGTATTAATGAAGAAAATTAATTAAAAAATTTAATGAGTGGTTTATTGTAAAAGGTGACGATGGTTTTAAAGCGATGTTTGCGGTATAAGGTAAAAAGTAGGATATTGTTTGTGTGTCATTAGGAAATTAATTAGGAGGTTAATTAAGAGGTTAATTAGGAAATTAATTAGGAAATTAATTAAGAAATTTTAAAAATTGAGAAATAAATAAGAAATCGATTAAATTTAAGGATGTGGATGTGCATAGAGTATGTAAGAAATAGAGTTGTTTGACTAGGGTTCGAACCCGGCACCTTGCAGTAAAAATATTTCCATAAGACAGTAGTTTTCGCGTGTGTGTGAGTGATTTTTATAGTATATGTCTGCACTGTTCTTTTAAAACTATGAATGCTAGTGTCCGAAAAGAATTCAATCGTTTTAATGATATTAATTAGAGAATAATAATTAAGAAAAATATTAATTAAGCATCTTCTTGTAAAAAACCATCAAATATTTTCCGAAAAAAAAGGCAATGAAAGCAAATATTAAGTAGAAAGAATGAAAGAAAGTTTAGAAACATAGATTTTGACTGAGATTCGAACCCGGCACCTTGCAGTAAAAATATTTCCATAAGACAGTAGTTTTCGCGTGTGTGTGAATGATTTTTATAGTATATGTCTGCACTGTTCTTTTAAAACTATGAATGCTAGTGTCCGAAAAGAATTCAATCGTTTTAATGATATTAATTAGAGAATAATAATTAAGAAAAATATTAATTAAGCATCTTCTTGCAAAAAACCATCAAATATTTTCCGAAAAAAAAAGGCAATGAAAGCAAATATTAAGTAGAAAGAATGAAAGAAAGTTTAGAAACATAGATTTTGACTGAGATTCGAACCTGCTACCTTGCAGCAAAAAAATATTTCAGTAGTTTTCGCATATGTGTGAGTGATTTTTCTATTATATGCCTATGCAGATCTTTTTTAACCTAAGAATACTATTGTCTGAAAATTAATCAACCATAAAAATGATATTAATTACAGAATAATAATTAAAATAAATAAATAAAAAATAATAATTAAAGATCTTGTAAATATTCACCAGATGTTTTTCGAAAAAAGACAATGCATGTGAAAATTAAACTAAAAGATGTTTAAAATCCCAAATGTATAAGTGAAATTAGATTAGGATGAAGGACGAGAATTGTTTTTTTGATAGATAACTTAAAAAGAGTGATTAAAATTTGTTATTAATTACTTAATTGAAGAAAGTTCGTTAAAAAAATACTTTTCATCATAAAGATTTTTTAATTGTGAATATCTAGTATCCATTTTAAACTGTATATATTCTTTTTCGTTATAAATAGAATAATATCTTAACGCAAAATACAGACTTCATTCGCTAATGGTGACGTCACAATGTTTTGGGGGAAAGGAGGGGACCATTCCTTAGGGCATTTTCTTAGAATCGGGTTGGGTACGGTATTGTCAAAAGATAGGGGGAGAAAATTCCAGTTTTGCTTCAACTTTTCACGTGTTTTAATATGTTTACTGTTCGATGTACTAAAAATTATCTACTATTTTGAATTATGTTCTGTTCACTTCTTTATAAGAAAAATGTATATAATGTGAAATTAAAAGTAAATAAAAAAACTTTAAAAATTCATCTTTTAAAAATAAATTAATAAAAATAAGTTGATCAATGTAAAAAACTGAAAAATTCGCTGTTTGAAAAGAAGTCTTAATAAGTTTAAGAAAATATCGTAACATTTTGTATTATATTTTACATAAGAGAGTGAATCTATCATTTTTCAGAAGTTACTTTAGTGCAAAATAATAACTGATGTTGAAAATTTCTCTACTTTAAACAGTTATACTTCAGATATAACTTTTTTTGGGATCTTCTTATCACTGTCATCGAACATACATGTATAATCACTCCCACATAAATTCTTTCATATATATTTAAAAAAATTTACAATGTTGTATTTAATTATAAATTATCTTTAAATTTCCTTACGCTCATTAAAATATTGTATCTATTTTTATTTCAAGTTTTGTATTATAGTACTAGAAATCTTCCAACATTCTTAAAATAAAATAAGTTTCTGAACAGAGTGATAATTAGAAATTTAATGTATTTTTATCTATAGTTTAACCATTTTTTTGTAACTCCCTAACATTTTTTTAGTGTAAACCCGTGAAATTTTACCAATAAAATCCGAAATAGGGTCTTAAAAATAAGAATTTGGCATGATTTTTAATAAATTTTAGGATATATCTACAAAAATTTTAGAGTATTTGGCGATAATTCAGATTTGGTGAGAAACACCTAGTATTAATTCCGAGTGAAGAAAAATTTTATTACTTGTCAAATTTATTTTGAGAAGTGAGGTTGCTTATTTTATAACCTGAATTCAGTACTACATAATAATAGTTTTTTCAAGATGGATGTCTGAACAGATATCATTTTGTTAAACGCATTTACTCATATATTCAATAGATCACACATTCGCAATTCAGAACTAGAGATTATAAACCACCTTAAATTTCGAATGAATGAATTTATCAATTCAGAAATTAGCAATCAACTTTATGAAAATGTTGATATGTTATCTGAGGAAAATTTTCACATCTGTTTAGATATTGTCTTAAAAGAAATGATAAAAAATGAAATAAATTGGGACAAAGTTGTAATTTACTTAGTATTTTCAAGTGAGCTTATGGCGAAGCGCTTTAAGAGATCTGGTGACTTTATCATACCCTGGATAAAATTTTTTAATATCTTCCAGAAGTATTTAGGTAATTGGATTATTGATCATCAAGAATGTATAAAAGTCAAAGGAGAAAAGAAATTAATTTTTCAAAGAATGTGGAGTTTTATCACTCGATCATAATATGAAAATTGTAAAAATATTATCTGCTATGTTGAATTATGTTCAGTTCAATCTGTATAAGAACAATGTTCAAGAAAAATGTATGTAATGTGAAATTGAAAGTAAATAAAGAACTTTCAATGAAAATTTTGTTTAAGAAAAAATTATTTGAAGTAACATTCATCTTTAAAAAATAAATAATTAAAAATAAAAATAAGTTGATCAATGTAAAAAACTGAAAAATTCACCGTTTGAAAAGAAGTCTTAATAAGTTTAAGAAAATATCGTAACATATTGTATCATATTTTACCTCTATCATTTTTCAGAAGTTACTTTTCTGCAAAAAATAGCTGATGTCAAAAATTTCTCTACCTAAAACAGTTATACTTTAGATATAACTTTTTGGAATCTTCTTATCACTATCATTGAACATACGTGTATACTTAAAAATTTTTACAAAGTGGTATTTAATTATAAATTTTCTTTAAATTTCCTTATACTCGTTAAAATATTGTAATTTTTTTTTTTTTTTTTTTCAAGTTTTTTATTATAGTACTAGAAATTTTGCAACATTCTTAAAATAATATAAGTTTCTGAACATAGTGATAATTAGAAATTACCATTTTTGAGTTTTTAATGCGATCTGGAATCGAACCTGACACTTCCCTAATGACAACGTTAGAATTTTTTGTAATTCATCATAGTGAAATTCCTCACATCACATACTACATTCACTCAGTTTTTCTTTACAGATAGCAAGTTTGTAAATGATGAAAGCTAACTTTGAAAAATTCAGAGTTGAAAAAATATTAATATATGTTTTATTAAATACATCCACCTTCACAGATGCATACTTAAGTTTTCTAAGTGTATGTAAACATACTTAAAAAATATTATAACCAAGTATTCTAGATTACAAATATATGTATACTTTAAAAATTTTACAAAACTTTTAGAAATTAAGATAACTTATTCTTGAATAAAAATATAAGAAACCCATTTTCACAATAAAAAGATTGAAAATGTAAGATGAAATCACAAAATTACCAACATAAGAGACTGCAAGTATTTAAAAAATTATGAAGTATGTAATTTTAATGTTTCACATGTCTTAATAACGCCTCTTATTTTACAAAGTACTAAGTTTTTTAAAGTCATTTAGTTTGAAGTTTTTCGCACATATGCTTATAAACGAAATTTTTTGTAAATGAAAAATTTTTACACAAATTCTTTTAATACAAATACTATCTCAGAAAAATTAACTTTTTCTTTTTAGATTGAAAATGTAAGATAAAAATCTAACACTTATCAAATTTAGAAGCTGCAGATGTATAATGAAATCATGAACTTGAAACTTTAAGTATTAACAACCTACATTCTTTGAAAATACTAAACCACAAGTTTCGACAAATCTATAAACAACTGTTAAAAAACATAGATATTAGAATATTTTTTACCCTAAAATGTTTAACGTAGATGGTACATCCATAAAAATACAGAGTGAAAGTGTGCAAATTATCTGTTTAGACATGCCGATAGACTAGAATTTTCCACAAGATTCGACTATTATAGCAAGGTATGGGATAATATTTGGCTAAATTTTCACTAATATTGGCGATAGTTATAAAAATTTGGCATGAAATAAGAGAATTTGGCGTAAATTCTTAAGTAAAACTGATGAACGAAGAAAAAATTTGAATTAGTTACAATCTTTTCTCGCTGTAGAGTTGTCTAAGTTCTCATACTTAGTAGTTTTTAAAGTTTTACTTTTAGAGTGATTTTTTATACTTTGCTAAACTGAAGTACAAAATGGATAATACTTTACCGTGTGAGAAGACACACGTTTCTGTTCAACAAACCCCTTCATCAAGTTTTGAGGATGAGAAGTTATCTAAACTTTTTATTTGTCCAACTTGTAAGAAGTCATTTTTAAAAAAATCCTATCTTACTAGACATATGAAGGTTCACAATGACATTAAACCTAATATTTGTTACGTGTGAGAGAAAGGATTTGTTACTTTACATCGTTTAAAAAGACATATGGAAACCCATAGAAAAATTTCCATAAGATACAAATGTGAATATTGTATTGAAAATTTCAATCGCAAGTGTGATTTATTTAAACATAAGAGATTATTTCATCAAAAAGTCTTACCTGAACATCTATGTATTATTTGTAAAGATGCTTTTAAACACAAGTATGAATTGGAAAAACACAAGAGGGTGCATTATCGTAAACCTGAGTACCTATGTGAGGAATGTTCTATAACCTTTCCAACTAAACATGCTTTTTCAAACCATAAGCGAAAAAGTCATAAAAAGACTTTGCATACATACTGCTGTGACGAATGTACTGATACTTTTTCAAACAAACGACATTTTTTAAAACATAAAAGAAATATGCATAAAAAATCTTCAATGCAAACTAGATGTGATGAATGTAGTGAAACCTTTCAGTGTAAGTATGAATTTTTACAACATAAGAGAAAGAATCATCTTAAAGACTTTAACATACGTAGAAATTGTAATGAACGAAGTACTAACAATGAATTACCAACAGTTAATAATGACGGTGAGAATCTAGACTTGTTAAATTTTTTGGATAATTTTCACATTGAATGTGTGAATGGTGTTTTTGACTTACCTTCCAACAACTTTCAGAATGAAAATATAGACTTAGACTTAAAAAAATTTTTGAACAATTCGAATGTGGAATATACAAGTGGAAATAATATTGATGGTTTATCTACCAAAGATGAAAATAAGGACTTAAATAATTTTAACCTGATACAAACTGATTTACCTCTAGTAAACTATGACAATGAAAGTCTGAACTTGTTAAATTTTTCGTATAACTTTAATCCCAAATGCTTAAATGTTTTTTCTGCTAACAACGAAAATATGAATTCGAATAATTTTAGTGCGAAGGAAAATGAGTTAGTGACAGATAACTTTAACAATGAAAATCTAGACTTGCTAAATTTTTTGAATAACTTTAATACTGAATGTATGAACGATATCCCAACAATATAGATTTGCTGTCTTGTATTATTGTGAATGAATTTCGAATAAAAAGATTTCAATGAAAATGGTTTGTTTGAATTTTTATTACAAAATCACCTTTTTTATAATATTTTCTATTAGAATACAAACTGAAGTGTCATCTTTTTTAAAATAAAAACATGAAAAAAGTTTACTTGTGTATTAACGATATACTTTTTCATTACTGTAGTAGAATTGATTGACTATAATATTTAAACACTAAGTAAAAATTATGCACAATAGTAGTTTTATAAACTATCAAACTTACATCGAAGAAGAAAAAACTTGTAAAATTGTTTTACCACTCAACTGTAAAGTACTTGTGAAAATCTTAAATGAATTTATCTTATTAACAATTTTCCTGAAAAACTAACTTATAAAAATTTTAGATATAATTATGAAGTTAGTATTTTCCTAAGTATCACGTTTGAATCTTACTTTGAATATGCATCATCAAAGTGTTTTGTTCTTTAACTAAAATCACAATCTCTATTCCAAAGAGTGTAAAAATAATGTTATAGTAACAACTTAAACTTTTATATATAGATACTTTCACGATTGTATTTTAACTTTTTTATTTTTTAGAATACAGAAAATATTTTGAAAGAGTTGTGAAAGCTTAATTTTAGAAGTTTGTGAAATTTCACAAAAATTTTTTAAACATTTTTGTCAAATGTTTTCTTTATGTCACATCACTTAGAATAATTTAACTGTTTTTAGTAGGATTACTACCACAAAACATTAAGTTAGAAAATTTTTAGATAAAACTTATAAGTTACGAAAAACCATATGTGAAGTAATAACAAAAGGTGTATATAATTTCAAGTTTAGACATGGTTGAACAAGTTTCAGGAGACACTAAAACCTGTAGCTGACGTCATAAACCCTGTGACGCAACTTTTCCCTTACCACTACGTCACAAATGTATAATTTAACAAAAAGTACTTATGTTTACCCACAATTCTTGTCTTGTATTATTTTACTTTGTGTATAAAATCAATGATCTGTAAAAAACTTTGTCGTTTTTATACACTTTGAAGTAAAAATTTTCTCCATAAACATCAAATTATATTTTACAAGTATGAATTGATATGTATTTGTTTTAAATATCTCTAAGTTACATTATACCAAAGTATAATTTCTAATATTTAAACAATTCTCACTTTACAAAAATTAACTTGTATGCATTTCTAGGTCTTTAATAAAAATCTTTATTTTTTATTATTATTTTTTTTTTTTATCTCAAAGACTTTAAACTATTCGAGTTGTCTGTAGCTTAAGTGTAATCCAATACTATTTGCAAATCTCAAAGAAAGTATTTTAAGATTACTTTGCTAAAATTTACTAAGTATTATAATATTTTTCAGTTATTAAACGAAAAATTGTGTAAAATTTACTAAGTGTTTCACTAAAGAAGTGAATTACACTAAAAAGTTTTGACAAGAAATACTAAATTCACTAAGTCACATACGCGTATACATACACACAATATAAGAGAAATCTTTAAAACATTGAGAAATCTTTAAAACATTATTACAAAAACAAATTAAAAAATAAAATAAAAATAAAAATAAAATAAAATAAAAAAATAAATAAAAAAATAAAAAATTGTTAATTTTAGATTGTAAAAAAATATTTAACAATATTTCATAATGATTATAATTACAAGCATATGTGTGTGTGTATGTATTACGTGTATGTGACTTAGTGAATTTAGTATTTCTTGTCAAAACTTTTTAGTGTAATTCACTTCTTTAGTGAAACACTTAGTAAATTTTACACAATTTTTCGTTTAATAACTGAAAAATATTATAATACTTTTTTTTTAGAGAAAGATTTTTATTAAAGACCTAGAAATGCATACAAGTTAATTTTTGTAAAGTGAGAATTGTTTAAATATTAGAAATTATACTTTGGTATAATGTAACTTAGAGATATTTAAAGAAATACATATCAATTCATACTTGTAAATTATAATTTGATGTTTATGGAGAAAATTTTTACTTCAAAGTGTATAAAAACGACAAAGTTTTTTACAGATCATTGATTTTATACACAAAGTAAAATAATACAAGACAGGAATTGTGGGTAAACATAAGTACTTTTTGTTAAATTATACATTTGTGACGTAGTGGTAAGGGAAAAGTTGCGTCACAGGGTTTATGACGTCAGCTACAGGTTTTAGTGTCTCCTGAAACTTGTTCAACCATGTCTAAACTTGAAATTATATACACCTTTTGTTATTACTTCACATATGGTTTTTCGTAACTTATAAGTTTTATCTAAAAATTTTCTAACTTAATGTTTTGTGGTAGTAATCCTACTAAAAACAGTTAAATTATTCTAAGTGATGTGACATAAAGAAAACATTTGACAAAAATGTTTAAAAAATTTTTGTGAAATTTCACAAACTTCTAAAATTAAGCTTTCACAACTCTTACAAAATATTTTCTGAATTCTAAAAAATAAAAAAGTTAAAATACAATCGTGAAAGTATCTCTATATAAAAGTTTAAGTTGTTACTATAACATTATTTTTACACTCTTTGGAATAGAGATTGTGATTTTAGTTAAAGTACAAAACACTTTGATGATGCATATTCAAAGTAAGATTCAAACGTGATACTTAGGAAAATACTAACTTCATAATTATATCTAAAATTTTTATAAGTTAGTTTTTCAGGAAAATTGTTAATAAGATAAATTCATTTAAGATTTTCACAAGTACTTTACAGTTGAGTGGTAAAACAATTTTACAAGTTTTTTCTTCTTCGATGTAAGTTTGATAGTTTATAAAACTACTATTGCGCATAATTTTTACTTAGTGTTTAAATATTATAGTCAATCAATTCTACTACAGTAATGAAAAAGTATATCGTTAATACACAAGTAAACTTTTTACATGTTTTTATTTTAAAAAAGATGACACTTCAGTTTGTATTCTAATAGAAAATATTATAAAAAAGGTGATTTTGTAATAAAAATTCAAACAAACCATTTTCATTGAAATCTTTTTATTCGAAATTCATTCACAGTAATACAAGACAGCAAATCTATATTGTTGGGATATCGTGCATACATTCAGTATTAAAGTTATTCAAAAAATTTAGCAAGTCTAGATTTTCATTGTTAAAGTTATCTGTCACTAACTCATTTTCCTTCGCACTAAAATTATTCGAATTCATATTTTTGTTGTTAGCAGAAAAAACATTTAAGCATTTGGGATTAAAGTTATACGAAAAATTTAACAAGTTCAGACTTTCATTGTCATAGTTTACTAGAGGTAAATCAGTTTGTATGAGGTTAAAATTATTTAAGTCCTTATTTTCATCTTTGGTAGATAAACCATCAATATTATTTCCACTTGTATATTCCACATTCGAATTGTTCAAAAAATTTTTTAAGTCTAAGTCTATATTTTCATTCTGAAAGTTGTTGGAAGGTAAGTCAAAAACACCATTCACACATTCAATGTGAAAATTATTCAAAAAATTTAACAAGTCTAGATTCTCACTGTCATTATTAACTGTTGGTAATTCATTGTTAGTACTTCGTTCATTACAATTTCTACGTATGTTAAAGTCTTTAAGATGATTCTTTCTCTTATGTTGTAAAAATTCATACTTACACTGAAAAGTTTCACTACATTCATCACATCTAGTTTGCATTGAAGATTTTTTATGCATATTTCTTTTATGTTTTAAAAAATGTCGTTTGTTTGAAAAAGTATCAGTACATTCGTCACAGCAGTATGTATGTAAAGTCTTTTTATGACTTTTTCGCTTATGGTTTGAAAAAGCATGTTTAGTTGGAAAGGTTATAGAACATTCCTCACATAGGTACTCAGGTTTACGATAATGCACCCTCTTGTGTTTTTCCAATTCATACTTGTGTTTAAAAGCATCTTTACAAATAATACATAGATGTTCAGGTAAGACTTTTTGATGAAATAATCTCTTATGTTTAAATAAATCACACTTGCGATTGAAATTTTCAATACAATATTCACATTTGTATCTTATGGAAATTTTTCTATGGGTTTCCATATGTCTTTTTAAACGATGTAAAGTAACAAATCCTTTCTCACACACGTAACAAATATTAGGTTTAATGTCATTGTGAACCTTCACATGTCTAGTAAGATAGGATTTTTTTTAAAATGACTTCTTACAAGTTGGACAAATAAAAAGTTTAGATAACTTCTCATCCTCAAAACTTGATGAAGGGGTTTGTTGAACAGAAACGTGTGTCTCCTCACACGGTAAAGTATTATCCATTTTGTACTTCAGTTTAGCAAAGTATAAAAAATCACTCTAAAAGTAAAACTTAAAAAACTACTGAGTATGAGAACTTAGACAACTCTACAGCGAGAAAAGATTGTAACTAATTCAAATTTTTTCTTCGTTCATCAGTTTTACTTAAGAATTTACGCCAAATTCTCTTATTTCATGCCAAATTTTTATAACTATCGCCAATATTAGTGAAAATTTAGCCAAATATTATCCCATACCTTGCTATAATAGTCGAATCTTGTGGAAAATTCTAGTCTATCGGCATGTCTAAACAGATAATTTGCACACTTTCACTCTGTATTTTTATGGATGTACCATCTACGTTAAACATTTTAGGGTAAAAAATATTCTAATATCTATGTTTTTTAACAGTTGTTTATAGATTTGTCGAAACTTGTGGTTTAGTATTTTCAAAGAATGTAGGTTGTTAATACTTAAAGTTTCAAGTTCATGATTTCATTATACATCTGCAGCTTCTAAATTTGATAAGTGTTAGATTTTTATCTTACATTTTCAATCTAAAAAGAAAAAGTTAATTTTTCTGAGATAGTATTTGTATTAAAATAATTTGTGTAAAAATTTTTCATTTACAAAAAATTTCGTTTATAAGCATATGTGCGAAAAACTTCAAACTAAATGACTTTAAAAAACTTAGTACTTTGTAAAATAAGAGGCGTTATTAAGACATGTGAAACATTAAAATTACATACTTCATAATTTTTTAAATACTTGCAGTCTCTTATGTTGGTAAGAATGAGATTTTATCTCACATTTTCATTCTTATCATTAGAAAAACAAGTTTCCTCTATTTTTATTCTAAAAATAAGTTAATTAATTTCTCAGATGATATTTTTTCTAAAATACTTTGTGTGAAAAATTTTTCATTCACAAAAATTTCGGTTTATAAGCATATGTTTGAAAAACTTCAAACTAAATGATTAAAAAACTTAGTACTTTGTAAAATAAGATGCGTTATTAACACATGTGAAACATTAAAATTTAATACTTCATAATTTTTTTAATACTTGCAGTATCTTATGTTGGTAATTTTGTGATTTCATCTTACATTTTCAATCTTTTTATTGTGAAAATGGGTTTCTTATATTTTTATTCAAGAATAAGTTATCTTAATTTCTAAAAGTTTTGTAAAGTTTTTAAAGTATACATATATTTGTAATCTAGAATACTTGGTTATAATATTTTTTAAGTATGTTTACATACACTTAGAAAACTTAAGTATGCATCTGTGAAGGTGGATGTATTTAATAAAACATATATTAATATTTTTTCAACTCTGAATTTTTCAAAGTTAGCTTTCATCATTTACAAACTTGCTATCTGTAAAGAAAAACTGAGTGAATGTAGTATGTGATGTGAGGAATTTGACTATGATGAATTACAAAAAATTCTAACGTTGTCATTAGGGAAGTGTCAGGTTCGATTCCAGATCGCATTAAAAACTCAAAAATGGTAATTTCTAATTATCACTATGTTCAGAAACTTATATTATTTTAAGAATGTTGCAAAATTTCTAGTACTATAGTACAAAACTTGAAAAAAAAAAAAAAAAAAAAAAAATTACAATATTTTAACGAGTATAAGGAAATTTAAAGAAAATTTATAATTAAATACCACTTTGTAAAAATTTTTAAATATACACGTATGTTCAATGATAGTGATAAGAAGATTCCAAAAAGTTATATCTAAAGTATAACTGTTTTATGTAGAGAAATTTTTGACATCAGCTATTTTTTGCAGAAAAGTAACTTCTGAAAAATGATAGAGGTAAAATATGATACAATATGTTACGATATTTTCTTAAACTTATTAAGACTTCTTTTCAAACGGTGAATTTTTCAGTTTTTTACATTGATCAACTTATTTTTATTGTTATTTATTTATTTTTTAAAGATGAATGTTACTTCAAATAATTTTTTCTTAAACAAAATTTTCATTGAAAGTTCTTTATTTACTTTCAATTTCACATTACATACATTTTTCTTGAACATTGTTCTTATACAGATTGAACTGAACATAATTCAACATAGCAGATAATATTTTTACAATTTTCATATTATGATCGAGTGATAAAACTCCACATTCTTTGAAAAATTGATTTCTTTTCTCCTTTGACTTTTATACATTCTTGATGATCAATAATCCAATTACCTAAATACTTCTGGAAGATATTAAAAAATTTTATCCAAGGTATGATAAAGTCACCAGATCTCTTAAAGCGCTTCGCCATAAGCTCACTTGAAAATACTAAGTAAATTACAACTTTGTCCCAATTTATTTCATTTTTTATCATTTCTTTTAAGACAATATCTAAACAGATGTGAAAATTTTCCTCAGATAACATATCAACATTTTCATAAAGTTGATTGCTAATTTCTGAATTGATAAATTCATTCATTCGAAATTTAAGGTGGTTTATAATCTCTAGTTCTGAATTGCGAATGTGTGATCTATTGAATATATGAGTAAATGCGTTTAACAAAATGATATCTGTTCAGACATCCATCTTGAAAAAACTATTATTATGTAGTACTGAATTCAGGTTATAAAATAAGCAACCTCACTTCTCAAAATAAATTTGACAAGTAATAAAATTTTTCTTCACTCGGAATTAATACTAGGTGTTTCTCACCAAATCTGAATTATCGCCAAATACTCTAAAATTTTTGTAGATATATCCTAAAATTTATTAAAAATCATGCCAAATTCTTATTTTTAAGACCCTATTTCGGATTTTATTGGTAAAATTTCACGGGTTTACACTAAAAAAATGTTAGGGAGTTACAAAAAAATGGTTAAACTATAAGTAAAAATACATTAAATTTCTAATTATCACTCTGTTCAGAAACTTATTTTATTTTAAGAATGTTGGAAGATTTCTAGTACTATAATACAAAACTTGAAATAAAAATAGATACAATATTTTAATGAGCGTAAGGAAATTTAAAGATAATTTATAATTAAATACAACATTGTAAATTTTTTTTAAATATATATGAAAGAATTTATGTGGGAGTGATTATACGTGTATGTTCGATGACAGTGATAAGAAGATCCCAAAAAAAGTTATATCTGAAGTATAACTGTTTAAAGTAGAGAAATTTTCAACATCAGTTATTATTTTGCACTAAAGTAACTTCTGAAAAATGATAGATTCACTCTCTTATGTAAAATATAATACAAAATGTTACGATATTTTCTTAAACTTATTAAGACTTCTTTTCAAACAGCGAATTTTTCAGTTTTTTACATTGATCAACTTATTTTTATTAATTTATTTTTAAAAGATGAATTTTTAAAGTTTTTTTATTTACTTTTAATTTCACATTATATACATTTTTCTTATAAAGAAGTGAACAGAACATAATTCAAAATAGTAGATAATTTTTAGTACATCGAACAGTAAACATATTAAAACACGTGAAAAGTTGAAGCAAAACTGGAATTTTCTCCCCCTATCTTTTGACAATACCGTACCCAACCCGATTCTAAGAAAATGCCCTAAGGAATGGTCCCCTCCTTTCCCCCAAAACATTGTGACGTCACCATTAGCGAATGAAGTCTGTATTTTGCGTTAAGATATTATTCTATTTATAACGAAAAAGAATATATACAGTTTAAAATGGATACTAGATATTCACAATTAAAAAATCTTTATGATGAAAAGTATTTTTTTAACGAACTTTCTTCAATTAAGTAATTAATAACAAATTTTAATCACTCTTTTTAAGTTATCTATCAAAAAAACAATTCTCGTCCTTCATCCTAATCTAATTTCACTTATACATTTGGGATTTTAAACATCTTTTAGTTTAATTTTCACATGCATTGTCTTTTTTCGAAAAACATCTGGTGAATATTTACAAGATCTTTAATTATTATTTTTTATTTATTTATTTTAATTATTATTCTGTAATTAATATCATTTTTATGGTTGATTAATTTTCAGACAATAGTATTCTTAGGTTAAAAAAGATCTGCATAGGCATATAATAGAAAAATCACTCACACATATGCGAAAACTACTGAAATATTTTTTTGCTGCAAGGTAGCAGGTTCGAATCTCAGTCAAAATCTATGTTTCTAAACTTTCTTTCATTCTTTCTACTTAATATTTGCTTTCATTGCCTTTTTTTTTTCGGAAAATATTTGATGGTTTTTTGCAAGAAGATGCTTAATTAATATTTTTCTTAATTATTATTCTCTAATTAATATCATTAAAACGATTGAATTCTTTTCGGACACTAGCATTCATAGTTTTAAAAGAACAGTGCAGACATATACTATAAAAATCATTCACACACACGCGAAAACTACTGTCTTATGGAAATATTTTTACTGCAAGGTGCCGGGTTCGAATCTCAGTCAAAATCTATGTTTCTAAACTTTCTTTCATTCTTTCTACTTAATATTTGCTTTCATTGCCTTTTTTTTCGGAAAATATTTGATGGTTTTTTACAAGAAGATGCTTAATTAATATTTTTCTTAATTATTATTCTCTAATTAATATCATTAAAACGATTGAATTCTTTTCGGACACTAGCATTCATAGTTTTAAAAGAACAGTGCAGACATATACTATAAAAATCACTCACACACACGCGAAAACTACTGTCTTATGGAAATATTTTTACTGCAAGGTGCCGGGTTCGAACCCTAGTCAAACAACTCTATTTCTTACATACTCTATGCACATCCACATCCTTAAATTCAATCGATTTCTTATTTATTTCTCAATTTTTAAAATTTCTTAATTAATTTCCTAATTAATTTCCTAATTAACCTCTTAATTAACCTCCTAATTAATTTCCTAATGACACACAAACAATATCCTACTTTTTACCTTATACCGCAAACATCGCTTTAAAACCATCGTCACCTTTTACAATAAACCACTCATTAAATTTTTTAATTAATTTTCTTCATTAATACCCTCGTCATCTTTCACGATTAAGTTAGAGGACGTCTCAAGGTCAATGTCAACTCATCTAGACCCCTCAGAGGGTGGTGCGGCACCCACACGACTTGCCGGTGCACCAGTGCACCACCCGCATGGGCTAGAACCGGCCTTTCTTATCTACTTACAAGATATTTGGAGGTTGGTTTCATCGGATTGTCCGATTAGACAATCAACTGGCTTTACGATGAAGTTGAATGGTTGAATGATCCATTTACCGTATCCTTCGAAAATTCAGTGGATAGCTTTCATATGATATGGCAAGTATAGGATCTGTATGATAATTATAGGATGTCTACAGGACAACTGTGATAGTGTGGTTAAGCCATTTTTAGCAAAATGGTGGAAAAAGTTCATTAATAACCTTAGTTTAGACTCTTATATTGTCAAGGTATACATCGAAATTCAAGCAAATCCGGTCTTAAATACACTGAATCACAACAACAGCGAATATGACTCTTTTTTTTTTTTTTTTAACTTTATATTGGAAATTTTAAAAGAGTTTACTAAACAAAGTACATATGAATGAAAAAAAAAATTGTGTCATTGTTACTGATGCATATCAGCAGATATTAGAATACTTAGATCGACATGCCGAAAAAGAATACTAAAAAATGTAAAATAAATTATTATGTAAAACTTGCATTTCCATACAAGCCTTGCAACATTGCCAATAAATGATAATTCACTTAAACCCTAGTTTTAAAATATCTCAAAAGAAGTGTAAATTTGTAATCTCTTTTTTTTTTTTTTTTTTTTGCCATATCTTCAGTTGTAAGGTAAACTGTGAGATAGCTGAATAACGATAATGCTGAATATGCTCTAAGATTTATCATTCTGATTTTAAAAATAGAATAAAATGAAAATGAAAAATATATACATATAAAATGAAATAAAAATGAAACAGAATAGAATAATACTTTTGATATAACCTTAATGTTGATCTAACTGCTTACAATTCTTGATTCTAACTGATATACATAGCGCGTTTGCAATCCTAAAGCAGTTAAACTTCGACAGTAAGAGCTTCACACTTTAAACTCCACCAGTCGTAACAGTTAGCAAATTATATGTCATCTTCTAAATCAGGTATTCTTTCAAATCATTTATTTCGTGTTGTACTGAAAAATCATAACATTTTCCAAATTTCACTTAATATTCATAAAATATACCAATTTCATCCGAAACTGTCTGCAAATGAATATCTCTACAAAACGTCAAGTAAAATCTTGTCTGTATTTAAAACTGGTAAAACACCTTTACAAAAAATTTTTATTCCATAAAATAATTTAGAACTCAGTGACTTTTTACAAACTATTTGCGTTTCTTCTTTCAGCTAAATAATGTTCCAAATCCAAATATCCTAGAGCAACACTGAATAGCTTCAAAATCATCAAAAATATAAGCTACTGCTTGCATGATGTCTTATATTATCGTATATTTCTTTTGTTTATTTCCTGATATTGTGATTTTTTTCTATCAGGTAGATAAATATAAATAAAATCTTATATATTTATTTCTCTTTTTGAAAATATGTGCAATTAATAACAATAATTAAAGTGAAAATCTTGCACTTTAATTCACGTATATCCTCATAACCTCATAAAATAACCACATGCATCATGAATTCTATATAAAATTCGCTTTTTATATTTAAAAATATTCTTTCTCTAATTTTTTCATATATATATATATATATATATATATTTTTTTTTTTTTTTTTTTTTTAATGCGTATTTCATTAACATCAAGCACTCTTCAGAGAATATACGTTCAAGTTTTCTCTAAGAATCTTCATCAAAATTTAATTAAAATTTTTATATTGATGAAATAAAAAAAAAAAAAAAAAAAAAAAAGGCGTGAAATTAATGGAACCTCATAACTTTATTTTGCTCTAGAAGTGGGAATGCGCTTCAGAAAATATGAAATAAATTCCATGAAGTATGATTTAAGAATCTTTGAATAGCATAAAAAATAATTCACTTTCGTTGCTAAGAAATTGGTTCAAGAGATCTATGAATATGGAATAATAATAATAACAATAATAATAATAAAATACTTTATGCAAAATCATTGCGTGAAAATATAATATATCTATGTCAATGAATCACCTGCAACGCATTTTTAGTATTTGATAAGAGTACAATATTTTATTTTTCCTTAGTTTTTTCATTTTTTTAATTATTTAATCTGAACATAGGATAATTGCTATTTTCCTGTAGCCTCTAAAATGTTCAAATTTTAATTATTTGTAATAAATTCTATTATACAGTACACTTTAATACTAATTACTGATGCACTACTTAAAATTACAAATAATTTCGGAAATCTTTTACATATCTTTATATCACATTTTACCTGGTATTGGTATTATATAATATAATCTAATATATATATATATATATATATATATATATATATATATATATACAATAATTATATATATATATATATTATTCCTCTAATTTTTTTAAGATATAATTTATTTTTTCTTTCTTTTCTTTCTTTCTTTCTTTCTTTCTTTCCCATTCTTTTTTTTTTCTTTTTGTGATCTACGTAAGCTCTAGTTTGAAGACAGATTTTTAAACTAAAACATAATGCATTTCAATTAACGTAAATCGACTACTTATTTTTTTTTAAATAATGGATTTATTACTACATCTTCTGCATACATAAGAAGAAAGTATAAGATTTAGATCTACTTTTGATTTCCGGTTTTCGATGAATTTACACGTTTTGAGCTTTCATTGAATTTCAGTTTAATGAAATTGACTATTTATTTTATTACTAGCTTCTGCATGTATAAGAAGAAAATAGAAGATGCAGAAGAATTTTCGATTTCCAGTTTTCGATGAATATATACGTTTTGAGATTTCCTTGCATTCAATTAACTGAAACTACTTACTTTTAAAAAAGTAGATTTATTACTATCTACTGCATGTATAAAAAGAAAGTAAAAAATACAGTAAAATTTTCAATTTCCGGTTTTCGCTTAATTTATACGTTTTGAGATTTTCTTGCACTTCAATTAACTGAAATTGACTACTTATTTTTTTTAAAATGTGCTATTTTTAAAATATTCTATCCTCTGCATGTATAAGAAGCAAGTAGAAGATAAAGAAAAATTTTCGATTTCTGGTTTTCGATGAATTTACACTTTTGAGATTTCCTTGCATTTCAATTAACTGAAATCAACTTCTTACTTTTAAAAAAGTGGATTTATTACTAGCTTCTGCATGTATAAGAAGCAAGTAGAAGATACGGAAAAAATTTCAATATCTGGTTTTCAATGAATTTACACGTTTTGAGATTTCTTTGCATTTTATTTATCTGAAATTAACTACATACTTTTATAAAAGTGGATTTATTATTCTATACTCTGCATATATAAGAAGAAAGTATAACTCATTTCGACCATTTTTAGAAAAGATCTAGCTTTTTGAGTTAGAACACTGTACTTTATGAACCAATGGATTTAACCTAACCGAACTTGATGTGTGGTTGGACCTTGGTTTGAATTGGTGGCGATTAACTTTTGGGCTATATCCCCCAACAGGGGGCGCTTCCACGTTGCGATTTCCTCTCATTTCAGGAAAGGCTCAACATCTACAGTGTACCAATTTTAGAGTAATATATTAAGTAAAACTCTGATGATACATTTTGAGTACACATTGACAAACAATTCGCGCAGCTGTGTTGTAATTTTATTCCTTTTCGGAGAAGTCAATTACTTTGCTTTGTTTTGCTTTGCAAAAAAGTGGTCAGGTTTTGACCACTGGGCGACACTAGTAATTATAACGACCTATGTGGATACGTATTTATATATGCACGTATTGTAATCACAGAAAAGTATTTTTGTATATACACTGCTCAAAAAAATTAAAGGATATTGTAAGTCTTATATAAAATAACGGTATAAGCGAAATTTTTTTTGCAATAAAAGGAAGAAGAAGAACACAAATACAAATTTTTCTCGTTTTCAAACTTCGGAGTACGCAAATTTTGAGTTTGACCTCAAAAATGATGTTTTAGCGGCAGCAAATGAAATTAGGCTTTGCACTAAATGAAAGATAAAGCGGAAAAGAATGGTCAATATTCAGTAAGTGCGTTGTTTCGATGATTGCGATGTCTTAACGAAGTTATTTAATCGATTCAAAAGCTTGGGGAGTTGTTGGTCGGTTAGAGGGGGTCCAAACAAAAACCGAAGTAGCCGAAACCACTGGAGTTTCGCAAAGTGTGGTTTCCAGGATTTGAAATCGACTTTTGGAGACTGGAAATGCAAACTGAAGATCAGGGCAAGGTCATAGAATGCAACAACCTCCAATGAACATCGATATTTATCGTTGGCGGCTCGGAGATACCGAAATATGAATGTTTCTCTTCTTCAACAATTGCTTTCTCTCGGTTACTGGCGCCACATTTTTTACCCAAACTGTCCAAAACTGGCTCCACGCTATAGCAATAGCTCTAATGATCTCATCCCTATATCGACGACCAGTCAGAACTCCATTTCTAATAATGTGGGGATCAGTGCACCCATCAATGGACTCCCCCACCCCTCCAACCGCCAAATCTTATACTTCTGTGCACGGAAGCAGGATTGTTTCTAGTGCGACTTTCCCTACAAATGAAAATAATATTATAGTTTTAAAAAATTAAAGAACACGCTTTTATAGAAATGTGAACTAAAACGCACAAAATCTTACTATTAAAATTCAGGGTAAGAGAAAATCGTGTGAGTGACACACCGTAATATTTACATACATTTAAATCTTTAATTAAAATAACTTAGAATTCAGCAAAAACTATTTTTTTTTAAATCTCCCGTGACGGGAATCGAACGCTGGACCTTTAGGTTCGTAGCGCGGCGCCTTACCTCAACGCTACAACGTTCACGTAGGGAAAATATTTTTTTTACAATATAAATTTGTTTGCTCCCAGAGAAGTTACAAACAAACATACATACATACATACAGGTGAAGCTAATAAAAGCGTGTTAATATGCCTATTATCGTAATGAACAGAATACCGGGACTTGCCAGAGAAAAAAATATTGCGCCATTTATTTCTCCCCACTTTACATGCTCTGTTGCCCACTCCCTACGAGTACGACGATTTCTTACTGTTAACGTAACACACATTATTGGTCTGTGAGAGTACAGACTTACAGCGTGGAGCCGATTTCGGACAGTTTGAGTCGAAACTGTTGTGCCAGTAGCTGAGCGAAGTTGTTTTTGTAGAAGAGTGACATTCATATTTCAAAGTCTCCGAGCCGTTAGCGTTAAATATCGATTTCCATTGAGGGTTGTTGCACGTCTACGATCTTACCCTGGCCTTCAACTTACATTTTCAATCTCCAAAAACGGGTTTCAGATACTGGAAATCTCACTTTGCGGAACTCCAGTGACTTCGGCTAGTTCGGTTTGTCTTTGGACCCCCTCTAAGCGACCAACAACTCCCCAAGCTTTTGAATCGGTTAAATAACTTCGTTAAGACATCGTAATCATCGAAACAACGCACTTACTGAATATTGACCATTCTTTTCCGCTTTGTCTTTAATTTAGTGTAAAGCCAAGTTTCATTCGCTGCCGCTAAAACGTCATTTTTGAGGTCAAACTCAACATTTGTATACTCCGAAGTCTGAAAGCGAGAAAAATTTGTATTTGTGACCCTCTTCTTGCATTTTCTGCAAAAAAAAACTTTCGTTTATACCGTTATTTTATGTAAAGCTTACAATATCTTTTAATTGTTTTGAGCAGTGTATTATAACATTGAAGTGCAACTCATCTTTGATAATGGCATGAGTCCCTTTTCTTATTTTAATTTTTCTTTCTTCTAAAATTATATTTAAGACTGTATGTTTTTAATACACAAAACATACAAATTTTTATCTTTAGATGGATTTTTAATTAACATTTAGTGTATATGTGATTTTTATCATTGATACTAAAACTTAGCGTACTTCTTAACATTTGTTTCTGTTTGCCAAAAACAAATAAAAATATATAATGAAAAAAAAAAAAATAAATAAATAAATAAATAAAATAAAATAAAAGATAAATAGTAAATATTGAAGTGCATTCATTATTTTAAGTTTCTTTCTGCAATTTCAACAAATCAAATAATTGTTCCTGTCAGTTGTTACCTTCTTCATAAAACGCTTTGCATCTTTCGAAATGTAATTGCAAATTAATTAACGGATTCTTACGAAGATTAATAAATTTTCTTTATGATATGCAAATATTAAAGCAAAAATATTGTTATTTAATACGTATTTATCAATATTTGATAAAGTTCTTTAGAAACATAGATTTATTTAAATTGTAATATAATAATTAATTCTAATAATTATCTATATTGTAATTATATTTTTGTCTCACATGGCTGTTTTTGAAAAAAAAAAAAAAAAAAAAAAAAAAAAAAAAAATCAATATGCATGAGTGTGTCTTAAATTTCGGAATTACTTCTAATTAGACTGTATAATTTTCTAAAGGAAATCTTTTGATGATATTCCAATACCAAATTAGACAGGATGTTAAAGAAGCTTACATGTATCTTACATTATTTGAATATATTTCAAATTCAATTCATTACTAAGACATAAAACATTGGATATAAAATATTTGAGATATTATCTTTATTTTTCATATTATTAAAAAGATTGCGCACAACCTATCCGTTAAAAAAGTGAAACTCTAAAACTTAAAAATCTGAAATAAAAAGTATTTTAATAGAAATCTAATATGCAGCAAAATTAAAATGTGTATTCTCTTAAGAATGTCATCTTTCAATAAGACACCCAAATGAAATAGGGTGAAACATTTTGCCATATTATGGGAATTAATTATAATAAGTGAGTGCAAATGTTCTACCTGTTTTTATTACCCATAAAGAAGAGCAAATAAACGCAAAATGAACAGTACCTATAATTGTTCATAATTCCCATTGCTATCTATGACCTCTTTCCATCTTTCTGGTAGGAAATGAATCCCACGGCGGTAAAATTCCGGCGGTTTCGAGTCAAAAAAGTCTTGCATGGCAGTTTTCCCAGCATCAAGCTCATCCAAGATTTTCTGACTGGAGGAATTGTTCAACGCATGAAATAGGTGATAATCAGTTGGGGCCAAGTCAGGAGAATAGGGAAGGTGGGGTAAAACCTCCCAACCAAAGCCCAGTAACTTTGGCGAGTGATGACAGCAGCATGTGGCCTGGCATTATCGAATAACACCGCGCCGACTAATGAGACCTGGCCGCTTTGCTTCCAAATTTGAATGCAGCCTGTCTAACTGTAGACAGCAGAAGGCAGCATTGATGGTTTAGTTGAGTGACAGGACCTCCCAGTGATTTATCCTCTGCACATCCCACCACACACTCAATGACACCTTCTTGGGATGAAGTTCAGCTTTCGAAGCCGATGCAGGCTGAACAGAAGGACAATACACAGTCCTACGACGCTTTACGTTACGGTACATAACCCACTTCTCATCTCCTGTAACAATTCTTGTCAAGAATGGGTTATTTTTGTACCGGGAAAGCAAGGAAACACAGGTGGGGATTTGGTCATCCTGTTGATTAGATGTCAGGTCCAACGATTCAACTTTCTCGTAAAACTCAACTTAACCAGCCGTCTCTCGACCGTTGTCCTGTGTACGTGGAAGGTCTCCACTAATTCTTGCACGGTTGGGTTCGAGTTGTTCCTTGTGGCTTGGTCAATATCGTCGTCTCCAACGTGCGACGGCCGTCCACTTCTAGCCTCATCTTGGCAGCTTCTGTGTCCTTCCCTAAATTCACGAAACCATCGACGACATGAGCTTTCGTCTATTGCATCCTCCCCATAAACTTGACAAACATTGCGACATGCTGCGGCTACCGTACTCTTTTTATCGATCTCCTATAACAAACAATGTCTTATACGCTCCTTTTCGCTTTCCATGTTACACCCTCTGATATATATTTTTTTTAGATGATTAACTTTGTGAGACACGGTGCCTTTATATGTGAGGCATCCACACGTTTGATTGGCCGACGACTTACGTTATTACAATGTCATGTGTGACGTCAACTCCATTGCAAATTTGCATATCCAAAAACGGGTAGAACATTCGCACTCACCCAATAGTTGCAATCCGTAAAATCTGAAAAAATAAAAAATAACAATAATACTAGTTTGATTTATTTATACACATTAGCATATGAATAAGACATACATATGTAGTAATATAAAACAAAAATGAAAAATGATGCATTACTAATTAATTATAAAACACTTTCCCATATTTCGAAGGAATCAAATTGCCATTGCGGGGTAAACTACTACAATTATAATTAATAAATATAAAAAAACTTTACACCATCATGCTCAGTCGGAATATTTTCGGCTGGGCGCCCAACCCTCTCAACGACTTCATCTGTACTGGAGCTCTTAGAATAGTGATCTTTCATAGTTGTCGTCATAAGGCGGCGCCACATTCGATCTGGTGCCACTGCGCCGCTGTCGTTGCACACAACCGGGGTAGTCGCTACTATGAAAAATTAGCATTATAAGAGCTCCAGTACAGATGAAGTCTTTGAGAAGAGCTGGGCGCCTAGCCGATAATATTCCGACTAAACATGAATTATAGTAAAAGTTTCTTATATTTATTAATTTAGTTTTCCTAAAGTGTTTACTAAAATTATATTGGATATGTATTTTCAAGAACAGTTGTCCAACAACATTAATTTTACAAGATCTTTGGCTCTTCTTTACACCCCTCCACACCCTTCCCCCCCCCCAAAAAAAAAAAAAAAAGTTCGATCAAAAACGGTTTAATAAATATAAAGGATGGAAAATTTTAGAAAACTGAAAATTTATCTAACTTGTTGTAATTTACAGCCTAATTAGTTTCCTATGGTAACCCAATCATTGGCGGAAAAAGAAAAAAGTGTATATAGAAAGAAAACAGTTTTAATCATTTTAGAAGAAGAAAAAAAAGAAAATGATTGAGGTGTTTGTTTGTATTCTACACTGTACACTTATCTCAAAATCGACGTTTTTATTACGTAGTATATTATTACACATTTTATTACATAGTATTTATATATTTAATTACTTATCAACATTCAGCTGCCTTCCCCCCCCCTCTTTTTCCAATTTATTTATTTATTCGTATTTAATATTAAAACAGTTATTATTTACCTGTATGAATGTATGATTGCGGAAGTTGTTAATTTTTCCATACTACATCAATTGTTTATTCCGAGAGATGATCGTCTGATTCGGATTCGCTAGAATCTTTACTATAGGTAGAGCTCAGAGCATAGTCAGGATCAAATAATTCGCGTTTCGTTCCTTTCTTTTCTTTTCTTTTTTTTTTTTTTTCAAAGCAAACGTTTTTGCATATATATTATATACTTTTAAAGGAAAAGAAATAGGTATATTTTTCTTAGCAAGTGTTAAAATTGCAATCATGCTTTTTAACTTTATTTAAGAATAAAAGATACAATTTTATTTTTTATGTGAATGTAATTGAAACATTTATAATATAAATATTTTGATTTAAGCATGCGATACAGAGAATATATAATAAATAAACAGCTCTAAGATAGGATTTGGATATTAACATATTTCTTTAAACGAATTTTATTAATAAAATATATATTTCTGTCTGCATTCTGTAATAATTTGAAATGACATTTTTTCCCTTTTAATTCAGCTTGGGTTTATTAATTTTCTTTTTTGTGAGTCGAATTTATTGTTATTATTTTCCTTGGAAATCGGATTATGGCCGTGTTAATCTTTGATTAGTCTAGTCGAATTGTGAGGATGTTTAATATATATATATATTATAGTAATCAGACATTCGTTCGATATGAATGTAGCTGTGCATAAAATATGTAAGACTATTAAATATACACGTGTTTCAGGTATTTCTATTTAACGGACACATAAATTAAATGTAAACTTATGAATAAAGCGAAATGTTTGTTTGTGCAAGCTTCTGCGCTCAGGCTATTAATCGCAAAGCTAAACACTTTGGCAGATTGGTAGCTTGAACGACTGCACACCCCACTGAGATATTTACGAATTGCTACTTTGAATATATATATATATATATATATATATATATATATATATATATATCTTAAATTTATTCTATAGTTTTAATAGTCCACATCTCTGAGCAGCACAGCTGTTACATTATTTGTTTTATATTATATATATATAAATTCCTTTGAGAAGGATACTTTATTTATTTATTCTATTTATCAGAAACAAATCAAAAACATAGAGTAATACGAAATAGAAAAGTTTAAACGTGTTAACTTTTAAATTTAATTAAAATGTATTTGTTTTTATTTAATTTCTTTGAAAAGGAAAAGAAAATAAATTTATTTATTTATTTATTTTTTATTTTTTATTTATTTATTTATTTATTTATTTATTTATTGCTTGTTAGCTCATAACTTCTGAACGGATGTTCCGATTTTGATACTTTTTTGTTTTGTTGTAAAGGTCTTAGTCTGAAATAGGTCCCATTGTAATATACTTATGATCTAAATAAAATACAGGGTGCCCATAAAAGTCAGTCTCAATTCTTTTAACTGTTGAACAGCTGAAGCAATAGTCATAATAGCGGTATGTAGGTATAGTAAAGTGTTCATGCGCTACAAAATTCAACCGCTTACACCACTACCTGGTGAAAAACAGCAGATTCTTTAACAGCTTAACGCTCTTAAGCAGATTCTTTAACAGCAGATCAAAGCGTTCTTACACCAAAGGTGGTTCAACATAGAGGAAAAACGTGAATTACAAAGTTGTAGACCATCGTCTTTTTAGTGATTAAAGACAGTTTGTAGACAGGAATGCTAAAAATAGAACGCTTAAAACGTCCGTTTGTTTGTTCGCAATTTCCTAAACTGTGCACACTTGAACTAGGTTGCACACTTTGTACTGTAGCGGGTGACATGTTTGCTATGTGAAGTTCAAGATACGGTCATTGTAAGCGGTCTCATCGATTAGCGCATAGTCGTTTTAACTGACTTCAGAATTCAGTCAGAATCCAGATGGACAATGCAGTTAAGGTTATCGTTATATCGTTTTTGCATCTGTTTTAACCCGTTAACGCCCGAATTAATTTTTCCAAATATTATTAGCTGATTTTTTCACTTCTAAATTAATACAGACAACCGACAGTAAAATATATTAATTTAAACAATTCTTCTAATAGTTATAAATTTAAAGCCTATCTCATTTACTGATGTAAAGTGTTCTAGCGAGAAAACTTCGAGATAGAAAAATTTTGAGATAACAGATTATTTTCCTACTATATGTTGACAAAGATGTCGAAAGTAAAGTATTATAATATATATTATTATTCAACTTGATTTAAGTTAATATACCTGCGCAAAAAGCAAATATATGTGCGACGAATGAAAAATCATAAAATGACTATCCAAATTATGAAATAATATAAACAAACTCCAGTTGAATTAAAAACACGTGTCAGAGTTGAATTAAAAACACGTGTCATATTGTAATAAATTGATTTAAAACACGTTAAAAATACATTTATTAAAATATAAAAAACTTTCAAAGCTTTTCGCCTACATATAAGAAGGCATCATCAGGGAATTTGGTTTTACACATACTTCAGAAGAGTTATATGTACTTTTGAATCACATGGTTAACAGTTAAGTCCTTACATAAAATATATTCAACTGGAAGTCAGAGGCTGGAGCTATTTCAGGAAGAGGAGGTGCTACACTTGGACGCTGGAGCTATTTCAAGGAAGAGGAGGTGCTACACTTGGAGTTCGGAACTATTGCAGGAAGAGAAGGTGCTACACTTGGAGGTTGGAACTATTTCAGGAAGAGAAGGTGCTACACTGGAGGTTGGAACCATTGCAGGAAGAGAAGGTGCTATATTGGTGGTTGGAACCATTGCAGGAAGAGAAGGGTTAATTTATTAAAGATATACGCTGTAATTTTTTCTTTAAAGCTTGATTTATAGCCTTGTATGAATAACAGAGAGTCATCCATTCTTTTCAAGTTGCTTCTTTTTCAACGTTTATATTTTATATATTTATTGATATTGGATACTTTTATATTACGTTCCTAACAGGATTTTTGGTTACGAAAGCAGCACATCCGTTCTTTACCTTTCTAAAACCTTACTGTAACCCATTAACGGCCAAAACTAAAAAAAAAAGAAAAAGAAAAAAAAAAAAAAGCTTTTTTTCTAAATACAAGCAGTAACACTCATTATTTTAATCATATATAACAATAATTTAAAATAAAATTTTGAAAATTGGTCTGTCTTTACTAAAAATAGAGTGTTGTATTTGTACAATTTCAGCGGAATAAGAGTATAGAACTATAGAATGAATACAAATAAATGTTTACGGAAATTTCCTGGAGGGAGCATAGAACAGCAAGAACTACAAATGGGAACTACAGATGAATTTTCAAAAGTTATGGTTTGTAAAGTAAAAGTGCTTCAAGCTTGAAATCATTTTTAAACATAAAATTATTTTTCAGATATTTTTTTTTTTTTTTTTTTTTTTTTTTGTAAAAATAAACATCTACTATTTTCTTACTGAATATAAAATATCATTTTTAGTTAACTGTTAAACGCAACTAACGCAACACCAGCGGGTAATGGGTTGTAAGCGGTTTCAAATCTTTTTTTTTTTTTTTTTTTCTCATATCGCGTAAAAGGAAAATAAAAATTGAACAACTTAAAAATGCAGTTTTTGAGAAAAAATGAACGTCAAGAGATTAGGTATTGACTAGAATAAAACTAACACCATTGCCTCTCGAGTGGATTATTTTAGAAAGGGAGATGTAACGCTTTTTGTGAACATTAGGGCACTTTATATATTTTTCAGTGACATAAACTTAAAATTACCATTTTTTGAGTTGTGTCATTTTTCTTGCGGGTTGCGATATGTGAAACTGCCGTCGAACGCCTTCTCCTGTTCTGCTATTAATACATTTTCACTGAAAGGGAAAAATAAAATATTTTTGTAAAAAAAAAAAAAATAGATCAGACTCCAAAAAGCAATTATTATTCAAATAACTAAAAATAAAATGAAATTATAAATTGCGCCTAAAAGTATGAAATAAATTCCTTCGCCAAACAACATGAACACTACCGTTAACTAAAATTTGTCACATTTTAACATCATAGAACTTTCATCCTCTCCGTATCTTCCAAACGTTCTATCGAACTGAAGGAATGCAGTCACGAAGATTTTTAAGCGTTTTGTTGAATAACTCATAGAAAAACTTTATCCATATCAGACAATAATATTTACATAACTACGATGCACTTTTCATTTGGCTCCTGCGTAAACTAATGAAGATACACATTTAAAAATATATTTAAAAATATATATGCAATTTTCGTGTAAAATTGTGTATAATATTAACAGCCAATGGAAAAAAAAAAAAAAAAAAAAAAAAAAAAAAACAATTACTGACCTAATATTGACATAACTACGACATTCTTTTCATTTTGCTCCTGCGTAAATTAAAAAAGACGCACATTTAAAAATATATTTAAAAATATATGTGCAATTTTCTTCTAATTGTATGAATGAATGAGTAAAATTATGAATACATGTAAGTGTACTTTTTACTAACAACAACTCTGTAACTCACTGTAGTACTAATACTTTCCAAAGAGTCTTTGAAAAAAAATAAAACTACTTATATTTAAAAACAAACTAAAACTTACTTTTAAGAAGCTTTTGGATTTTTCCTCTTATACTACACTGAAAACAAATTTCTCTTTATTAAAAAGTTTCAACTTCGGCTTTTGTCGCTGGGCATGCATCGAAAATAAAATCTGATATGCAAAAATGCGGTTTTCTTTTTCCACAATATTTCTTTACTTACTTCCCTCCCCTCCCCCTCCTTCTTCAAATAGAAATATTTATGCTTCATAAAAGAGGACGGTCTGTGGCATTTTTTTCCGTGACCTGAAAATGTGGGAACTATTTTGTCACATTTCTTTTAAAGTTATTTTAAATCATAAATAGTACTTCTACAATGACGTACATTAAAAATATTAAAAAAAATTCTTTGGAACTTTAAATATTTTTTTTATTTATGTCTACAATACAAACTTAATGTAAAACAGTAATAATTGTGTGTTATCTTTCATACTATAGATTATTTAATTGTTTGACTTTTTATATATCATTTATTTAAAATTAAATAAATGTTGTCTTTTAAAGCATTACAAATAATATTAATAACATATTTTTATTTGGTATGTTTTTCTTCTAGCTTGATGATAATCTGTAATATAACTATAAGATAAGTTATTAAATATACTATAAACATTTAAACTGAATATAAAATAGTGTAAAAATAATAAAATATAGCTTGTTCACGTAAGTGAACTATGCTCATTTCAACGTTATATATTTGTTCTAGTAAATTTTTGCTAAAAGACATAATTTATTCATGCTAAAAGGATTTCATTGCTGATCACCCAGCATAGTTTCAAAGTGAAATGGTCTACCCGACAGGCTGTCCTCTCTTCGCTTCGATTTATTTACATTATCCAATTTTGCTAATTATTTTATTGAGCCAAGATCTGTATTTTGGTTTTCATTTGTATTTTGGTTTTTATTCGTATTTTGGTACTGTTTCCATTGCAATAATTTCAGTAATGGAAATTTATTTCAAATATTATCCAACTCTGCCATTAAATAAATCTTAAAAAATAAATAAATTAATTAATTAAATTAAATTAAATAAAAAAGAATAAAGTAAAATAAAATAAAACAAGAAGTTTTAAAGAAGAATGTGATATTCAATAATACTCACAGCAAAACCACAAATTATATTTTAAAACTGGTACTAGTTACTTCATAAGAAAATAATCCATATAATTTACGTTTATACGAAATTTTGCCTTCTTCTTCCACATCAAGAAAATCTTTAACTTTAAATATCATAGGACGTTTTCGAATTAGAATATTTATAGTCAACGATGTTCATGCCAGTATCATGACAAGTTATATTTATATGAAGTGGAATATCTTTACGATAAAAAACTTCTCATAATGCAAGTTTATGCAAAATGTTGCCTTATTCTCCCATATTTAGAAAATGTTAATGTTGAAAATCAATAAGGTTCTTGCCACTATCATAAATAATATTTTTTTTTTAATTTATGCAATCTATTCACGATATTTTTTTCTCGAGATAATTTCAAGACATTATCTAAAATCAGACAAATGAACTCACAAATTAAATAACAAACTATTTAATCTACAGATGGTCACTGATTTTTGTGAGTTTCAGATTACTCAAATATCATACCGTGTAAAATCATCAAATACCGAGATCAAAAATATTCAACACTACAATGGAGTACAACTAAATATTAAATTTCATATATAATAGATTTTATAGATAAGTTAAAAAAGGTCGGAAGAAAAATTACACAAAAAAGGAAAGGAAAAAAAAAGAAAGACTTTATTTTCCAATAAATAGTGCATTTTATAAGATGAATTTCAAATTTTCAAAAAGAACCTTGAGTAAAAATTTAATTAAAATCTTTATTTTGTGGAAAATTTTGCAGATAGCGTGAAATTAATTGAACTTCAATGTAATCTTCTTTGCTGAAGTAGTGATATTCCAGAGATTAATGTTATACAATTTCTAAGAAGTGTAACATAAGAAACCTTTAAATAAATCACTTTTTTCTCATTTTTAAGAGATATACAATATGATTAAAATCTGAGTGAGAAACTGTATTTAAAAAAAAAAAAAAAAAAAAAAAAAAAAAAAAAAGCTTGTATTTATTTTTAATACAAAATGAATACAGACTTTTTTTTTCTAAGAAAAAATAATACAGATTCACAAAAATGATATTGAGAAAACTTAATTTTATAATTTTAGCTGATACATGTGTTTCTTGGTGTTCTGAAACCGAAAATGAAGTCAGTTTTCCTGATTCACTTACAGATTTATGTCCGTACAGGGTATCTACTGACACAGTTTCTTCATTTTTGGTAGTTTCTAGCATATTTCCATAATTAATTAAAATTAATCATGGAAACATTCTACAAAAGTTACCATATAATTACATTAATGAAAGAGTCGTGGAATAAATTATGTCGTTAGACGCTCTATACTGACAAAAATATGTAGTTGATAGAGAAAATCTGGCTTAAGTTTAGGTTTCAGCACAATCTCTTCCCCTCACCCAACCAATAATAATAGTAATATTAAATAAAAATTATCGGCAAAAATTATCAAATCAAAATTTTATACGTAGACCGCAGCGTAATATATTTAAATTTTATACATGTATTTCATATAATTTTACCATATAATATTCAATCGTAAAAGTAATAATAATAATAATCTATGTAAAATTATAAATTACAAAATTGAGTTATGTATAATTTTAAGCGTATGTAAGAAGAAAAAATTCTAGAGTGACTACAAGCGGCATTCCGAATATTTACTAGTTATCAAGCGTTTAAACAAATTTGAATAGCATATAATTCAGCAAATAAATAAAAGGGAAAAGTATAATACGCTATTTGGATATTTCTCCTTAAATTTAAATATTTATACAATGGATGATAATGTATTCTAATTCTTTTGTATATTTCTGTAAAACAGTATAAATTTTAATTAAGCAATTCCTGGTAACAATAATTTTGCAGTTAAATTCTAAAATGTATCATTTCGACCTCTTTTAAATAATTTTATGATTTTCATATAATTATCCGAAAAAGGAAGTGGCATGTGTAATTTTTTTTTTCTTAATACTTTCCTCTAAAAACTATAAGTGACACGCATATCATTTCCATAATTATCACACGTTAGCCAAACAATGCAGCATGTATAATTTATTTATCTATTTTCCATTTTATGTTTTAAATAATATAACATTATTAAAACGGACTTGAGTTAGATTGAATTATATATTTGTGTCCATAAAATTTCATGAAAAATTTCTATTTAGACACACAAAAAACTATGTCCTACACTCATAAAAGTGTATATAAATCTTGTGGTGATAATCGATAAAATGCCTATCTAATTTTATCTTAATCGAATGCAGAGTTTATACGCTAGCGTACTTCAAAAAACTTGAGACTATAGGCCGCAATGTTGAACGGCTTATTTTTAGTGACATGTTGTGTACCGTTCATGAGATTGTGATGATTGGAAAACGTCACCATGCAAGGGATTCGGCACACTCCGATTTTTTGGTGATTCGCTTCCTGTACGATTCAAATTGCCACCAGTGCCACGACCCGGAATAACACCTATTCAAAAACATTAGGGGAACAGATGTTGTCCGTATCCATGCAGTACATCAGTTTAAAAATCACAATAAAAATAGTGCGCACGGAGCACGGTTGGGAAAGATACTGCAGATAGCAGAGAGGGTCCGAAGAGAATTTCATATGCAAATACGTTTGTTTCTCGAAAACTAATTAACCGATTTTATGTTTTTTCTTTGCTTCTTTTTCTTTTCTTTTTATACTAATAAAGTAATGCATTTTACGAAAGCGAAAAAAAAAAAAACTTTAAAGTGCTCCTTAGCGCACACCATGGGCGTCCATTGCAGTAAAAAGAACTAAAGGATTTCAATGGAATTTTTTAAGTGCTCATTTTTAAAATGATTCATTTAAATTTAATGAACAGTAAAGATCGAAAAATCCGCTTGTTTAAGATAAAACTTTTTTTTTTTTTTTTTTTTTTTGTAAATACCTTCATTTTTTAACTGAAATTCTCAAAATAATTATCGCGGGTATATCCTACTAAAAGTCTTGAATAAAAAATGCACTGATACTCTTTAAAAAAATTATTCTGAGTTTGAATAAATTGTTTTAGTACATAATTTAATGTAATATTTAATTGGTTTCTTTTAGATACACTCCAGCGATGCCTGTCAACTTAATTGAAAAACTGATATATAAAAATCCATGCAAGCATCACTAATTAATTTTTTGTCTAAAGGAGTTCAAATTTTTAATTGAAATCGAAAAACAAAGAATTCATGTGTCTAAAAAGCAATTAATGTGAGAATTTGCTTTCATGTTCTTTTCCTGATCTTGCTTTTGAGCGAAGTATTGGCTCAAAAGCATGATACTCTTTTAATCTTCTTGGATAAAATATCATGGCATCGATCAAACTCAGAAGCTTTTGACGTAAAATGTTATTAGAATAATTGACTACATTTCTTAAAGAAATTCTGATAAAAATAATAACTGGTTATCAAATAAATTTAAAGAGGAGTGTTATGTTGGAATACGCAGTGTCTTTCAGATCCGCATATTTTATTTCCACAGATATTCAGTTAGTTTTAAAATATCATATACATCACAGTTTATCATTCATGATGTGATTTTTTTATTTTGTTTTTATTTTTATTTATTTATCTATTTATAGACAAAACTAGCATACTACCACTAAGCTTTCCTTAATATTATAACCATTTAAAATTTTATTTTTTAATGACCATTTAAGCTTAAACTAAATACATTACTCATTTATCAGAAGTACGCATTTGTGATAAATAATAATCTGAAAACTTGCAGCTATTTTTTTTCTGGCTTAAATTCTATAAAAATTGCAAAAAAAATGGGCTATGCTATAGTCCTAGTGAACGGTGCACTGTTATGTGTATAGATTGTTATAAGAGAATTTGGCTGGCTCAAAATCTATTTGTATTATGTTCAGAACTTAGAAAGGATTTTAAAAACAGTGCTTAGCAGAATAATTTCTTCAGAAACAGTGCAGCAACTATTAAACAAAGCGGGTTAAAAACCAAAAGATCTACAAAGAAAGATTATTAAGAAAAATAATAATAATAATAATAATAATAAAGACTTTATTTGACCAAAAAATTAAAAATAATATCAGTTAATTATTAGGCTGAACAGGTTTTCTCTGATGAATCAAGTTTAATTTATTTTGAGCTGACAGAAACAGGTTAATAGGACTACGGAAAAGTGACCGACTTAATGAAAATTGTACTCTTAAAATAGTGACATATTCTCCGTACATTATAATACGGACGTGCGTATTTTTTCAAGGAATCGGGCAAATTTTTGTGCTCAAGGGATCAATTATTTCAAAGTAAAACACGGCCATTAGTAAAGTGGTGCCTGACAGACTATTTTGGTGGTATCTGGATTTTTCTACAATCAGCATTTCAAGATGATAATGCACCATGCTACTCCACGTCTGATGTGCATTTATTTCACTCAAATTGTTAAATTTACCTATCCACTCCCTGAGCTCCTATAATTCTGAAGTAATCATAACTTTTTTTCACTTTAAGTTAAATCCCACAAAGAATAGTGTTTAATTTCTTCCTTACCAGACCTCAAAATAGTCCTAATCTCAATCCGTTCGATAATGTTTAGTCTGTAAAAGGACAGGGGGATCCCAAATGTTTAGTCTACAACTTTGGAATAACTTGGAAAAGTTATTTATGATATTTGGAACAATGAAATTTCTGAAGTTTATGTTACAAAACTGTATAATACTATGCCATTGTGCATTAAAGCAGTAATTCCATAAAAAAGTGGAATTACCCAATGCAGAATACACATTTTTATTAATTAAATTTTTAGGTCTAACAAATAAATAGTTTTATTTCATATATTAAAATATAATATGTTTATTTCATATAATAAATCATTATAGAGTACATAGCATATTTTTATTATATGTATTACATTTGAAAACAAAGTTTTAAGTAGATTTTTATTAAGTATTTCTTAGAATGTAATAAGGCGAATTACTAAATCAAAAATATACATAGGTGTCATATTTATCTTTTTGATATTATGCAAACATCAGAGTTTTATTTGTTTCAATCATTAGTTTTGAAATTATTCCAAATGGAAAAGGTTTCTGCAGTGAGACCTTTTTCTTTTTTCTTTTCGTATTTTAGTGTATATGTGCAGAATCTTTTAGAAACCCCATATGTAAAACAAATCGCACAGATTGAGATCCGGTATGGAAAGTGGGAAAAGAGTGTGCATTAACATTAACGAACTTTCTCTGAATAAATGCAGTTTTTTTTTTTTTTTTTTTTTTAAGAAGAAATATAGTTGTATATATATCGCCTGTAAACATATGAAAATAACAAGAATATTCGCAATAACTGTTAATTTAAAAATTTCATTATTCATGCACAAAGTTTGACTTTAATTTTGCCTTTTATTTTATGTACGACAATTAATAATTCTCAATAGATTCATGATTATTACAAATGATGATGATTAATAATATATATTCTTGATCAACGTAAATGTATTTATTTTTATCTTATTTTATTTATTTACTTATTTATTTATTTATTCATTCATTTTGGTTATTCATTTGAAAATGTTATGCTTTCCATATCTTCTTATGTGCGATTTTTCTTCTTCTTTACATCAGATATTTCTATCTGCTTTGAATTTTGGAAGCTTTTTGCATGTTCCATTTGATTTAAGTAAGTTGGTATCATTTGTCACGTTTCATCCAAAGATATTTTAAATCTTAGAAGAAGGATTTTCTACTGAATTCTGAAGTTCTTTTAAAACCAAACTTCTACTAAAACTGTCTTTAGAATTTTCATAGATTGATATTGATAGGTAAATAATGTATTTCGTGTCTGCAAAATTACTGAATAAATTGTATATAAAATCAGAAATATGTTTTATTTTTATGCGCATAAGTTTTTAAAAAGTTACTTGAATAAATTTAACTAGTGTTTATTTGTAAATTGGGAGCATACAGCATAATTTTAGTCACATTTAGTGTGTATCATACAAGGTTCTAAAATAAATAACTATATAAGAATGACTATTTATTATAAAACAGTAAATTTGACTTAAGAACTGTAAAACATTTGCGATTCATATATGTTCTATTAAGTGTAAAACAGTCATTTTTATAACGCTTTACTGAGCCTTACTACCTTTATTATGAAAAGGGTAAGACAGGAATAAATAAGACAGGAATAAATTTAGACAGGAATAAATAAAAAAGAGAGAAAAAAATCTATTTTCATTTTCTTTTCTTTTTTTATTTGTTTACAAAACGTACTGAAATATTTTAGTTTCGTAGCACCCTAAATTAAAAAAAAAAAAAAAAAAAAAAAAGCTGTTTTTTTTTTTTTTTTTTTTTTTCAATAGCGCGGCACTTGAAACTAAGCATTGGCTAGGGAGTCGCCGAGTTGATAACCATTTGTGAAGGGATACCCAATGGGCGGTCATCGCTACCCCTAACAGGGACAATACACACATGTCTTCTCCGGGATTCGTGCCCAGGCCCAACTGCGTAGGAGACAGGGGCGCTAACTACTATGCCGTCTGGGCGGCAAAAGTTTAATATATTTACCTGCCTTTATTTATTTATTTATTTATTTCATTTGACATATTAAGCGTTCTTAGATGTTTAAAAAAAAAAAAAAGAAAGAAAGAAAGAAAGAAAAGAAAAGAAAATGCAATTGCATATGTTTGAATACAATGCAGGCTTGAAAACACTTTTTGAAAAATTGAAGTAAATTATATCATGAACTACCGCCATTCGATGAATAAAAATGCGTGAAAATGCTTATTAAAATGATTCGAGTATGGCACAATTTTCACATTACCTGCATTTAAGACACATTGGAAATAGAAAGCTTCTATTGGCATGTGACAGAATTGGCACACTTCTGTGTGCCATAAAAATAAATGAAAATAACAATTAACGAATCAGAAAATAAATAAAATGAAATAAAGATATTATCCGAATTATGGAATGAATGCATTTGTATGAGGATGTACATATATGCGGAATAGTATTTTAAAGGGAAGAGTTAATGCAGGTAATTTGTGGTGCTAAAAAGTTAAAAGTTTAGACTTTAATTGCAGTGGTTTTGACATAAGAAATTCAGAACTAATCTAAAGAAAGAAAGAAAAGTATCCAAATGTGTGTGTCTGCCTGACATCTGCAACTCAGGCTACAGATCACACAGGTATAAAACTTGGCATAGGAGTAGCTTGAAGTCAGGAGGGGTGCACCTCATCAAGATTTTTTTTATTCTCTCTTTTCATTTTTTTATTTTATTTTTTCAATTTTATCCATTGATTATTCTATTCAATTTCCTTAAATTTATTCTTTCATTTCAATCATTTGCATAGCTTAACAATGGCTGCCGAGGACTCTACTTTCACGATAGCCACTTTAAGCCAAGTAGCGCGCCGAATTTATAAATAAATTATAAAATATTGAAAAGAAAATTTCGAAAGTCGCCAAGGGGAGCTTATAAGAAGGCTGTAACATGATCAAGTTTACATATTTATTTGTTTATTTGTTTTTCTATATACCAACCACTATTAACTAACCATGAAATATATATAACAACAAAAAATTAGTTGTCTCATACGATAGGCATAGCACTCATAGCATATTGTAATATAATATAATTAGAAATTATTGTCATTTTGGTGTCGACCAATAAAATATAGGAAATAACATGAAAGTAAATATTATGCACAGTACGTATAATGCTGTTCATACGTAATGGAGATTCAAATATAAAAGGGCTACTTCCATTTTTTCCTCTTCGAAACTGTCATGTGATTAGCACTCAAATTACGCTGACTGGTAAGGCATTATCGTAGGCAACAGGGACACGTAAGAGAGAATATGTGGTGAGAAATACGCTGACGTAGGCAGCGGGTACCTAAAGCAAGCTTTTAAGCAATTTCAATGGATTTTATTTTTATTTTCTGTTTATAAAGCGATTAAAAAAATGTTTGTTTTAAATATATTGACAAACAACGCGGCAAATCCTGCTAGTTAAAAATAAACTTTTAAAATCTAATTAAACTTTTTAGTGAAACATATGACATTTATTTATTTATTTATTTTAATTCATGCATTAATGGAAAAAAGTAAAGGAATGATTATTTCGGTTTTTATGACACAATATATCCAATGAATAAAGTATTTTAAAAATGGAATTTAAACGTTTTCCCTAATTTAATTGCCATAAGCTTATTCCCTTAAGTAAATGGATTTTGTTTTGTTACATGTTAACGAATGACAGGAATTTTCCTCAACATAAATGAAAAGAAAATGAAAGTCTTTGCATTCATATGAATCCTAAAGTACTTTTAGCTAACGCCACACTAAAGTTTTAATTTCATTTACATTATTCATTGAAAAGCTTAAGTAAACCTAAATAACTCATAGTTATCTCCCAGAAAAACAACATTTAATTAAACTTCCGGAGCTTTCTGATATCAACCATACATACAAAAGAAATCTAATGATTCTTGAAGAATTCTCTAGAGTAAATTAATAGAAGACAGCTTGCAATGGGAGAGCTAAATTGTAAAGAAGGAAAATGTGGATAGAGATCAAGAAAAGTTTATAATGAAATCTCTATTCATAAGTTATAGTAAAAAATATTACTTAATAAGTTTGTTTTTATTTTGTATTGATTAATTTCTGAAAATGCATATATTATTTCGTTTCTTATTTATCAAATTTGGCGTACTTATATACTACAGAAATAAAGGTGCAACTTTCCAGTACACGGAGAATATTGCAAAATAACAATATCACATATTGCACCTAGTATATGCACCTTCCATATATGCACCTATTTTCAATCAGCATAATATTTCATATTACTGTATTTCTTTAAAATGATTTTATTTACTAAAAGATTTTTGTGTTATATCAGTAATCAAAGTAAAATGACATTAATTTTAAAAGAAGATAATGAATTATTCTTTCTGTTTTATATTCAAAAGTACTATTTCTTACTATTAGCATAATATTGTTTTAAGATAGGAAATTTCAATTTAGAAGCATTTATTTTAAAAGACAATTTAAGCGAATTTCCATTTTTTTTTTTTTTTTTTTTTTTTATTATTATTATTATTATTATTATTATTATTATTATAAAAATAAAATACGAGTTCATTCCAATATCTTTTTAGGACTGGAATTAATGGATTAATTAGGAAAAATTAAAAGTCCATTAAAATAAAATAATTTAAATTCGAAATTTTATGGGAAAAAGAAAACTGTTTTGGAAAAAAAGGAATTTAGAAAAAGAAATAAAGGGTATAATGCATACTCTAAACTGATTTATACGACAAGACGGTTTTATAAAGAGAAATGAACGTACCAAATGGTGTGAACTCGAATAACTATTATTCTTACTATTTTAAAATAATATCACTCGAAATAAAATTAATGTGAATTTCATTTTTCTTTTATTTAAGAGTAAAAAACAGCAGACATTTTTAGTTCACTTATAATTATTCCAATGTTTATTCTGGATTGAAAAGGTTTACAACTTAAAATTTAGCTTTTTTTTTTCTTTTTTTTTTTTTTTAAGAGTAAAAATTAACTATGATACGTGCGAAACATAATTCATACTTTAAGTGATATATATATATATATATATATATATATATATGCATATAAACTAATATGTTGCGTTAAAAATTAATTAAATACCTTTATTTCTTCTTTATCCGAAGCCTTTTCCGTCTGACTTTTGACCAGAAAGGCTCATGAATAGATGATACATTAGTTAATATATATGTATATATATATTCAGAGTTTCAGGAATTTGAAAAAAAAAACTGATAGCTAGCAAAATTTTCTGTTAGAAACTAAAAAATATTCTCCCGCCTTTTTGTTATTATTATTATTATTATTATTATTATTATTATTTTCAAAATTACTTGACTATAGAAATTAAAATTCTATTCATGAAAACTAAATATTTACTAGGCTAGAACTGTACAGCGTGAAATAACTGTTTAAATTTAACATCATGAAACCAGTTTTGTTATTTTCACAGACACATACAAAATCGTCACTAATGCACCATTACACCGGCCAACTATTCAGCACCAGGTCGCTAAACACGTTCAACGAGGTGTATTGTAAACCAATTAACTAAAACGGTGCACTAAATTAACACTGAGGTGTGAAACATACATGAAGGAAAGTGGGGGTAAATCTATTGGTGTATGTATTCATTCAACACATTGTCTCAAAACGTAGTGAGAGGAGGGAAAATCAAAATGGCGAGAGCCGGACTACATCGAGACTGGAATAGGAGCCCGATTCTGGGACCACCTTTTTCACCAAAATATTGAAATAATAAGAAGAAGAAGAAGAGTTAAGTATTCTTAAAATTAAAAACATAGTCGCCAGTTAAAATATATTCGTCACCAGTGGCGACTAGGCGACTGTGCTTCACGGGCCTTGTGTGTGTGTATATATATACATGTCGTACGTTAATACGATATCAGAATTAGGTTAAAAGCATAGAAATATTTTTATTTCCAAAATAGTCTCTGAATTTCCATAGACATTGCTGAGGAAAGAATGTGCAAACTGAATAAAAATTGCCCATTTAACCCTTAACTACACGCGCTGGTTTAAAAAGTACACCATTTATGGTAAACAGAATGTAAATGATTTTGGGAGCTCTCTACGCACGCTGCATATACATCTAACTTATCATACATCTAACTTATCACTGAAGTATTTATTAGATGATTTTTCATTAGTTTTTATAAAAAGTTTTGATAATTAAAACTTATACAGTCAGCAGTAAAAGTATCCGAGCACTAGCCAATAATTCTTATGTCAAAAAAGTACACTTAATACTATTTTTATAAATAAATTCTTGTCGGATCATGTTCTTAGAATGACTAGGAACATGGCTCTACAAGGATTTATTTAACAAAGCAGTATTATGTGTACTCTTTTTTAGACAGGGATTATTGCTAGTGCACGGATACTTTTGCTGCCAACTGTAGCATACATATTTGTTTCCATTTAATTTATTTTCTCTAACAACACATCTTCTCTGAAAGGCATCCTCGGGATGTCCTGTGGGTAAAAGAGAAATCCTATGCACTTGCTCAGAATACACTGTTTACAAGTGTGTTGTTAGGGTTTATTTAATATGTTGTTGATGTACAAAAAACATTACTCATGTACTTGCGTTAAAATATTAAGCGTGTGTAGTTAAAGGTTAATTGTGAGGAAAGCATGTGGTTTAAAAAAAAAATAACATAAAAGATTTCAGTTGTAAAATGTAAATTCTATTAACTATAAAATAAATGATGCTGATGAAAACAAAAAATGTCTTTTATAGCTTCGTATACTAAAAAGCATTGAAAGGAGTTGATATTTTATGAAAGAAAATATTACGTATGATAGATGTAAATACTTAAATACGGAATTAGCTTTATATTAGGTTATTTCTGTACTGATAAGTATAAAGGATTTAAGTCCATATTCTTGATTTTTCTGGAGACGAAAAATAAAGTAATTAGAAACTAATCGGAAGAATCGATTAGGAAAAGGGGATTGTGTTGGTTATACGCTTTATACCATTCAGTGATTGTCAATCTTCATTAAATAAAGGGAAAAAAAAGAACTAAATATTTTATACCAAAGATTAATGCTATATTTCTTACTTGAATCTTTTTTTACCAATGGATTTTCTCAAAGTCTAAATGACATTGATTTAAATCCTTTATACCAATCGATAGAGAATTTTTTTTCTGAGTCTGACTATGTACTTAACTCAAAATCTAAATTTTTGGACTTAAATCCTTTATACTTATCAGTACAGATTTATTTCTGCAGAAAAAAATAATGAAACATATTTCTTTAATAAATATGAAATATTGTAAAATATTTTTGTAAAAATAAGTTATGTTGTGGATACCTCAGACTTCTTTCTTAATAAATAAAAAAATAATCTTTATTATTATTATTATTATTATTATTATCACAGACATATATCCACTCGTTCAAAAGAAAAAAATATTTTGATCTGTTCTTCTGATATTTATACATTAAAGGTATTCACAATTTATTTTTACTTCGATTTCTGCGAATAAAAAGCATTTTTAAAAAAACTAGTATTGACACACATCTAGCGGAGGAATCGATGGCCCTACATATACAAAAACTTTTTTGCAGTTAAATATTATGGCTATAAGAATTTCCTCGTTGCGCTTATATACCATCATTATACGAATTTTTTCCCTATGCTGCCATATTGAATGCTTTGAAAAACAGGATATTGAGCGATGTGCATCAAAATTTGAAAGAAAATGAAATAGAAAAAAATCTGGAGTGACTCCACTCGACTTTCCGAACATTGAGTAACTAACAGCTTTGTAGATAAAATAAAGAAAGAGGAGTTGCTAAACAAACAAAAAAGAGAAAACCATAACAGAGTGTTTGAGTAATTTTCTCCATATATCACACGAGGTTTTATTTAACGCTACTGAACTTTGAGCCCTTAGAACATAATGATAAAGAATTTTTCGTTGTGTCCCTGTAAAAATCTATAAATGCTAGATTCACCAAAATTCTTATAGTTAGTGCAACAGTGATTTATAATATTCATAAAAATTTTCAGCTCAATTGAATAAGGCGTTTAGATGCTATCGCTGGTCTCATAGGCCATAAAGATAAAAAAAAATTCTTTGTGTCCCTGTAAAAAACCTGTAAGTGCTAGATTCACCAAAATCTATACAGTTGGTTCAAATGTGACCTATAACATGTGTACAAATTCTTTGCTGAGATTAATAAGGCGTTTAGACGCTATCACACTTTTAAAAATTTGGCAAAGAATTTTTCTTTGTGTCCCTGTAAAAAAACCATAAGTGCTAGATTCTCCAAAATCTATACAGATTGAGTATCTGTGACCTATAATATGTGTATAAAGTTTTTGCTCAATTGAATAAGGCGTTTAGATGCTATCGCACTTTTAAGATTTTGGTCCCTTGGCCATAATGATAAAGAATTTTTCTTTGTGTCCCTGTAAAAAAACTATAAGTGCTAGATTCACCAAAATCTATAGGGTTCGTACTATGGTGACTTACAATATACGTACCAACTTTCAGCTTATTCTAACAAAGCGTTTAGACGCTAGCGTGTTCACTCACAGACATACACACATACATACACACATACACACATACACACATACATACACACACACATACATACATCATCGTAAAAATAGTGAAAACGGACTCGTTGGACCTCGAAACGTATAGAAACATCAAAATCTCGAATTCGGATTTTTGACATGATTACAATACTTTCCTCACTATAGTGTTCGGAAAGTAAAAAATGATAGGTCAATTTTTAGACATAAATTTAAATCAAAGTGTAATTAAGGATTTATTTACATAACATTACATTTATACCACTATAAGAAAATAAGTTTTACTAATGGTGTCAAATATACATATATCTATCTCAGATGAGATTGTGTAAAGAATTTAATTTTTATTCCAGCGAGTCAAATATTTTTATTTGATATTTATTAAGTATTTATATACATAAAATTCCTAGGTATATATATATATATATGTATGTATATATAAAACTTTGTAGTACATATTTTTTATTTGCAACCGAAGAAATAAATGAAATTGGTTTATTATTTCTTAATTAAATATTGCTACTAATATCAAAACTAGTTTCGTTAATACTACTTTAAACAATACTTGTTGTTTTGTAACTGTAAATTTTTTAAAATATACATAATACTATTTAAATAAACAGTAATTAAATAAGATTTTTCTTTTTTTACCTATTATCAAATTACATAAAATAAATTCCAAAATTGAAAAAAAGAATAATAATAATAATTACACATAGCCACGGTATTCTTTAAAATGTTTAATATTTTATTGCCATGTATTAATATTTCGTTATGACTTTTTAATTTGATTTGAGTAATTTAATCGGGAGTTTATTTAAAACTGAATAACAAATTGCTCTCTTGCCAAAGCTAAATTTAATTAAAATTCTAGTGCTTGTTGATATCAACGAACGGCAAAGAACTCGACTAAGCCTTCTTTAAATGTTTTAGAGAAAAAAAGCATTAATGAGAACATTTCCCAGTAGGAGATTAAATAATTCTAGAAAAAATAAAATGGTAATAAATTAAAGTATTTTGAAATAATAAAAACATGAAAATACGCATAAAAAAAATTTCATTAAGATTTTACAGATATTTTATTTGTAGTTCATAATACAAAATTTAAAATTTTTTATTTATTTACTTAATTTCTCGTATGTATAATATTTATATTTTCTTATTATCTCTTTAGAATTTCATATCAAATTATTACATATGAAAAAAATAAAAATAAAAATAAATGAATAAAAAAATATATATATAACATTAATGACAATAATTTCATTAAAACAATACACACACACACACACACACACACACACACACACACACACACACATATATATATATATATATATATATATATATTTCTTCCAACATTCCTATTGTATGATTGTTATTAAATTGTAATTAAATTAATAAAGTATTCACGAGATTTTTCTATACTGTTTGCGTATGTACATTTTTAGTAGAATAAAAATTGGCTTTAGAACTTATTTTTCGCTTTAAGACTTCTTTTTAGATCATGTATAAAACAATTATACAGATTTTGTGGTAGTACATGATCTAAAACCTATAGAATGTAAAACAAAAATGCGTAATTTCAAATTTTCTCCCCTTAACATACAGAAACGCAAGCACAATTTAGAACTGCATACTGATGCTCGAAACAATAGGTTAAAAACATATAAAATTAACATGAACAAACTCTACACTACATTAAAGTTTAACAATATTTTGCAAACTAAAAGTAGTGTTGTTGTCGTCCTCATAAGTGAAATAACTTACGATGAATCTATCGTTTATAATTCAGCAAAAAATACTGGTGCACAACAGTTGAAACAGCTGAAGAATTAGAATTTAAAAAATACACCCCTGTTTAAAAGTTCAGCAAGATTTGCAAACAATCAGTTTTTTCAAATTAAAAACTTATCTCTCAATGAAATGTTTTCAAACATTGGGTATTTAAAGAACTGGGTATTCCTCATGTTTTTCAGTGAAGATTGGTTTAAGACAATAATTAGGGGCCGGTAACAAATTGAGAAAAATTAATAATATTTGGGCTCCCCCTGTATCGTTACGTAAACGAAATGAGCTGTTACATTAGGATATGTTAACACAGACCCAGTTCAATTTGTGGATGAGTTTCAGTGGTGATAGCATGTTAAATAAGGGAGACAGAAGCATTTATTTTAAAACTCCAAAAAAAAAAAAAATCAACATGTTTTTAATTTATAATATATACAGAGATTTTAACGAAAATTATTCCCACTTTTAGATAAGTTGGAAAAACACTTTTAAAACAATATACTGCAATCGGAATATAAATATATTAAATATCTCATGAAATATGAACATTTTTATGAAAAACGCTATTACTGCGCATGTGCGAAAGGTAAAACATTTTCTATTGCATAGGTTGAAAGCTAGATGTATTGGGCAACTTTTATTAAAAGTGCATTTGAATAGAATGAAAATTAAGTGAATTGTCAGCAAAAGAACGAGCTAGATATTAGATATTTTCCAAAAGTTGAAATTTCTTAAGGGGTTTTTCCCATGCTGCGTAATTAATTTTAAGATCCAATTATTTCAACGACACTCCAAATGTACGTTTTTGTGAAAAATTCCTTATATGCTTGTAACTCTAACATAGTTTTGTTTATTTACTATGATTTGTGAGATCATAAGGGGGTTTTCCCAAAAAATAACCTTTTTAAATAGGTTGAAATAATTGGATCTACAAATTAATTAAACGGCATGTGAAAAACCCCTTAAGAAATTTCAACTTTTGGAAAATAGCTAAAATCTAGCTCGTTCTTTTTCGTACAATTCACTTAATTTTTATTCTATTCAAATGCACTTTTGATAAAAGTTGCTGAATACATCTAGCTTACAACCTATGCAATAAAGAATGTTTTACCTTTCGCACATGCGCAGTAAAACGTTTTTCATGAAAATGTTCATATTTCATGAGATATTTAAGATATTTGTATTCCGATTGCAGTATATTGTTTTAAAAGTGTTTTTACAACTTATTTGAAAGTGGGAAAAAATTTCGTTAACAACTCTGTGTAATATAAATAAAAAACATGTTTTTTTTTTTTTTTTTTTTTTTTTTTTTGAGTTTTAGAATAAATGCTTATATCTCCCTTATTTAACATGCTATCATCACACAAATCCATCCACAAATTGAACTGGGTCTATGTTAACATATCTCAAAGTTACAGCTCATTTCGTTTACGTAACGATACAGGGTGATCACAAACATTATTAATTTTGTTCAATTTGTTACCGGCCCCCTAATTGTTGTCTTAAACCAATCTTCGCTGAAAAACATGAGGAAGAACCAGTTCTTTAAATACCCAATGTTTGAAAACATTTCATTCCGAGATAAGTTTTTAATTTGAAAAAAAAAAAATAATCTGATCGTTTGTAAATCTTGCTAAACTTTTTAACAGAGGTATAAAATAATAAATTTGTACGCTTAAAAAACAAAAGAACACGCTTTTATTGAAATGTGAACTAAAATTTAGCGATTAATCTGCATGTATATCTGTTATTAACATAATACAAAAACAAATAACTGCAGGAATCTATCTTTATAGTATCGAAATGCAAGGTAAGAGAAAGTCGTGTGAGTAACACATCAGATTATTCACTTTTAAATTTTATAAATTAATTTTTATCCCTCTGCGTTACAGAAATATGGCTAAATCCTATAAAGCATACGACATCGTTTTCTGTATATATAGATATTTTGTTTACCCCTGGAACCTTCCCCTAATGATAAAAGCGTCTCAAAATACTTGTATATAGTATTTTCATTGATAGTAAAGTCGTGTGTAAAATTTCAGGTCGATCGAACGAACAGAAGTGGCCAAAAATTGATATGCAAGATTCCGTTACATATATTAATAGTTACATCATATCAAAAGTAAGCATATTAAAAGTAAAAGAATAAGTGACAAATGTTTGGTATATTTTCTGTGCCAATTCATCACTTAAAATTAATGAAAAAGAAGTTAATATAAAGCTATCGATTTTCTACTAACGAATAATCCGGAAGAAATTATTAAGACCTGTCCACATTCTTCAGATACGAAATCGCATCATAACGCTGTGTAATAATAGCTGTATGGGAAAGAATAATGAATCAGCAACGCAAAAAAATTCATATATGATCGGTACAGCATAAATGTGGGCAATTACGTCGTTATTAGAGGCCACGTGCTGCATTTAGTTAAATATTCATTTTCGTACATGATCAACATTTTAATAAAATGCTCAAAAGTAACATTTTTTTATCTATTTTGTTTTTAAAACTTAATGATAAACAACGACTTTCAATGCTTTGACTGTTCAATTTTAAATTTAATCGAATACTCAATATTTTATTCTGGTCTTAATATTTTTAAACTACCTGTAAATAATGTAACGTACATAGATACCCTTAAAAAAAATTAAATATATAATTTTATTACATTTCAAAATTCTTTTTTATTTAAATGGAGTTAGTCACCGACAAATTATTCAAGTTATAAAGGTTTTAGAGACAATATTTGCGAAATAACATTATGCTTATTATTATATGTATTTACATATATATATATATATATATATATATATACAAAAAAAGAGATAATTCCTTTATTCTTAAATTTTTATTTGGAAAAATGAAGTTCTCAAAAAGTGAAAATCACGCAAGAAGAGAAAATCATGACTTATAAAGCGTACAAATTATTTCACTAAAGTTATATATTTGTCACATCAAATTGTGACAGAAATGAAGTGATGAATGACCTTATGAAATAGAGTACTGCGAAAACTTTCAGTTTATTTTTCTAGATTATCTATAAAGAGTCAAAATAAAAACTTTCTTTTTTTTATCATGCAGTTAATGAGAGTAATTTTTCATAACTCAAAGTTACGATCATTAATCTTGTACATAGGTCGTAAGTTTACAATAATAAAACAATCTCAGCATTTCTTCAAAAGTATGTAAAGAAATCGATATTTAAAAAATTTTTATACTAAAAAGTTCTTTTGCGATTTTTTTGTCGTTGTTGTTTTTCGCATATGTTATACTATTCTGCTTCTTTCCTTGTCCCTTCCAAAATTTATATTGCAATTTTCACCTTAACTGATCATGAAAACATACTACGGAAGATTACAGTATAACTATTGCAAAGGAAAAATCAGGGGGGGGGGGTGGAAGCAGAACTGTAGCATGTTTTTCTTTTTAATAGTACTTTGCATGATAAACAAGCAAATTTCTCAAATATTACATAGAAACCAATGAATCAGACTATATAATTCTTAAAATTATGCTACATAATTCTTAAAATTACACTTTTTTACCACTGACACGCGATCTTTTCTTTGAATTACACATACTTAAAAACACTTATTTACATGTCATGCAATACAGTCTCTTTTTCGCGCGATGCACAAACAAATTTGCATTTTAGTCATGAATATGTGGATTTTTTTGTGCATTATTCTTTCTTGCATTTGTGAGCACTATTTGATGTCTGACAAGAAAAATGTTCCACTCTATGACAGCGGGCAACCTTTTGTTTAAATTAATTTTAGAATTAAAGACATCACTGGACAAATAAAGAAAAACTAAATTTATAGGTTAGATCAATTCTAAAATATGAATAACACTTAGATAGATTTTCACATGCTTGTATCTAGAAATGAATTAATAACATATTATTTAAATTAAAAACACCTTTTGTTTTTCATAATGAATTACTATATAGATTTCAGTGAATTAATAAATATAAATTAAATTTTAGTTCGTGGTATTTTATAACTTTAGGCGTCCATTGTAGTAGACACAAAAGATTATTTCAATGATTATAAATTAAAAAAGCTTTGAAAAAATATATTTCAGTTTTTACAAAATCTTAGATGTCCAAAATCCTTAAACATAATTATATAAAATTTTATCATAAAAATAAATTAATTTTTATACTATGTGTAAAATAAATGATCATACTAAACTTCCAACAGAAGCTGACGCCATTTTCCAACTAGCATTTCAACTCTAGTTTTATAATAAGCTACCATTAATGAGTATCAATTGAAAGCATTAAGGTTACAAAAGGAATAATTGTGAAAACTAAATATGTGAATAGAACTCGGGCAAATGAAAAAAAAAATAATAATAACTTTTATCCATTGTAGTAGACATGATGCAATAAAGGGCTAATACTTTAATGAATTTAGTTAATTATGAAAGAACTAGGTATTCTATGATAGTTGTATGACTAAATCATGCTTTAACGATAAAAGATATATGTTTCTATAATGAAATGGTCGCTGAATTACAAAGTTTTATAATGTATATCTCGCTGTTTCCTCACTGATATCATAATCTATTTCAATTTACATAACAAAAAAAAAGAGCGCGTGTGTGTGTGTGTATGGGGAAGGGGTTACTATTAAAAGAAACATATACCTATGTGCTTCTTTCCGTAGGCGAACTTTTCTGCGTATTACATTATTTCTAAATTTTTAAATACAAACGTATTCAATCATATTGTTTTAAAAAACAACTAACAACTTTCGTAACATTCGCTCTTTTGGGTTAAGAAGAAAGAAAAATTTATATTTCTTTTATGAAATAATCCCGAAATTGTAAAACTTTTAATGTATATGCTGCTGTCTTATTCTCGCGCATTACCTTATAATTCTTTCTTTTTTCTTTTTTTCTTTTTTCTCTTTCTACTCTTGAAAAAAACATTACACCACAATAATTCTGAAAAAAAAAAAAAAAAAAAAAAATCAGTTGTTTACGCGCATATTTTTTTCAAGCGAAAGTTTTCCTTAAAAAAGTGATAAATTACCTCAGAGAGATCCCTTTCTTATTTATTCTCGTAAATGATATTCACTACTTACAATGCCAAATATACATGTCTCTACGAAAAAAACGAGCTATTTAAAATGCAGTTTAGATGTTATCTTCACTCAAATGGTCGTTTTCTGAAATAAATATTTTTCCCTCCAAACTTTTTACTAATAAATAAGCTTTTACTATATTTGCTTTTTTATATAAATAAAAGCTTAAAACTGGCAATAAATTATGTTCATGCGAACATACAATTTAGATTTCTCTTAATTATTTGAAAATTAAAAATCAATTGTAGAATAAAAGTATTATCTAATTAAAAAGAAAAGAAAAGAAAAATACATAATATTTCATTTGATGTACTTTTAAATGAGTATTTTCACCATATATGTGTGTATTGGTGTTCTCTAGAACTGTTCTGATGATTTTGACGAAATTTGCCTTATTAGCTAGTTCGGATACGATAAAAATGATCTAACTACGTCTCAAAATATTCTTTTATAAATCGGCAAAAGATCTATTAGACAAGAGGTGGGATTTTTATTTTGGTATAAATTGTTTTCAATACTTTAAACAATCTCAGTACTTAAAAAATTGCTTTATATTGGAAAAAGTTCTAATGTATTTTATGAAACATTTTTACGTACCTGTTTGAACCTGAGAAAAAGCAATAAATATGCAATGCTTTATACTATGGACAAAAAATTAAAAATGAATAAGTGAATGAAAAAAAAACCCCAGCGACATTCTGTTTTACCCCTACCATTTAAATTTCTTAATTAAATTGCATAAAAAGAGAAGCTGAATTTAGAAAAAAATGATAAAAATTACAGTGCACATCCTTATTAAAATATATGAGTGCGTTATTATATTTTTCATTTAATAAATATATCTGAGATTTAAAAATGAAAAAAAAAAAAAAAACTATAGTTTTCAATTTCAAAAAGAGTTTATACATTTTCATCTCATATATATATTTAATGTATCTGTCGCCGAATTTTAACTCCCAAAATAAAAACATCTTCTCGAAAATATCTATCGTAAATATACAACGAATTTCCTTAAACTGGTATATGTTATTCAAGTTCACTATCGGATGTTCTCTATTGAAAATAAAGTATATATCCCTACTGGTTTGTGTACAGAGATACCCGAAAGTATTCCAAAGCTTTGCGTTCTGTGAGAGGTATATTTATACACCCTAATTTAATAACTTTACTTCACACAAACGTTAATGAAATTGAAATATGTTCTTCAAGTTCGTTATCGAATGTTTTCAAATGAAAGTGAAATAAATACCACCAGTGGTTTGTGTACAGGGACACCCGAAAGTGTTCAAAATCATTGCGTTCAAAGAGAGCTATTTCTATAAACTATATTTTAATAACTTTATTTTGCACAAATCTTAATGAAATATAAATATATTATTCACATGCACAAAAGAATGTACTTTTATAGAATATAGTATGATTAGCAAAAAGATTTTACAGGTCCACACAAAAATCAATAAGTTACATTAAAGTCTATTATTGGAAATTTGCTAGAATTGCATTTTATTTACATAAAGCATTGTTACATTCTAACAATTTTTAAGTGTGAATATGATTTAAATTAGTGTATTTGTTTGTCCGATTGTCCGTCTGTCTGTCTCTAGTGTCCGTAAATATTTTCAGATTTCTTAAAAAGTGATATATGTTACAAACATTTTTGAAAATCACATTTAAATATCTTTCTACTTAAAATGAATGAAACTGACATTCATTGTTAATATGATTAAAAAAATATGTTTTGTATAGAATACGCTATGTTTAGTGTTCCGATGTACATTAAAATATTCAAGTGTATTAAAGACTGCATTTCCGTTTGTGTTGTGCATTTTTAATGCTTTCCAACAATGTTTAAGATTGATTGTGATGTCAGTTACACTTTTTACTTCTCTTTCAATCCTTTTGTTTGTCTGCTGTGTGATAACGTAGGCAAAAAACATTGAAAATTATATGATACAATGAGTACGTACAGATGGAAAGTTTTAATAATCAATGCGTACGGCATGATATTTCGTTCTTGTTTCATATTTATTAAGAATGGTGAATTTACTGTATAATATTATAAATATAAATTTTTTAATGTATTTCATTACACTTTAAAGGCAATTTGTATTAGTCATAATGTTTAAAATAACAATAATTTTTGTTTTAAAGCATTTGGAAAAAAAATAAAAAATAGAAAAAAAAATTACATTGCAGACAAATATTTTAATCTTTTCATAGATTTTTTTTTTTTTTTTTGTACTGTTTAAGAAGAAATTTAACATGCTTCTATGAAAGAAACAAATATAACAATATATCATTTTTGTTGTAATTTTAACGCTGAAATTCTTTATGAATTTAATTTTTTACCTGTTTCAATATACATCCGTGCGCTTTGTTACTACTATATGCTTGTCCATATGCCGACTAGAGCAGAGCAGTTTACTTTATTTATTCCATATTATTAGTATTATTTAACACACACACATATATGTATATATATATATATATAGTTCAAATATGTTTTAAAAGGTCAAAAAGTAAGTTTTTCTTTAGTTATTTGTTACTTATTTACAACTGTTATGACTGAAAACATATATTATATTTTCATATAAATATATATATGAACTCAGAAGAACTCAATTATTTAAATTCCGTTGCTATTAAAAGAGGTTTTAGACCCTCTATAATTGATAAAGCTATCAAAAAGATCAGTAGGCCAACTTATAATTCTACTCTTTCCATTGATGATAAAATTAAAACTGATAATCTTGTTGTCTTGCCTTTTTATCCCCCCTTATGTTTTAAATTAGCCAAAGTTTTGAAGCGTTTCAATTTTCACATTATTTTTAAGCCTGTCAATAAATTCCAGTTCCCTTCAACTAAATCCCCTGTTCCCGAGCTTCATAAGTGGGGTATCTATAATGTCCCTTGTAATAATTGTGATTTATCTTATATTGGTCAAACAAAAAGAAATCTTGAATGCCGTTTACGTGAACATTCTCGGTATGTTGTTAATCAAGAAATTCCTAAATCTTCTATTGCGAAGCACAGTTGGGAATTTGATCATAGTTTTAATTTTAAGAGTGCCAAAATTATCTTTCATGCCAAACGCATTTCCGAACTGAGTTTTTTGGAAAATTTAGCTATTTACCTTAATCGTGATAAAATTGTCAATGAAAAATCTGATTCCACTTTGCTGTCTACAGCCTGGAAAAATTTGTTTAATTCAATTAAATAATTTCCTTCATTATGTTTATAACATAATAATAGTTATAATTAAATAATTCTAAATGAATAAAAATAATAATAATAATAATAATAAATAATTAATTTTATTAAATTTACTTATTAGTATAATATTAATTTAAATAATAAAAAAATAAATAAATAAATAAATAAATCATTAAAAAAATAAATAAAAATAAAATTAATTGTTTATTCCTTCCCTCTCTCGCTTCGTTTTTGTGTGTGCATGTGTTTTCCTCTCTGATTGGTCCTGCATGATGCTTCCTATTGGTTGTTTGTGTTGCTCCTCCCCCTCTAGATTTTGCCCTGCTTTCAGTCTTGTTTTAGCCTCCAAAGCAGTAGCACGTATTTTTTTGCACTTGACGAAGGAAGGCTACGTCCTTTCGAAACCGGTTGTGCTGGATTAAAATTTATGGTGTGTGAAGTAGTCTTATTGTCCATATATATATATATATATGTATATACATATATATATATATAATGTAATAATAATGTAGATGCAAGAGAAACGTATGTTCAAACACCAAATTTATTTACAAGATTAAAATACAGTTTTTACCAATAAGTAATTGGACACTTTCGAAATTAGACTTTTTGTCAAATATCTAGAAAAATTCGGCAGGAGTTATTTTAAAATTTTAAGAGTATAAAGAGCATGCTGTAACGAATATATTTCAGCAAACGTTTTGCCCTGAAAAGAGAAAAAGGACCAATAAAAAATTAAACAAATGTCAAAATATTTTGAAAAGCTTTCGATACATTTGAAATTTCTGGCCTAACGAATGATTATACAAAAGCTAATAACTAAGAATATTGGTCTCGAAAGCTTTTTAAAGTATTTTAAACAACATTTTTCTCTAAAATTTTCTTAGTATTGAAACTTTCATTTCTTTGTAGCATGTCTTTGTCAGAATAAATTTTATTTTATGCTTTTTAGGGCTTCACAATAAAAAGCTTCTAACTTTAAAAAATGATTTTTTACTTAAATTTTATTTCAATATGCAACTAAAACGATTTCATACATTTTCAAAATACTCATTTTGGATAAAAGTATGATTTCAATATAAAAGTATTAATGTATTTTATCTTTAAAGGTATTTCTGTTATTTTAAATTACATTTATTAGGAGTAAGGAAACGGAGCTGCATAGCAGAATAATTTGTATTTCTAGATTTTTATATCTTATTTAGTGATCTATGGTATATATTAGGCTTTATGAATGGTTAATCTAATTTTTACGTGTTTAACTCTTCAGCATTTTTATTACATGCATGCATAATATAATTTTTATATTCGATTTGAACATGTAAATTTATAAAGAAAATGTGAGATTTGTGATTGAATACAAATTGCATAGTCTTGTCATGAGATATCCTTTATTTTATCAATTGTTAACTGAAAAAACGTACTTCAATCGCAAGAATGTTTTAAATAAAGTAAGTATCGATTTCATGATGAGGGAAAATAAACGAAATCAGTCTTCTAAATTGTACATAGTCTAAATTTTAATAAGGCCACCCGATTCTTATATTTACATAAAGAAAAAAAAACTTTATGCATTATCTTTAAGTTAACTAAAAAAAACCCTTTTACGATTGTATTAGATCGAGTTATTAAATTCCAAAAATAACAATCTTTAGAGATTATTTTTATTTTAAATAATCTGGTATGTCACTCACACGACTTTCTCTTACCCTGATATTTAATACTATAAATACATATTGGAGACTAAAAGGTAACATAACGAGTACTGGTATGAAAACCTATGTTAAAACAATTCAAATTAAGCTTCAAAACAGCTTTATTTGACAAATTATTTTGTGTGAGGGAAGCTACCATCCATCTCAAACCTCCATTTCGTTATTGTAATTATTTTTTATATGGAATTCATATCTGTTATTAAATTTAAAAGTTCATTTAAAATTATTTAGGCAATTTTCACATACAACATTTCTTGAAACTTATCAATCTTGATCAAACTTTTCTAGCAAAAAACTTATATTAACTTCGAAATACAGTATTTGGATGAGATGAAATTATTATTTTTTTAAGTTACTTTAAGAGACACGGAGAAAATCAGACGTTACAAACTTGACTTCGGTATTCAGGAAGCCTCGAAACGTGTAAAAAATGTACAAAAAAAATCACGCGATGAATATTTAGCTTTTAAAAATACATTTACCATATGGCTATGAGGAATTTATTGCTATTCTTGCAACTTTCTTGGACATGGTAAAATATATAATAAAGCACTCCATCTAATAATAAGAAAGATTGTTATCACTTAAATATTGGCACCCCTGTATATCTTCTGAAGACCATGTATACTCCACATGGTGCACATATAATCCTATATAATTAACACAAGGCATACCCAGGCAGCACATAACTTTGTTTTAGCGTTGAAAATAAGTCTGAACAGTTAAAAATTAGTTGTAAAAACGTTAAAACAACGTTATGTGCTGCTAGGGTAATCTAAAATACACTTCCGCCAATTTTCAAGTATTGTTTCACCATAATCTAGCTATTTTGTGTAGCCCTGTAAACGAGCGGTGAATGATTTTCATGCCATGTTCTAGATGAAACGTCTTTTTTACGCATATAAAAAATGTATATTCGTTTCGTTTGATTTAGTGAAACCTACAGACGTTAAACTCTACTTACCTGCAATTTTCCGCATAGACATAATGTATTTGAATTATCTTGTGTGTCCCTGTACACGAGCCATTTGCTTGATCTCAATGAAAAGCTTAGTGTAGCATACCTATATGATACAGAATTAGGATGCCGAACTTGAACTTTCTGCTGTTTTTTGTTCTTGAAGTATGTTGATCATAGACACACGCAGAAACACACAGACACACAGACACACAGACCATCCGCTAAGAACATTAATTTAGGACTCAGTGGACCTTAAAATGAGTAAATATAACAAAAACGCAATTTCGAAAATTTTAAGCAAAAGTAATGCATTCTCTACGATATACATGGAGAATAGAAAGTAAAAATGAGTCATATAAAAATACTTTTCATTCAGCCCTTTTTGTTTTTATTTTTCAGTTTAATTTCAATATTTCCTTGTTTATATACGATTCCGAAATGTCAGTTCAAATTTTAATATGCAATAACTCGGTCAGTTTTAATAATTTTTCATGTTGGAGTATTATTATTTTTTAAATAATACATCACTACAGTGACCTGGGAACAACGTAAAAACTTAAGTTTTATCATTTTTACAATATTGATTTTATAGATTTTTCAGCAGCATGAAATCATTACTTTTTACTTTCTCGTACCCATAAGGTAGAGAAAGTATTGTTTTTTGGAACAAATTTTAGAAATTGAGTTTTTGTTATATTTACACTTTTGAGGTGCCTGAATCCGAAAATCATGTTTTTAGAGGTTGCTCTGTGTGTGTGTGTGTCTGTCTGTCTGTCGGTTATCAGCGTATCTCAAAAAACAATTATAGCAAAAGTTCAAACTTGGTATTCTAAATGTGTATCATATAGGGATGCTACACTAAACTTTTCGTTGAGATCAAGCAAATGGTTCGTGTACAGGGACACACAATATAACTCAAATACATTACGTCCATGTGCGAAATTACAGGTAAGTCGAGTTTAACATCTGTAGACTGCACTAAATCAAATGAAACGAATATATATTTTTTATATGCGTGAAAACATGTTCCATGTTGAATATGGTATAGAAATCATCCACTGTTCGTTTACAGAGCTACACAAAAAAAAAATAGATTATAATGCGGCAACACTTGAAAATTGATGGAAGTGTCCTTTAGATTGTGCTATGTATTATTAATATACGATTATATTTATGTGCACCATGTGATGTGTACATGACTTTTAGAATAGATACAGCGCTGCCAATATTTAAGCCATAACTTTTTTATTTGTAAGCGGAAGTGCTTTACGATAATATTTTACCATGTCCAGTAAAGCTGCTCAGGAATTGAAATTAAGTCCTCATAACCACATGATAAATAATGTATTTTTTTTTTTAAGATAAATATTCATCACTTGCTTTTTTGTATATTTACACGTTTTCAGGCTTTCTGAATAGCGAAATCCAGTTTTACAGTTTTATCTTTAAATGAAAAACAAATAATTTCAAGGAATTCAAATGATGTATTTTGAAGTTAATGCGTTTGTTACTAAAAACGTTTGTTCAAGATTAATTGATGCGTGTAAAAGTTGTCTGAAAATTTTTAAATATACTTTTGAACGTTATAACAGATTTAAATTTTATATAAATGTAGATACAACAATGAAACGGGGGGTTGAGGGGAGCGGTAGCCCCTCACATAGAATTATTTGTGAAATAAAGCTGTTCCAAAGCCTAACTTGAATTGTTTTAACATAGGTTTACATAGCAGTACGCGTTATTTTAACCCTTAATATTCAGTCTGTACTTTTAGTGTTACATTTCAGGGTAAAAGAAAGTCGAGTGAGTGATACACCAGATTATTTCATTTACAATACTTTTCAATTAAAATGTGTCTTTATTACGAACGATTCCGAATGAAAAAAAGCCATGTAATGATAAAACTTTCAACCCTGTATACCACAAACTTACAGTTTCTTTTCTTTTTTTATAATATTTAAATTCTCATTTTTACTTGTGTTACAATGAAATTCTGTACTTCTATACTTCTGATATCATTCACGATGAAATAAAGAAGTTGTAGCTTTTATTTTATTAATTGTTAACTGAAAAGATGTGCTTTAGTCGCAAGAATGCTTTAGATAAAGTAAATAACTATTTTATGAAGCGTAAAAATCCACAAAATGAGTCTTGCAAAAGGTACGTAATCTAAATTTTATTATAGTTTCCAGGTCTTTAAAGTGAAATTGAAAATAAAATAATATTTTTACGCTCTACAATGTTATTTAGAAACCTTCTACGATTAAAATAGAATTGAAATTTTGAAATTTTTATAGTTTTACAATTTTTTTTATTTTTTTATTTTTATTTTATTTTTATTTTTTTTTTTGGTTTTAGAAGTGAAGTAATATAAAAGTACCTACTTTTATACAGTCATTTTTTGCTATTATTTGATTTAATTTCAGTATTTCCTTCGTTCTATTGTATACGATTTCGTAAAATCTGTTAAAACTTTAAAGTGCAATAACTCGGTCAGTTTCAGTAATAAAGGTTACTTTTTATTTTTCATAATAGTGCATTTATTATTATTTTTTTTATAATATATTATAGGAACGTGGAAAATACATAAAAACATAGATTTTTCAGTTTTTACAATATTGATTTTATAGATTTTTCAGAGGCATGACATTATTACTTCTTTTTTCTTTAAAATATTTTTAATTTGGAATATATCTCTTTAAGAACGATTTCGAAAGAAACAGGTCATTCAATGATAGGACATTCCACCCTGTATATTACAAACTTACAGTTTTTTTTTAATTCTCTCTTTTACTTACATTACAATTAAATACCATACTTTTGTTCTGCTGGCATTATTCACGCCGAAATAAAAAAGAAATTGCACCAGACGCTTTTTTTGTTTTGTTCTTGCTGATGCTAGTTGTTCATATCATTTCTCAGTAAAGGAAATGATTTTTTCCCCTTCTCTTCAAAAATGCTTGAGTCATACTTCGGAGTACTCTACCTTAATTCTTTTCAAAAGATGCTCCACTTCAAGCAAGTAGAAGTTAAAATTCAATTAATTTCGAGATTCTCCTAAAATTTCATTATCGTGCAAACTTTAATAATTCAACTGCAAGGTATGTATTAAAAAATAAGGCATATATTCATAAAAAAAATTTCAGTATATATTCTAAAAATGGCATTCATATTCTTACTATGTATAATTCTTACAAATTAACATATAATTTTAATATATGAAATAAGATTTTTATAATATTGTATTAAGTTTGCGAGCGATTCTTTTGGATTTTTATCATATTACGGCAAAAAAAAAAAAAAAAAAAAAAAAAAAAAAAACTGACTTTGATGAGATAAAATAACATAATATGTGAAAAATCATTAAAAAATGAAGAAAAAAGAATACAGGGCTAAGAAGCATATGTTTGAATTATTGTTAATATATATATAATGCTGGAGCATATAATTCAAATTTCTGTATGCATATGTATAAAGAAAGATGAATATAGCTTTATTATACATTTCTATTTCAATTATGAAGTTTTTAATTTATATATTTTGTCTATAATGCTTTATTTCATATTTGTCAGCAATTATGCCTAACGTTTATGAAATAATAAAGTTATGCACTGTTTTTAAAGATTATTTCAAAAATCTAATAAAGTTAAAAAGGTAAATTGCATCAATAACTTGTAATTGCGAAACCATAAAACGTAAGAAAGTAAGACAGTTTAAGCATAGAAAATGCAACAAAATAAATCGTTTATATTTATCTTGTACATAGAATCTTATGATGAACATATAATAAATAGTTCATTAAAGATTTGAGAATTAAATATGATTACCTAATAATGTATTAGACACGTTACTCTATTTCATAAATCACTAACACAGACATGAAGTATAAGAGAAAATTTCAAATTTTATACTTAAAAATTAAATTTTAGTAAGTTTCAAAGGCATAAAATAGTAAGATGGAAAATTTAGATATTTCTTTAGAATAAAATATAAAATCTTCAGGGCACTAGATGTTCTTAGAAATTTTTTTTTTCACCTCCTTAATGTGTAATATTGTATAATATCTGCGTTGTGTAGTGATTTAAATTCCACATTAAATTCTATGCCAGTTTACGTCGTTGTAGACACAACTATTCATTATTAATATTACTAATTATTTTTCCCTTAACTGCAATAAACTGCAGTTTTAGCTTAAATCATTCTAAAAATTCAAGAATACTTTAAGTATGTTTTTGAAAGAATCATTCTTTTATAAGATATGCAAAATATTTAAAAACAAAACTAAAAAGTATTAATTTAATCTAGTGTGTCTCTCACGCGACTTTCTCTTACTCTGTATTTCAGTACTATAGTGATAGATTGCATATTAAGTCTTAAGATCAATAGCGTAAGATAAGAAAGTTCAATGTACTTTTAAAATGATCTAAATTAGGTTTAGGAACAGTTTTATTTGATAAATAATTCTGTGTGTGGGGGGGGGGGGTGCTACCGCCCTCCTCAACCCTCCTTTTAATTTTAGTGCCGACATTTATTTGAAAAAAAAATCAAAGCTCTTCATAATTTGCCTTTAAACTTGCCAATCTTGATCAATATTTTAAGTGGTAAACTAATACACTGAGAAACAATTCTGTAACTGACATCTGGAATCTAAATTGTGGCTCTAGAAAAAATAGTTCCATGTGATCCTTATAAATTCTAGTCCCCTTTGAAAGCGAGTTCTAGAAACCCATATTAGAATTCTAGAGAGTTTTTCTATATTATCAAGATCAAACGTATTTGAAAATACTTCCAAATACATGCGAACACAAGAGGCGGGTTTCAGCAACTATAATCAACGTCAACGTATTTGCTTCGAAGTACCTGCAATCGGTCGCAACCGTTGCTTACCTCCATCGAAAGTGCCAAAAAACATAAAAATGATTTTACAGAAGAGAAAGCATTAAAAAGCCGAAGGCTTTATAATTAAAAAATAAATTTAGAATTTAGTCTCAGGAACTCCCCCGCGTTAGCAGGGAAATTAATCTGAGTGAAGCAGCAGGAGATAAAAAAAATAAATAAAATAAAATAAAATAAAATAAAAATAAATTAGAATTAAAATCTCCTTGAAAATATAAGTGCAGTAGAAAACAGCTGCGTGCGTTGACGAAGACAGTCTGGACGGCGAAAAGGAATAAAGAGCTGAGCAGGGCGCCCAAAGGGGCACAAGAAATCGCTCGGAGTCCCGCAAATAATAAAAAAAAGGGGGCCATACAATTTATTTTTTCCTAAGAATTCAATCAAGAAATAAAAATAAGATCCAGAGGAGGATTAAAGAGAAATAAAATGCAGTTTCAGATCGAATCCCGGTTTCCATCCAGAAACTAAGTTCTGAGGTGGATCCGTGGACCAATCAGCAAACAGTAAGTTATTCTCAATCCTCTCTGAAAAAATTTGAGCTAAAAACGACGGAATTATGTCCTAGCCGACCCGGCCAATCAGAGCGCGAGGCTCCGGCCAATCCGAGATCGCTTTTGCGCATCCCGTCAGTAGTCAGCAACTGCACTAACAAAAGTAATAAAAAACGATAAAACTTAATAAAAATAGCCAAATAATAAAAAAATATAACAGGCAGTTCATAATTTTGAGAGGAAACAACAAAAATTTAGAGGAATTCATGAGTAGAAAGGTGGAAATCGCGTCTGTAAAAATAAAACAGTTCCTAAGCCTGATGCTAGGGTTAGCCAACTCTAGAGAAACATTTCGTTTGCTCTAGGGAGAAAAATAATTTTGTGAGGAAATACACTGTTATGTAACTCCAGACGTAATAATTCTACTCTTCTTAGAGACGGGCAGAAAGTCGATTCCCTTAGTTAAAATAGCTAAGGATCGTTTCTTTCCACGACCGACTCCAGGATCGTAGCGATGAATAGAGTCTAACAGAGGATTTCCAACATTGGGAACAGAACTGTGAAACTTCATCGTAAGTTTTCGAATTTCGGCAAAGATTGGCCTAATTCGAAGATCTCGGTGAATAGCATCATTGCGGACATAACGAGTAGCATGAACAAACCTACGTAAAATATTATTTTGGAATAACTGAATTTTCCTTAACTGAGCTTTAGCAGCAGAACCATAGATCATGCACCCGTAGGTAATGATCGGTCGAATCATAGATTTGTATAATAATAATTTATTCTTAAGAGACAGGCGGCTATTATAAGCTAAAAGAGAGTGAAGGGCTTTTCCGGCCTTGTCAGCTTTTATCAGAGATTCTGAAATGTGACGAGATCACGTTAATTTGGAATCTAGGTAAATTCCTAGGTATTTATAGCAAAGTTCCCAGGGTATCGGCTGATTATTAAGTAAGAAGTTAGTGGAGGTGTCATATTTTTTATTTGTGAAGTAAATGGCGGCACTTTTGGAGTTATTAACTTTGATTCTCCATTTTCTTAACCAGTTCGAAAATTTATTTAAATAAGTCTGGAGTACTTCGAAAACAGCGTTTGTTGTGCGTTTGTGACAACAGATGGTAGCATCGTCAGCGAAAGTCGCTAATTTGACATCCGGATCTTTCAGCATGTCATTGACGTAAATATTAAAAAGAAACAGTCCGAGCAAGGAACCCTGGGGGACAGAACTAAAAATGGGTGAAGGATTAGAATAAGAATTACCAACTTTAACAGAAAAGGTTCTATTGTTGAGATAGTCATGAAATATTTTAGTTAATTGGTCCGGGAGACCGATGGATATTAGTTTGTGGATAAGGCCGTCATGCCATACCTTATCGAAAGCTTTTTGAACATCTAAGAATATAATTCCAGTGACTCCTTTTTGGAGCCCGTCATGAATAATTTCACAAACTCTCCATAATTGATGTTGAGTGGAGTGTTTCGGACGAAATCCGAATTGCTCCGGCTTTATGACGTCATGAGAGTCAGTAAACTCATTCAAGCGCTTTACAAGAACATATTCATAGATCTTCAACATGCAACTGAGAAGAGAAATTGGCCCTATAATCTTGGTTTATGACCCAATTCTAGATAATCAAGCGAGAATTTCTTGCCATACAAAAGATTCAGAAGATTCAGAATATTGTTTCACCATCTAGAAATGTGTAGACTAGAAATTCTCGATCATTTGGTCTATTCCGTTTATTGGCGTGCCTTATGCGCATAGCTCGGAAATTTATATTTATAGCTAAGGGATTTACAAAATGGCCACCTATTCATTCTAGATGAAGGCGGTATAACTTTTTCTCAGTGTACGAAGTTCAAAATACCAAATTTGAGTTTCCTGCAGTTATTTGTTCTTAAGTTATACTGATGGTAGATATAGATTCAGACTAACCGGTAAAAATTGGACTTTCGTAATCAGGGCACCTTAAAATGTGATATAATACAAAAAATCAGCGTTGAAAATGGAACTACAAAAAAAAAAAATGTGTTTACAGTATGGTTATGAAAAATTAATTTTCCTTTCTGAGCAGTGTTTCTCAACATTGTAAAATGTAGTAAAACACTTCGATTATATTCAGTAGAAAAGAATGATTGGCTAAAGCTTAGATAGCCCTGTATATTCCCTATAAACAATATGCACTTTAAAAAATATTATGTTCTGAAATTTAGTCTTACATGAAAAAAAAATCTAATAAAAAAATAATTAGAATTCCAGTCATTTTCAAGTACAGCCTCCAATATATCCAAATTTTTGGGTAGCCCTGTAAACGAATGATGAATGATTTCCATATCACAATCTACACAAAACATGCTTTTATGCATATAATTTTTTTTTAATTCCGTCTTGTTTGAGGCAGCCCATAAGTCTTAAAGTGTACTTACCTACAATTCCCCCCATAGACGTTGTAACGTATTTAAATTATCTTGGGTGGCCCTGTACACGAACCATTTGCATAATATCTACGAAAAGTTTCGTGTAGCACCTCTATGTGATATACATTTAGTATACCGAGTCTGGACTTTCTGCTGCTACTTGTTCTTGAGATATGCTCATAACAGGCACACCCACACACACAGACCAACCGTTAAAAATATGGTTTTCGGATTCAGGGGACCTCAAAACGCTTAAAAAATAACAAAAACTCAATTTCGAAAATTTGAATCCAAAACAATGCTTTCTCTACCATATGTATATATATATATATATGTATGAGTAAGCGAAAGTAAAATTCATAAATAATTATTTTATTATGTAAAACTATAGTTAATGATTTTGGACGGCAACAGAAGCAATAAATACACATAAATATAGTATTCAGTTTTGAAATTTAATAATTTTTTATAAAAGGATCCTATTAAACTTTCAATATATCCCTCCATTGGACTTAGTTACTAACTTTTACGGTGTTCTCAAAAGATGATAACTTATAATTAATTTTTAATAGAAATTTTTAATAACTACACTGCTGGCCACCCAAAATGCAACACCAATCAGAAAATTTGGAGTAATACATCCTGAGAAAACAGTACACAGTACCCTCTGGGAGCAGTAACTGTGACTTATCTAACTAGGCATTGATTTGAACACCGATTGAATGACATATTCGAGTACAGCACTTCATGGAGCTTCAACTTGATGCCATAGTTCATCGACTGTAATTACTGGTGAGTGGTTGGGGGGGGGGAGGCAGTGGCTTTTCAACGATAAAACAGTCATTTTCATTAGTGCGAAATCAGGAGAATGAGCTAGCCAGAGCAAAAGTCGAGCACAGTCTTTATCAAGGAAGGTCCAAACAATACAACTTGCGTCCCTGCTTAAATGTTGCACTACGAAGGCCTCGAATTCAGGGCAAAGCGGCGGATCTTAACTGATCATAAATATAATGGCCGCTTATCAGAGTGCCAGGAATTCGAACAAGAAGCGATCGAGGTATGTATCAAATGATACCTCGTATCAGTATGACGATGTCGGTATGGACAGTATGACGATGCCGAATGCCAGCTGGCAATATGCATTACTCGCAATGCCGTTAAATATGAGTCAATTTTGATGCTGTAAACAGGATTGTGATTTGCCTGATAGGCGACGTCACGTCATTCCTGCGTCCAGGTTCGTCGTTGATTACAAATTAATGGCGCCCATATCAGTGATGCAGCTTTGAAGGTAATCAAAGTTTTGGAAGCCGCATACTGGGTGACTACCTGGAGTGATGGTATGTTGCACCATTGGATACACGTCTCGATCACGTCTTGTTTTCATTCTCACCATTTTTAATACCGGCCATTACTTTTCTGACGAATTAAGGCCCGTCACTCTGACTTATATTCAAGGCCTCCGAAGCGCAATATTTAAGCAGGACAATGCACACCGAAAGTTGTCCGTAATGTCTGGACCTTCCTTGATGCAGAATGTGTTCGACTGTTGCTCTGGCCAGCGCGATCTCCTGATCTCGCACTAATGAAAATGACTGTTTAATCATTGAAAAGCGGCTGGCCCCCCACCACTCACCAGTAATTACGTACGATGAATTGTGGCATCGTGTTGAAGCTCCATTAAGTGCTGTAGCCGAATATGTCCTCCAATCGCTGTTCAATTCAATGCCTAGACAGATGCGTGCAGTTATTGCTCCCAGAGGCCGCTGCTTTGTGTACTGTTTTCTCAAGATATATTACTCCAAATTTCCCGAAAATGTAATCAAGTATTCTTCCTACTATAGAGTTCTAACAACCACGTGACTTTCTTCTTAGAAACCGTATTTTGCTGAAGGACAACGCTAACTTTTCCATGCCTTTGGAAGCGTAGTAGTCGAATTTTTTTATGTTTTTACAAATACATTTACAACACTGTGTTACAATAAATTTGTAACACTATTCCGCAATGATAAAATGGGTCGGTGGGGTCAACTGTCCCTCAGAAAACAAATATGTGACGTCATCTGTTAGAACTCTATACTGTCTGTGCCCAGTAAATATTATTCTAACATTTGCATTCCTTCTTGTGTTGCATTTTTGATGGGCAGCAATGTATGTTCTGCTAATTATCTACGAGTATGGTGAGTCTACGAGTATATTGAACGAGTATATCTACGAGTATATTGCATTTCAATTAGAAAAGAGTAGTTGTTCTTTAAAAAAAGAACTTAAAATTTGGCAACAACAAATGCATATATTGATTTCAAATTTTCTTATTTCAATTTTTTGTTACTTGTTACATTGATTAAAATCAATAAACGCATTTAAATTTTAGTTTAAAATGTATTTTTTCACGGGTTTGCAGCTTTAGTTAATACGGGAAGCAAATTATTATGTAATTTTATTTAATTGTGATTTTCAAATTTATCTGGCATTCTTTTTTTCTCCTTTTAAAATTAAAGTGCCCTTATATTTTTCTTTTAGTTACATAGTTAATGTTCTACAAGCATTTAACGCCATATTTTAAGTAAGTGTAGAAAATATCTACTGTGCCGCCAACAATGAGTACCGTACGTATTTATCATCATCATCATTATTATTATTATTATTATTATTATTATTATTACAAATTCATTAACCTTTGAGATTAATAAATATTTTCTTTTTTAATATTAATGTGATTTACCAACTATACCATGTAAAATTAAGTTGATTGTAAAATACAAAACGGAAAATATATAATACAAAAAAATTAAATTTTAACGTTTAGCTACCAAAAAGTAAATAAATAAATAATATATATATATAATAAAATTAAGTTTAAAAAGTGAAAACTATGATTTCACTTGAAATGTGTGTCTAAGCTCGCATTTCAGTAAATATTTTAGAAATTTTATATGGCAGAGTACTACTCGAGTGTATTTTTAAATACTTTTTTTTTTTTTTTTTTTGAGTAACTAAGCACTTTTATGCTATAGCATATGGTATGATTAACATTGATGAATTGTTTATATAGCCACTCAAAGATAACACTACTCGGCATGAAAATTGCCCTCGCTACCATTTTAGCTTATTCGTATGTAAAATGACCTCTTGAATCCAAAAATGGCCCTCAGCTAGCCCCATCACCCACCATTTTCTTGATACGCCCCCTCCCCATTTTTATCATTGTTTGATAATTTTATACCCATCAGTTTGATTTTGAGAGGAACGATGATTATTTTAACCGTTAAATGTCTACTGATCTGAGGGCTACAGAGGTAGAAAGTTCTAAAACACGAACATTTGTAGTAAGGAGGATATTTGAGGGGATTTGTGACAGAAAACAAAAAAATGAAAAATATCAATAAAAAAAATCAATTTCTGTTTCTTTTTTCTTTCTTTTTTTCTTTTTTCTCCGCAATATTTCTTTTATTTTTGTACATATTCCAGCTTTCAGTTTGCTATTTTCTTACCAAAACACCCCAAATAATAAAAATTGAACAGTGATTTTTTTTTTTTTTTTTTTTTCAAAATGCTGCTGAGTGGAGTAAAGGTCTCAAAGCCCTCGCAAGAAAGTTTGACTGATTGACTGTACGACCTTTGCTTTCAATAAATCCCACATTAAATGTTTTGGGCAGTAAAACATGAACAGTAAAATCTCCTGCTTTGACACGTGTTAAAGGTCATTGCTCTTATCATTGTAGTCGCCAGTCGTTATCTACCTTTAGCATACGTTTTGCGATTACAGAGTGAACGTTATGATGTTCTCGACAGTGGTGATATTGTGTGGTGGTCTTTAACACGTGTCAAAGGAGGATATTTTACTATTCATGTTTTACTGTCCAAAACATTTAATGTGGGAGTTACTAAAAGCAAACGTCCTACAGTGAATCAGTCAAACTTTCTTACGAGGGCTTTGAAACCTTTACTCCACTCACCAACACTTTGAAAAGGTTTTAACTGTATAATTTTTATTATTTGGGGTGCTTTGGTAAAAAAATGGCAAACTGAAAGCTGGAATATGTAAAAAGTAAGAGAAATATTGCGAAAAAAATGAAACAGAAACTGATTGTTTTAATTGATTTTTTTTTTTCTGGGTACAAATCCCCTCAAATATCCTTCTTACTACAAATGTTCGTGTTATAGAACTTTCTACCTCTGTAGCTCCTCAGGTCAGAAGACATTTAACGGTTAAAATAATCCTCGTATGTCTCGAAATCAAATTACTAAACAGTGAAATTACTAAATTATGAAATTACTAAACAGTGATAAAAATGGGGGAAGGGGCATACCAAAAAGAAAAAAAAAAAACGGTGGGTGATGGAGCAAAATGGGGGCCAGATTTGGATTCAGGAGGTCATTGTACATAAGAATCTGCAAGAATGGTATCATACATTGAATTTTTTTTTTTTTTTTTCAGAGTAGTGTAATTAGATGCGTTATTGGATATGTGTAGAAGAAGGTGCTTGAATTGAGTTTTGTGTTATTTTATGCGCAAAAAATTACTTTTAATTAGATTGAAAGTTCCATTAAAACCAAAGATGTAGGTGTACAACTAGACAGCATGACAATCACACATATAAATTTACAACATTCTACGATCATTCGTTTTTGAGCTAATCGGAATACAAAATCTATTACACAAATCGGGTTTACTATACTTCCTTAGAAACCTTTGGACGGCCCCTGCCTGCCTGGGCTCGGCCAAGCTTAACGGGTTGGATTCCGTCCGCCGGAGCGAATAAATCGCCAGATCACGGCATGGAAGCTGCTTTCACCAGACAGTAATCTAGACGCTAAAAAAAACGAGCTGTGTCCGATGACTCTTCGTTCAGACTTCATCCATCATCATCAGGAACTAGATGGAACTGCTACGCCACTTCTGGGCAGCAATGTGACTAGAACACCAGAGCTCAGGAATTGCAGGGTAGCGACTTCTTACTATACTTCCTTATACTTCGTATAAAGAATAAAAAGCGTTTTACGAAATTTTATGTGCATACAGCATTTTATTTTATTTTATTTTATTTTATTTATTTTAATTAATTTATTATAATAATCAGTATTCTAATTAGTATTGATGTTAATACCTTTAACAAATATTACAAATTATTTATAACTTTTGACTGTCTGTCTACCTTTCTGCGCTCTAATATTCATATATAGACTTTCTACATTTGTTTTATGGATATTTATGGATATGATATGTTATAGTTAGCGTTAAGGATTTGTTTATAAGGCCCAACGAAAATATTCAGGTGCATCTTGGAATATAAGTAGAAATTATTATAATTAAGTTTTCAGTTGCGTTATATGTTTTTCTTTAAATTCTCCAGCAAAAAAAAATTAAATTAATTAAAAAATTTCTATGACTTCAGTTTGGTTTTTTGTTTGTCATTCCTTGGTCTCATTCGCGTTACTATTTTGGAAACAATAGAATACGAATATAGCTATTCTACTTCGCATAAATTTACATTTTATTAACATGATTATTAACCCCCGACCAAAATAAAAAGATGGTATGAATAAAAAGACTTTGTATATCAGTCTGTGTGTGTGTGTGGCATTGTAGCTTCCAAACGAATAAATCTATTTCAATGTTTTATTATTATTATTATTATTATTAAAATCGGGGTGGATCTTAACTATGCTTGATGAAAAATTATTTTTATATTTAATTAAAATCTCTCTTTTAGGCTACTTTGCACTGATATTTTAAATTTTAAAATTTGCGAGCTCGCAATCTCCCAACTTCCAAATAGTATTAGATTAAAAGTCTAGCACGTTTGCGATTGAAATATAAAAGTGCTTAAAAAAGGAATTTTAAACCGATTTTGACAAAAGTTTAAAATTTGCTTAAAGTAGCGATCATGAGTTCACAGTAAAAAGTTCTACAACTCTGCTAAAAATTAGAGAATTTCCATGGACATTTTTTAAAATTAATTAAGTTGAGTTATATTTTTAGTTATTTATTTTTACGCCATTTTGTATTGATATTTCAAAACTTGCGAGTTGTCAATCTTCCAGTTTCCAACTCCTATTATTTATTTACTTATTTATTTATTAGAGTGTGATATTTATTTATTTATTTATTTATTTATTTATTATCGCAAATTTTTAACCACTTTTGCTAAAAATTAAAAATTGTCTAAATATAGTGACTACGAATTCACAGTCCAATTATGACTAAAGCCGGTTGAAAATTACAGATTTATATGAAAATTAATGCTTAATTAAATACAAGATCAATCCAGTGTTGAAATTTATATTTTTTTAGCTAGCGTTTTTCTAACTGAAATAAGTGCAATTTTTTATAGAAAAAATATTTAAATTTTAAATTTATTTTCGGTAAATTTTATAAAATTATTTCTTCAATTTTTATTATAAAATGATGCATTTTATTTTAACAGTACTTATATATTACTTAAACACATTGAAAAAAAAAATAATATGGTTATTATCTTCTAATAAATGAAATAATTGTAATGGTGATAATCTTCTAATAAAAAAAATTTAAAGTTCATGGCTCTTTCGTATTGGTATGCTTATATAATTTTCAATTAAATATTTCCCTTATTTTCAATAGTAAATTACAGAAAGATTTATGACTAATTAGAGTTAAAAAGACGCTAGTTGTGCAAAAAAACAAATGTTTGAATAATTAAAACAAAAAAGATAAAGAAAGAGTAGAAAAGAGTAAAGAAAAGAAAGAAAAAAGCATTTATACATAGTTTATGATTTGACTACATCTAATTATGACAAGAAACCAAGTGATAAATTATCTTGAATAACTAACGTTAGAAAAAGACTAAATATATTAACCACAAAACCAATAAAACCTGGGAAATGTTAAAAACTTACTTATGTTTTAAACTTAATATATGAAATGATATAAGTTTTAAGTTTAAAGCTATAAATCACAGAGTTGTTTTACTGACATAAATCACTGTCTAGAAAAGAATTATAATAAGGCAGAATTCACACATATAAATCATTATTTTGACGATATTATTTGAAGTTAAACATATTCTTAAGTATAATTTGATGCATAACTAGTGTTTACTTAACAAATATGCGTCCAGACGTTTTAACAGAAAAAGCTTTTTTTTATATAACGTTCATAATACTCGTAATTTTTAAGTTATTATTTAGCAATAACTTTAATATTAAATATGTAGAAACCTAAAATAAAAGCATGACTGACATACATTTATATATAACAGAAAATGTTAATATGCGCGTCCTCTACAGACTAAAATAATCTGGTGTGTCACTCACACGACTTTCTCTTACCGTGAAATTTAACACTATAAATACAGGTTGCAGATTAAAAGGTAAGATAACGAGTACTTTTGTGTAAACCTGTGTTAAACAATTCCTATTAGGCTTCTGAAGAGTTTTATATGATAATTAGTTCTGTGTGAGGGGAGCTACCGCCCCCCTCAACCCCCCGTTTCATTAATGCACCTACATTTACATAGAATTTAATTCGGTTATTAAAAAATAATTCTGTTTTTAAAAAATAATTTATTAAAATTATTATTTAAAAAAATTATCTCGTATGATCATGCAGACGATTTCCATATTAGAGAAGTGGTATAACACCAAATATCCAAAAACAAAGTCCATTTTATTCTCATCATTAAAAAGAAAGGGGAAAAAAAAAAACGACGATTTTTTTTTATTTTTTTTTTTTTTCGTTAAAAGTAAAAAAAGATCGATAACTTTGTTTTAAATTATCGGAGACCGATGGTTCAACCATTCGTTTTAAAGGTATTGGCGAGCTCTTTTGAAAGATACCCATCATGAAAATTTACTCCCCTCGAGGGTTTACTTCCCCCCCCCCCCAGGGGTGGAGGCGAGGCTCCTACATACACAAAAAAATTTTTCCAGTTAACTATCTCTATTACAAAAAATATATATTCGTTTCATTTGGTTTAGTGCAGTCTATAGACGTTAAACTCTACTTTCCTGCAATTTTCCCCACAGACGTAATGTATTAGAATTCACTTGATTGTCCCTGTACACGAACCATTTAGAATACCAAGTTTGAACTTTCTGCCATAATTTGTTTTTGAGATATGCTGATAACAGACAGACACACAGACCATTTGCTAAAAACATGATTTTCGTATTCAGGGAACCTCAAAACGTGTAAATATAACAAAATCTCGCGTTCGAAAATTTGACCCAAAAACAATACTTTCTCTACCTTATGGATAAGAGAAAGTAAAAATACTTAAACAATATGCGCGCAGATTTTTGTAAAATGATCCACAATTGCCGAATAAGAAGGTTTAAAATTATTGAAATAGCCAATATTAAAATTAATACAAAAGTTATATATCTGAGTAAATAATTTTTAATATTATTTATTTTTGGAGATGAGGAATCATACTTTTGAAACTGGGATATTGCTAGGGAGAGATGGAGACAGCTATTTAAAAATTTTAAAACAGTGCTTGAGTGCTAAAAGAAAAACATATTTCTAAGTTTATGGGAACTGAAAATCGATTGCAATTACTTTTTAGGCTGTAACAAGCAATTTCAATCAATCGTTAACAAAGGGATACATATATATAATTAAGGAAATAAATCTTGCAGTGCTGCAAACAACGGGGTTCTAGATCGAAAACTGTGAGGTAGGGAAAGATCTGCCGGAGGCAATAGGGACTCCAACTGAAGTTCTTTCGTTCTTTATTGAAGTTCTCCAACTGAATCGATTCTTTCTCTGTTCGGTCAGTGCGTTCAGATAAGGTGCTGTCGTTAATAGTTGAGAATCCACATTAATCATAGTCCGGGCGGCAAATTAGAATGGGCTGACGAAAGCACCCTAACCAAGTGTTTGATTAATTTAAAAACTGGTTGTTTCTAGAACAATGTTTGATCGATTTCAATGTAAATTCCATTCATTTAATTATAGTGACTATCGAAGCAGCCAAAACCTGTTTATCTAGTATAATGCAAAAATTCTTATAAATGAATATAATATATCAATTGCGGTACCAAAAACTCCCAAACAGCTAAAATGTTAAAAATTAAGATGATTAGGTAGGAATTAAATAGAGTCGTTAATTACATTTTTTATTTAATTAGAAACATATTTACATTAATTACAATAATACAGAAAAGTATATTAAAATAGAAATAGGCATTATGCCTGATTGTAAACAATAAACTATCGTCAGCTCTTCTTGCCTCCCTTAAGCTGCCTTCAAACTCTGGCAACAGCAAAGCGTGAACTGCGGCTTCTTTTCACATTCCTTTGATGTAGTATTTTGAGTCGTCGCTCACAAACCTCCTAGTTCGATAATTGCATAGGGACAGTGTCTCTTTTGGAAGAGAGCAATAAAAGTAATGTCCTTCATTGTAAACGTGTGCAAAATTTCAAGGGGCACTTTCGGACAATGGATAATTTATGACTTTGACGCTCTACTTCTGTTGTCAGAGTTTGAAGGCAGCTTTAGATCGAAATATCTCTTCTTCCTCTTCTTCTTACCGCTTCTAGGTACATCGTCCACCTAGTGGGAGACTCAGGGGAGAAACACCTCTGATCTTGTCTGGAACCCCATAGGTTCTCTAGATTCAGAACCACTCCTGAAAACTTTGATTTGAACAGTCATTCCACGGAGAGATTGGCATCACTGGGCCAATCGCTCTTTGATGAAGCCATCGACCGTCGGTTAATTCAAAAGACAGCATGAAATCATGTTCAAAGATGCCGGTAATACACGAAAAGCAGGCTAGCTAACTGAAACAGACAGCACGTCTACGCTGTCCATCCAGTTTTAGAAGGTTGGTACGGAAAGGGGGGGGGGGAGAGTATCACAGAATAAATAATTGAAATGTTCACAATAAAATCTTACTATTATATACTTAAAAACAGTTTTAAATTATTTCAGCCTCATACATTATATATTGTCTCATAAAATTAGATTTTGTACCTAAAATTATTCTTATTACTAAACAATTAAAAGCAAATCTATGAGACTAAGGAATTCCATTCGACTTTCAGAATATTCTCTGTATTTTAGATTTTAAAACAAAATTGAGTTAGTAATTCAGTATATAAACAAAAGTGAAAATTATAATAGAGCATCTAAGTATTTCTCTTCAAGCTCATATATTTTAACAATAGACAGTAATGTATAGAAACTGTTTTTGTATCTACGTATGAGAATAATAAAGAGTGGTCTCGTAATTACTAATTATGATCATACTGTAAGAATATTTTAAAGCACACACCGGTTCCCTCTATTTAGAATTACTTCAAGGTATGTGCCTACTCTAAAATCGTCGTTTTAGTAAAAATTGTCGATTTTTTTTTCTTTTTCATTCTTTGTTTTTTTCATTCTTTTCTTTGTTTGTTTGTTCATTTTATAGGTCACACATTTAGGATACCAAAAATACTTTATTTTTATTTTTACGATAACTAGAAGCAAAGTTATAGTATAAATAATAAACCGGAATACAGTTATGTTTGAAAACTACATGGGAATAGACAAAGAGCGAATTCAGAAATTGGAACGCCAATCTCTACAAGCAACAAAGTTATCCAGAAAAAAAACTAAATGCTAAAAGAAAGTCAAAATTAGTTAAAATGAAGCAAATGAGGGCTTGACATACAAATATGGCGAGTTTTAAAAGTCTAAAGTGGCTACATTTTTTTTTTTTCTTTTTTTGCTGTATTAAAATGTTTAAATGCACACAGAAAAATGAAAAGTCGAAATTTGTCAAGAGACGTGTGATACTAGACGTTTGCCAAGTACATTGACGAATTTGCACAAAATTACGCAAAATTACGCAAAATTTTAAACAATCAAAACACTACATGACAATCCCAGTGAGTCATGAGACATAAAAGTCGTTTTATTTTACCATGCATCTGTCTTTAATGTGACTCGTCTGATGATCCGTTCTGGATCTAAAACTTGTCAGATGACTAGTTTCCCAGGTACAGTTTTCTTTTTGCCCAAATTTGACTGGTTAGTCAAATGAGAGAATAAAAATAAATTGTTCTAAGTTTGTCAATCGACTAAGAGAAATTTGTTTGGGTAGTCACAAGGCTGAGAATTGTTATTATTATTTTTTTATTGTTATTATTAGTTTATTTATTTTTTGCCTCGTATTCTTTAACCACACTGCAAATAAAAGGGTCTTAAAGTAAGACACAAAAACAACTGAAATGGCATTTAAGACACATAAATGTCTTAAAACATACATTAGACGTTATAGATATTTTAATTTAAGACAGAAAGATGTCTGAAATACCAATTTAGATGCAAAAATGTCTGAAACACGTAAATACGCGAATTTTAAGACAGCAAAACGCGTTTGAATTTTCAGACACTTTAGAAATTCAGACACTTGCAAAACTTAAAAAATTTTTCATATGAAATCTACTTAAGAAAATAGGCTTATCCTACTTCTTTCTACATTAAATAAATATATTATTATTTTATATAATAATCAGTTAAGCTACTTAAACTATGGTAGATTTATAAAATTAAATTTACATGGAATAATACACTAGAGATATGAATGATATTTGCATAGTATTATCTTTAACATAATTCATAAACAACATACTTACATATAAATCTTATTTCGTTAAAAAAAAAAAAAAAAAAAAAAAAAGAAAATGTCTCTAAAGCTTTCTTATATTAAAAGAAAAAGTGTGAAGGCGGACGTAGCAAGTATGAGAAAGCGAATTTATAAGTGAATAATCATGAATAATTTGTGCATAACTTTTTTCTTTCTTTCTTTTTATTACTATTCATTTAATTTTTTTTTCTTTCACATATTTACCTGCATCTAAATGTAAAACAACAAATTTTCTTGTATTCATGATTATAATTTGTTTTTATTTAAATATGACTTTAAGGAAAGAAATCGTTACCATCGAGGGCTGCAACCTTCACATATTTGTTATGCATTATGAAAAAATTATATACCTCTAGATATGAAATTTAAGATAATAATAATTATTAACTTTAAGATCAATACTATTAATAGTTTTATAGCAAACAATCAGAAATAAAACATAACACTGCGATTTGTTTCGCGAATACTGAAGTATATTTCACCAAAAAAAAACTCATTACTGTACATTCGACGGTGGCGTGATTGGTAAATGCTTGAGTTTGACCGTACTTAGCTCGAGGTTTCGGTTTCCACGGACAGTATGAGTTCGAATCCCGTACCGGGTAATGATATTTTTTTCTTTTTTTTTTAAATAAAAATATTTCATTAATGCTCTAAACAATTCTGAAATCTATTTTTAACAGAAAAACATAATCGTGCACCATATTTATTTATTTATTAATTTATTAAAAAGCCTTAAAAACGAAACGGGTTTTTAAGCCTAACATGGCGGTGTTTTTAAGCCTAAAACATGGCGGCGTTTTAAGACATTGCAATGTCTTAATTTCAGATGCAAAAAGGTGTCTTAAAAAGTAAGACATTTTTTTTCGCTTAAAAAATGACCATCCATTTAAGACACTTTTGTAACTTAATTTAAGACATTTGCGTTTACAGTGCACATTTCTTGCAACCATGGAAGCCTCTGCGCAAGTGTTGATTGAACGAGTCCAGTGTTAAAATAGGGGTGACTGAGAGAAAACAAGCGATAAGGGAACACCGAATAACTGGATGTTTGCCAAATAACTATCTCTCGGCCAATTTTGCATCCCTCGAAACTTTTGGACTCGGCCTCACTGCTAGTTGTAGGAAACGTGGTCGCACTATACTGACAACTTGTGTTATTCAACCGAAACCGAACAATAAACCCATCGAATTTGGCTAGATAGTGTTAGTTAAATTAATTCTGGGGGGAAAAAAAAGAGATTGTGCTGAAATTTATTTCGGAAACTCATATTTTTTATAAGAGACAATTACTTTGTATCATCATACTGATCACAGTTTTTACTTCCATTGTCATACTACCTTAGGTAATAGAAGTATTGTTTTCTGTCCAAAAATTCGAAATCGAGTTTTCACCTTATTTACACGTTTTATGGTTCCCTAAATCCAAATAAGTGGTTTTCGGATGTATATGTATGTATGTACGGAATCTTCTGATTATCATATCTCCGAAACTAATAAAGATAGAACTACAAAACTTCAGAATTTACGCAGGTGTGGTGTATAGATAAATTTTCCAGATGTTGGGGGAAAATTGGAAAAAGGAAGTGGAACATCCAAAACCGGAAGTGGGACCGTAAGTCCGTTTCTCAAAAACAGCTCTAACGATTTTCTTTAAAATTGCTGTAAAAACATTCTATTAGATGTTCTTTCGAATGATATAATTGGTTAGTTCAGGAAAATTGATAGGTGTTCTGTATAAATAGCTCAATTTCAGGCCTCCATTAAAAACGGCAAAACGGATTTTTTCAAACTCGGCATAATAATTCTTTTTTAGATATCCTTTCATATGTAATTGATGTTTTCTAGTCAACAATTAAGTCTGTAAAGTTTTGGTGAAAGCCTTTATCTTAAAAACGGCTCTATTGATTTTCTTGAAAACCAATTTTAGATATCCTTCTTTCTAATGTATTACATGGTTATTACAGAAAAAGTAACAGTCATCCTGCTTAGGTAGGTTAATTTTAGATCTCGGAAATTCAAAAGGTAACTAAAACATTTAAAATTTTGGTATACTTTTTCAAATATCTATATATACACTTGTAAAATTTCTACTGCTTTTGTGGGATTGAAAAAAAAAAAAAAAAAAAAAGATAGAATTTAGGCATAGAAAAATTTGAATTAATCATTTACTTATACCAAAATATTTCTGAAATGCTTGTTTATGAATTTAAATTTTGTGAAGGGAGCAACGTAACACTCCTAATTTCAGTTTAGATTTTGTTTATTATTGTTGTTGTTAAAATTATAGCCTTTTGATTTTCTTTAATTATAAATTTTAATTTACATTTACATTGATTAAATTTTTTATCAGTAACGGCATTGCAAATTTTATTGAAAATAATAATAATAATAATCAGACACATTTAAGAAATGAAGCAAAATTTATGGATAAAAAAATTAGTCAATGTACAATGTCTATTAAAACAATTTAGGAAAATATGCATTTATATTCTAATTTTAAAAATATTGTTAACATATGTATTCTGAATTGTGAAAGGGGAATGTGCATTTTTTTTTTTCTTTTTTCTTCCTTTAGCGGTGCTAAAAATTATTATTTTGATCCTTAAAATATGTTCTCATTATGTAAGATTGTAAAATTTATCAATATAGTATGCTGTGTTCATTACAAAAAATTTTTCTATGTCAGTTTAGCAGTACAGTACCACCTATTAATTAAATGCACAAAAAAATTAATTAACATGGCTTCTCACAACTAAAAATTAAAGTTTACGTTTATTTTACAGAATATAGTAGTAGCAAATCACAACTAGTTTTACACAGGTTAGTCATTTTTTTTAAAACTAATTTCTCCTTAAATATCATAAGGCAGCTTAGTCAAATAAAGACTACAGAGCAAAACCACAGATGACGGCCAACACGAGGCCAAGTGCTGGTTGCCAACTGTAGCTGCAGCTGGGCCGTCGGTGGCAAAAGTTACGGTGCCGTAGGGAATATGTTACGCCGGCCGTCAGTAGGCCATATTCAATCGATCCACTGTTGGCAGCCTGCAGTAAGTTAAAAATAAGTTAGTGGGCCAGTGAATGGATCGCTGCTGGCAGCTAGCAGTATGATGAAAATAGGTAATGGGCCACTGTTGGTAACCGACATTAGGTTGGAAATTGTTAGTGGGCCAGTGTTGGACTACCTGGTGGCAAACATAATTTTTCTATGTTATTGCTGGCAGCCTGCAGTGGGCCAGCTGTGGCAAACATAAAAAATTATATTACTGCCGGCAGTCTTCATTGGTCCCTTATATTTTCCCATTAAAGGCCCGCTTCACTCACCATCGCCGGAAGCCGAAGCCAATGTTATTCTATGGGAAATTTTCTTTGCAAATAACTTAACTAATACATATTTTTAAATTCTGTTTTCATATTCTGAAAATTCCCAACTGTTAAATTGACGGACCTTTTTTAAAAAATTGTTTTTTTATATTTTATTTTGAAGCTGCAAAATACGATTTTTCAATATGTGAAATTTTTCATTTTGCAAATTCAAAATAAAATATTAAAAATTAAAAAAATACATTTTTAAAAAAGGTCCATCAATTTAACAGTTGGGAATTTTCTGAATGTGAAAACAGAATTTAAAAATATGTATTAGTTAATAAGTTATTTGTAAAGAAAATTTCCCATAGAATAACATTGCCTCGGACTTCCGGAGACGGTAAGTGAAGAGGGCCGTTAATAGGCCAACAGTGATTTAGTTATAGCTAGTATATTTATTTTATTGGTGATACCTTTAATTTTATTAGTGCTTTTTTCTTTTTCTTTCTTTCTTTTTTTTTTTTTTTTTTTTTTTCTCCCTCTCTCTCTTTTTTCTGATGAAGTAGCAGCCAGTTTTTTCTATGCATTCAATATTTAATTTGATTTTGTACATATTCATTTTTAAATACTATTTACAAGTATTTGATTCGTACACTATGGTTGTAAATTCAGGATTTCTAGTGCAGCATATAGGAAATATTCAGTTGATCCATTTTCCTTATGATAAAACTTTTTTTTTTTTTTTTTTTTTTTTTTTTTTCAGTACAAATATTTCTCTATATTACATTTTTTGGAATAAAGGAGATTATTATTATTTTTTTTTTTTTAAGTGTTCAAATTTCAATATGTTTAACTTTGTTACGCTATTTGATATAAATAAATGTAACTTTGCATGTGAAAATTATAAAATATTGAAACAAAAATTGTTATAAAGAGAGCATTGTAAAAAACACCATAAAATAAAAATAAAATAAAATAAAATAAAAAATTGCAGCAATTGTTTCCGGTTGAAATAGCACGAAGACCCTTCATCAGGCGAAACAAAGTGGGCACGAGTGCAGCAAAAGTAATTTGCTGCAATCGTGCTTTTTGTTAAACTCACGAAGGGATGTGTTATTATTTCAACCTAAAAGAATTGATGCATTTTTTTTGTGGGGGGGGGGGAGGCAATGATTATGTTTATTTACAAATTTTTCTATTTATTACTACAGTACAAAATCTCAAATCCGGAATCGTTCGGACCGTGGCCTTTCCGCATTTCGGACTTTTCCGGATTTTAGGTCACTTTCTGATTTACGGCAATAAAAAAAAAGGACATCTCCATTCCGAACTCCCTTTTAGTTAATAACTAGCTTACGCCGCCCGAGGATGCGATTTCTTAAAAAATTGGAGTATACTCTCAAGTAACATGTACAATACTTTGAATAACACCATAAAATTTTGCAAACAAAACGCAGGCAGCAACGCTTACGCTTTGTTTGCCGCACTCGTGCCTACTTCGTTTGCTTGATGAAGGATCATGTTTTCTTTCCATCCGAAACGATTGTTGCGAGGTCTTACATTTTATGGTGTTTACTCTTATTACTTTTAAACACCAATTCTGTGGTGCTTTTTTATTATAACTCTCAAGTATCCAGAAAATCTTGAATATTTCCCCCCCTATATCAAATGGTACCCAATTGATAATTTCTTTTTTTTTCCTTTTTAAAACATCAGGCAGATGATCAAGCTTTCTTTTTTTTTCTCTGTGTTTATCTTCAAAGTCGCACATTTGAAACCACAGAAATTATCACTGAGAAATGTAATCGGCTATTTAGAATTAATTATCACAGCTGTCACCAGACCGCCACAAAGAACTTTTTCGTGTTGTTGATAGTCCAATGGGATCTTTACTCCCTCCCCAACTCTCTTCAATGTCCTTGAGTGAATAATTTTCCGACGTGCGATACCTAAAGATGATTTTGCAGTTTTATACAGATGACGTTATTTGAACTTAAAGCGAATATTCAGCATTTGACCTGTGCCAATTTATTTTCATTAGGGAATACAATTTCAGCTGAAAGAAGAAAAAAAAATATCGTTCGGTTGAGTGAAGAGATAACGGAATTAGGGAGAAAAATGAGAGCGCATTTGTCTTTGTAGTTGTAAATATTTGAGAGTTTTATCCGCCAATTACCTATTTTAAAAATATTTTTAGAATTCCATAAAACTCATATATGTTATACAGGTTTTCGAGATTTACTATAGGACGCTTGTCATAAAAAGTTGTACAGGTAACACAAATGGTTTCAGTATAAAAATTCATAAAATAATTTGGATACATTCAGTTTAAGAGAAACTTCTTATCAGCGCACGTAAAAACCTCTATACAACGCTAAAATACAGATCAACATAAATTTTATAGATGCAATAAGAAATGGTTCCGATCAAAAATGATAAAATAAATATTTGTGGTTCATTTAATAGTGATGCACAAAAATATTCTTATACGTTACGGGAAATTGAGGGGGAAACTATTTCATTTTCGTAAAAGTGAAACTATTTTTCTTACTTGCATTTAAAAAATAATAATTAATAAATAAATAAAATAAAACAGTTTGTTATGGCTACCACTATTTTTTTTTTCTTTTCCTATAATAGTTTATAGAAATTACATATTAAAATTATTATTTTCTATGATGAAGGTAGGCGATTTTCATTTAAAATAAGTACAATATACTAAATTTCGAAAGAAAATCCATTTTATAGTAATATATATATATATATACATACATATATATATATATATATATATATGTGTGTGTGTGTGTGTGTGTGTGTGTGTGTGTGTATATGAAGAAATTTTTCGACATTCGGTTTTTGCATGTTTTGAGATTCCTGAACACGATTTGACCATTTTTAGAAAGTTTCCCTCTGTAAATGTGTATAAAAAATGTGTGGACGCTGTATCTCACGAACCAATGGACGAAATTTAACCAAATTTGATATTTAACCAATCTTGATTGAAATCTTTCCCGATTACATTCGTGGATCATTCACTCAACACATGGCTCTATATTTCTACTTCTTCGTAATTTTCAATATGACACAGTATAGGAGCAAATTTCATATAAATGATTTCACATAAATGATAGTTATTTTTTATTTTTTTATTTTTATTATGAATTAAAAAATAAATATTTAAATAACTAACAACTAACCAGGAAAATTTTTTTGTATAAGTTGAGGAATCGCTCGCCCTTCCCCATGAGGGGATAAATTTTCAGTGGTGGTATTTTTCAAAAGATACTCATCAATAACTTTCAAGTAAATGACTGAATTAAATTTGTGGTAAATTAAAACAAAGTTATAAATTGATTTCAAAAAAAAAAAAAAAAAAAAAAGAAGAAGAAGAAGAAGAAGAAAGCATTTTTTCAGAAGTTCGCACAAAATTGATTTTATTATTATTATTATTATTATTGACAAACACTGTTCTAAAATAAAAAGCGATTCTATGCATTCAGGAAAATGATTTTAACAAATTATTTGCACTACGCGAATTTACATAATAAAAAATATAGAAGAATGTTTTGTGGTGCCACAACATACTAGTTTTTGTTAAAAATAATAAAATCAATAAATTTGCTTTAAAATATCACAGATGTATAATATAATCGTTCGTTTAAAGATATTGACGAATTCTTTTCAAGAATACTCATATTGGGATCCGGACATAATATCGCGGGACAAAATCTCGCGTCAAAAAAATAGTAGGATATATTTGAAAATTTGATTTTGTGTCACGTGTGATCTCTGGAGGGGGCCACAGGGCCTTATAAATATTAATTAATTAATTAAAGTAAATAAATAAATCATATAGTTGAATTTCATTATTCTATCTATGTTTATTTTTAAGTTATTTTATCTTTTGCTTTTCACTATTCAAAATACATTTTAAAAATCGTGTACATCACTGCTGACATTAAAGCTGAACACTGTTCACAAACTTAAAAGTTTTAAAATTAATTAGTGCGATTGAATTCATTATGGCTAATTCTGACAAAAAATAAATAAATATAGTTTTTAAACTTTGAGACAGACAGACAGTTTTTCTAATTATGTTCATGAAAACAACCCAAAACGTGCAAAATCTATCGAAAACCGGATGTCGAAAATTTTCCCGAATCTAATGCTTTCTTCTTAACTACACTGAAGGAAGAAAAATAAATAAAACATAAACTATAAATAGTTATGATTGTTCTAAAAACTTTCTCCCGTCCATATAATATAAATATATAAATTAAGATCCGTAATTTTTATTTTGTTAAATCAATTAATATAATAATAACAATGATAAAATACTAGAAGGTTAGCGACTATCATAATTTTCTAAAACGGATCAACTGGATAATTGTTATATATTTCTAGAAATCATTTTGTTATAACAGTGGCTTTAGAGTCAAACACTTTTAAAAATAGTATTTAAAAAATAATACAAAAACAAATTAATAATGGAATTACTTACTCATATATTCTTTTTACGAGATTTTTAACCTCGAAGACGCACCCGCAGACTACAATAACGAACAAGAACTTCGTATGAAATGGCGGACAGCGAGGGAATTTCAAATAAACAGAAAAAGAATCACAGCGCCCTCTATGCATACAAATTGGTTATGGCATAATAATTTGTGGCCACAACATGAAAAACATGAGGTTGGCCGTGTGGTGATAGCCTGCATAAGGCCATCTGTGTTTATGCCACCTCTGGGCCACCGACCATTTTGCTTTAGGCTTCCATCACTGCTGGCAGCCATAAACGGCCCGCTGCTGGAGTCATATGGGGCAACCGGCAACTGATGACAAGTGCAGGATGCCAGCAGTAGGCCATAACGAGCCCGCCAGTATAAGTTTTGCTGGGTAGTTTTCCTCTTCAAATATTATCCTTCAGGTTAGTCAGGCAAATAGTCTCGACAAACCTACCTCTTCAAATATTCATTGAAAATTGGCTAGCTTGCTTAGTGAGACACCTGGTGGCTGTTGACTAACCGTCTTATTCAAGTGTAGAATCTGATTAACTTGCTTTGTCTGGTGACTGCGGCTGTTGACTAACCTTCCTGGTCAGATAATTGTGATTGTCGACTAGCCTTCTTTGTCTGATAGTATTAACTTTACTAGTCTGGGGTATTGTTTTGGAGACTAGTTCAGCTACTACACTTTTTAATTGAGCTTTCTTAGTCAGCTATATACGTTAGTCAACTCTGTATCGTCAACTGAGCATTTTGCCAGGTCACTGTGACCAATTTATTTTTCTGTGTGTGTGTTTTCTGAGAAACTGTGTTTTTCGTTACTTTTGTTTGCGATTACATTCATTTCTCAAAATGTATTTAGAATATTGAACTGAAATTTTGCCAAAATGTTTTATTCATCTTTAGCTATGTTCTGTAGCAAAATATAACCTCTTTGTATTTATTTATTGATTTTACTGGCAGTTTTTTGGAGAAGTGAGGATTTTTCTTGTTTTAATTTTGAGCTTTTGTACCAAGTATGGAAAATTGCAATAAATTTTATTAGTATAGCAAATCTTTTGCTACAGAACACAGGTAAGTATGTTATTTCTATACTGTGTAAAGATTTTTGAAATATATTCATTAGAATCTCTTATAGGAGATGTGGCATAAATGAATTTTCACTAAATTATTTCTAAATATTGCCTATATTTTAAAAGTTAATAAAAATTTCTGTGAATCATTTAAATTCACAGTTTTGTATCCCATATTACTTAAATACATGTATCTTTCATTAAAATTTTATATATTTTTAAAAAAGTGCTTCGTATGTAGGCACATACCTTAAGGCATTTTAGAAAATTAAGTACCGACGCGACGACGTATTATGTGTAAAAAATTTAATTTTTACCTGTAAAAAGCATGCATTTCCCATAATGGCCATATTCTCCTAATATAATATAATATAATATATATCAGTTTTTACTTCCTTATACAAAGTATAAAGAAGTATAGTAATCCCGATTTGCGAAATGGACTGTATTTCGCAAAGCTCAAAAATGAATGATCGTAGAATGTTGCAAATCTGTATGTGTGACTGTTATGAAGTCTAGCTGTAACACCTGAAACTTTCGTTTTAATATCAATTCAAGTTTCAGAGATATCAACGACTTTACTCGAATTTTCGTAACGTCTGTATGTAAGTATGTGTGTGTGCGGGAGGGGGGGGGGTTGTGTATCTCGCATAACTCAAAAATGGTTGGACATAAAACGTTGCCAATTGGTATATAGGTTTATTATAACATTTAGTTGTGCACCTCTGTTTTTGGAGTTTCTGTGTTTTTCCGTTTTAGAGATATTTAGGAAAATTATATTCATAATGACCAAAAATACAAAGGCTTTCTCGATTCTATATAAACTACGATCATAGAGATTTCAAAAGAAGCTAATGATAGAGCTAGTAATGATATTGTTATGAAAGTTGAAGACATTTTTGCATGTTAAAAGTTATGCTTAAAGACATAAGCATATTCTTGTCGACGAATGCATTTTATTTAATGAATATTTTGCCCGTAGATACAGCCCGTAATTTTATTGTTGTGAAAGATGTCGACATTTTAGTGTGTAGAAATTGGTTCTTTAAGACAGAAGCAGGTTCTAGTCGACGAATGTGTTTCATTTAATGAATATTCAGCCAGTAGATAGAGCCTGTAATGATATTGATAAAAAACGTTGTCGATATTTTAACGTGTAGAAAGTAATTCTTCAGAAAATAAGCAAGTTCTAGTCGACGAATTCACTTTATTTAATTAATATTCAGTAAAAAATTGAATAAATCTTTTAATTTTTTTTTTTTTTTTTTTTTTTTTGTGGTACAAAAATTAATATTCTTGAGACAATCCAATGGTAAGATCTTTTTTACTACAGAAATCAAATAAACATTGCTAAATACACTGCAGAGCATAAATTCCGCTAAATATCAGGAACAACCGAATATTTCGAAGTCTGAATGGAATTTGAATTCATCGAAAGTATTATCGGTGATTTAAGGAATTTTCAAGGTAGTTCTGCGCGAGAAACCAATGCGTCATTACAATATTTCCAGAACTAGACTCCTATTGAGGTAAAGTTGCCAAATTTTGTAAATCCCTTACTGCCATTTTTCGCCACATTTGAATGCCTAATATGACGCTAAGTCAAAGTCCACCTTCGTAGAAATGAAAAAACTTTCATCTGTTTCCACTTTTACTGTAATACTGTGTAGAAAGTAACTCGTAAAGATATAGGCAAGTTCTAGTCTACAATCGTCAACAATCACTCTTCTTTTTTTTTTTTTTTTTTTTTTTTTTTTTGTGTGAGTCATTTAGAGAACTTTTTAAGAATTTAGTTCTGCGCAATAAACCAGATAATTTTTCCAGAATATTCCAGAACTCTGTTATTATTGAAGTTAGAGCTTTTAAACTTTGTCAACTCTAAACTACAAACTTGGGCCAAATTCGTTTGCCAAGTCGCCAAGCTCGACGCCCAATCGCCAAATTCGATGCCAAGATTTTATGCACAGAATGCTATTTTATCTGTTAGGAATGTTTTATTTCTTGAAGACATTATAAACCTTCAAATTCATCTGAGATAAAAGATTTCTAGGAGCTGGGGGACGACTTTTTATTTTTCAAACATATACAATGTAAGGTAAATATTGTAAGCAAGAAAAAAAATTACTATGATATTTTAACAAACTTATACTTTTTGAATTCTCCTGCATTCATCTTTTGCTATTTTATAGTAATGTATGCATATATGTGCGTATGCATGCTTATGCTTATGAATGAATACTCTTGCGTCAAAATGCCTTACACTATTCAGCTAAAAGTTGGTAGGTATGTTAAAAATCACGAATCGCACAGGTTTTGATGAAGATAGGAATTATGATTTTTTTACAGGACCACGCAGAAAAATTATTTTATATTATAGTGCATAAACTGAAATTATTTAAAATGTGATAATGTGTAAATATCTAATTCAATTGAGCTAAAAGTTAACAAGTACGTCATAGGTCAACATTGCATAATCTGTATATATTTTATTAAATGTTGGCTTTTTACTTTTAAAGAGGCACAAAAAATATTCTCTATGATTATGACCATTAAATAAGCTAATAAAAATTGAAATGTCTAAAAGCCTTAGCTGAATAACGGTAAATATATAAAATTTCACCATCACATGAATTGTAGAAATTTTAATGAATGTAGTACTTATAGATCTGCCACAGGAACACGAAGAAAAGTATTTTTCCTCACGATCTATGGGCTCAAACTATTTGAAGTGAGTTAGCATGTGAACTCTAAATTCTATTATGATTTAATTAAGTATTCGTTTTATAAGTCGCAAGAACTGTATAAACTTTGATGAATGTAAGACTTATAAACAATTTTAGATATATAAAGAATAGAATTATTACACATTGTGATCTATTGACTGAGATTAATTGAATTTAGTTAAATAACGCAAATTATTTAAAGCATAAAGAAAAACTTATACACTGCTGGCCAAAATGCAACACCAAGAATGAATTCAAAAATCAGAATGATATTTATAGGGTACATACATTATAATAGGAAGAACAATTGATTAAATTTTCAGGAAATTGAGAATAGTATAGTCTGTGTGTGTGACTCAGTATGTAGCTTACCAAAACTTGGTTTACCCTAAAAGCTCCATCACTGACATGAGCACCTTTAATGTGTGATTAACGATGAACCTGGACGCGGGAATAACGTGTCGTCGCCTATTCCGACAAATCACAATTCTATTTACAGCATCAAGAATGATGCATCCGTACTTAGCGGCATTGCGAATAATGCGCATTGCCAGCTGGCATTCAACAGGGACAAGAAACCGCCACGAGAGACCTCCAACATTTCGGTTTTTTGGAGTGGATTAACAGGGTACCCGGGCAAGATTTTATCTCTTCCCAGCGGATCCGCGGACAGGGGCACTGCTCCAAAGAGATCAGCGGAGGGAGAGGACCCCGGAAACCACTTAACCTAGCTACTCACTGGCTAGGCAGGGTCCTGGAAACTCACTCGAGCTTATAACAGAAGCTTACCAAATGACCCCATTTTTTGGGGACGACCTTTAATTTTAAAGCATTTTTGTAATATTTTAAAAAATGTAGAAAGTAAATTATTTATTATTGATATTTTATTTTTAGTCCTTATTTATTAGAAATGAAAAAGTACATCCATAATAGGGTAACTGTAGCTATTTTGAACGTTTCTCTATTATAAAGGTACTCTCATCTTGTCAGCCTACTATAACGGGACACGAGGCCAGGGGTGAAGACTAGGATGCAGCCATAAGTGTAACAACACTCCTACCGCCAAGCAACGTCAGAGCACTTCCCCAGGCATACAGCCCGTTACTATTACAATAACCTGCATAGATAGATCCTAATTGACTTGGATAATACTGGAACACAGACTTACTGGTAGCGCCCGCGCCGCGTCGTTAGCTCAGAGCCCCAAAAGGGGTACCTACCCAAGACCTACGGGGAAGTGAGGTAAACCAATGCCAGTAGGAAACCGTTCATAGGGACAGCCCTCCACGAACCACAATGGCATTCGACATCGTCATACTGGCCCTTCACCTGGAATGATTGTATGAGGTCTCATTGGATACACGTCTCGATTACCTCTTGTTCGCTTTGCCGTTACTCTGATTAGCGGCCATTACATTTCTATCGAGTTATTGCCCGTCACTTTTCTCTATACTCGAGGCCTCTGTAAAGCAATATTTAAGCAGGACAATGTACGATCGTAAGTTGTACGTGTTGTTCGGGCCTTTCTTGATAGAGAATATAATGGACTATTGCTCTAGCAGGCGAGTTCATCTGATCTCGCACCAATAAAATTGCCTGTTTAATCGGTGAAAAGCGACTGGCATGCCACCTCTCCCCAGAAACTATGATCGATGAATTATGGCATG